>CM019073.1:56918348-57424961 GCA_009667805.1 Leptobrachium leishanense
TCTCTTTGATAAATACAGAAGAAAAATAATCATTTAAAATTTCTGCTTTATCCTGATCTTCAGTTAACAATAACCCTGACTCAGATTTTAGTGAACCTACATTTTCACTCTTGGGTTTTTTAGAATTTATGTACCTAAAGAATCTTTTAGGGTTGGTCTTGCTCTCTTTGGCTATTTCTTTTTCATTTTCTAGTTTAGCCCATCTAATCGCATTTTTACATGCTTTATTGGCTGCCCTATATGCTTTATAGGATGCCTCAGATTTATCAAATTTAAAAGCTTTAAATGCCTTCTTTTTATTTTTCATTTCCTTAGTTACCTTCCTACTAAGCCACATTGGTTTCAGTCTGTTTCTTTTATATTTAGTAACCAGTGGAATATATTTTGACGTGTACTTTTCTAGTGTTAGTTTAAAGATATTCCACTTATCCTCCGTGTTTTTCGCGTGAAAGAGTTTCTGCCAGTCAATGACATTGAGAGCTTCCTTTATTTTAATAAAGTTGGCCTTTTTAAAATTATATATTTTAGCATGCCCCTTATGAATGTGTTTTTTTGAGTTTATTTCAAAAGTCACCATGTTATGGTCGCTGTTTCCCAACTGTTCTTTTACATTAATATTTGAGAAAAGATCCACATTATTTGTTATAACCAGGTCCAGACAGTTATCCTCTCTAGTTGGTGTTTCTACCAGTTGTGACATGAAGGTATCATTTAAAATGTTCAGGAACCGGATTCCCTTTGCTGAATTACTAGTCCCACTATCCCAATTAATGTCCGGGTAATTAAAATCACCAATAATTAAAGTGCTACCATGATGTGCAGCCTTCCTAATTTGCTCTAACAGTTGTTCTTCCTCATCATTATCTATATTAGGTGGTTTATAGCATATGCCAACCAATAATTGACTTCCCTGTTTATTCCCCAACGAAATATTTACCCATAACGATTCCACATTTCCCTCATCGCTTTCCAGTTGTGTAATATTAGGCTTTAAATCCTGATTTACATATAAACACACTCCACCCCCTTTCTTATGTTTCCTATCCTTTCTAAACAATGTATAACCATTTAAGTTTACAGCCCAGTCATGCGTTTCGTCCCACCACGTTTCTGTTATTCCTATAATGTCGTATTGCTTAGTGTATGCTATTACCTCTAGTTCCCCCATCTTGTTATTGAGGCTCCTTGCATTAGCAAGCATACATTTAATGTTATCTCTACCCACACATGCTGAATGCGACTTTACATTACATGCCTCCACTGTTCTGACATTACCCATCCCCCCGACTCCACCCCCCTTAGTCTGAACTGAAACCCTTCCGCTATCTGCTCTGTCTCCATTTTGTAAGATACTGTATCCCTCCCCCCCTTCCACTAGTTTAAAGTCTCCTCCAACCTTTTAACCATCCTCTCCCCTAGCACAGCAGACCCTCTTCCATTCAGGTGCAATCTATCACAACTATACAGATTGTACCCCAGTGCAAAATGAGCCCAGTGCTCTAAAAACCCAAAGCCCTCCTTCCTGCACCAAGCTTTAAGCCACGCATTGACCTCCCTAATCTCCCGCTGCCTTTCCACTGTAGCACGTGGCACAGGTAGGATCTCAGAAAATACTACCTTGGAGGACCTCTTCTTCAGTTTACTTCCTAATTCCCTGAAATCATTCTTCAGGTCCTTCCATCTTCCGCTTACTTTGTCATTGGTACCAATATGGACCATGACAGCTGGGTCATCTCCAGCCCCTCCCAATAATCTATCAACTCTGTCAACCACATGCCTAACACGGGCACCCGGCAGACAGCAAACTGTCCGGTTAAGGCGATCAGCGCGACAGATTACCCTGTCTACTCTCTTAATAATAGAGTCCCCTACCACCACAACCTGTCTAGGCTTACTTGCCCTCTTTATCCCTCCCTTACTTGGTGGGCTGATCCCCCTGCTGTTAGAGGGAGCAGCCTCCTCCACTACTGCTACACCTGAGCTGCTGCACCCAACATCTTCGCTCAAGGGGGCAAATCTGTTGTTGTGCGCAAGATCAGGACTAGCCAACCTTTTCCTCTTCCCTCCCCCCTGCTACCACGTGTCACTGACACCCAGCTACCAACCTGTTCCCTGGTTAACTCCACTCCTCCCACACCCCTAGATTCCTCAACTATACTTTGCTCCGTGAGAAGCAGGCTCCTTTCAAGATTGTCAATCTGCCTCAGCGTTACGATTTGCCCTTCCAGATCTCCAATACGAGCTTCCAGAAGAGCTACACGTTCACACTTGCTACAGAGATATGGACCCTGGAAGGATTCCTCCAGACATGCATACATGCAGCAGGATGTGCACTGGTTCAAACCTTCAAGCTTGCTAACACTCATACCCAAAACAAGACAACAAATATATAAACAACAATTGATACCTGTTATTTGAGCTCCTGTTTTTAACTCCACTTGAAAATAGCCCACTTAAAAGTAGACCACCTCAAACCCTTGTGAGCAAGCTCAGTGAGCTGCCATTGAGATTATGTAGCCATACAAGTGAAATCACCTGACAGGCTACACACCCCCAATTAACAAGCCACCAGCCACCCAGGGAAAAAAAACAACCAAAAAGCACAACAGAAAAAAAAAAAACCAGCAGAAAAAAAAAAACAAAAAGAGAAATTAAATTGACAAATAAACCAGAGGTTTCTCTCCCTCTAAAGATACAAACCAGACCAGTACAGGTAGAATTCCTGTTTTTAACTCCACTTGAAAAAAGCCCACTTGAAAGTAGACCACCTCAAACCCTTGTGAGCAAGCTCAGTGAGCTGCCATTGAGATTATGTAGCCATACAAGTGAAATCACCTGACAGGCCACACGCCCCCAATTAACAAGCCACCAGCCACCCAGGGAAAAAAAAAAACCAAAAAGCACAACAGAAAAAAAAAACCAGCAGAAAAAAAAAACCAAAAAGAGAAATTAAATTGACAAATAAACCAGAGGTTTCTCTCCCTCTAAAGATACAAACCAGACCAGTACAGGTAGAATTCCTGTTTTTAACTCCACTTGAAAATAGCCCACTTAAAAGTAGACCACCTCAAACCCTTGTGTGTGTTTTGTATTTACCTCCTCCCTGAGAGAAGGACTTTTTACAGGTTACCTGCTGGCAGATGACTCAGACAGGGTCACTGAATAGACGAATAGTGGTGTCAGTTGCTGAGCAGCACCTTCAAAACTTCACAGCTCCCTTCCTGGTGGAATGGGAGAGGCGCACACTGGAGCTCCGCCCCTCCTAGGCTCCCTCCTCTGCCTCTCTGCACAGCTCCACACCCTCCACCATGTGTTTCCCCGCTTCCCTCCCTGCACACAGCGGCAGATAAAAAAACAAAAAATGGCAGTTTATTGTTGTTTTTAATCCCTGCACACCCCCCACACACAGAGCAGCCGGCTACAGCCAGGGGAGCACCGGTATGAAGCACCTTCTGCATCTTTGCAGAAGGTGTTTCATGCATCTGGGTGGCCAAAATTAATGTGAATCTCCTCCCCCCCAGTGGGCCCGCTCCCAGGCAGTCGCCTGACCTGCCTTACGCTAGCGCCGGCCCTGAGTGTATTGCCACTGATTACTGTTAATCTGTATTTATATATATCGCATCCTAATATATGTAAGCACACATTCACTTTTTAGAATATACTAGTTGATTAGATTCTCTTTGCACACCCATTCATTAAAATGTTGATTGGGATGGTTAATATTATTATATTATTATTATTATTCTTTATTTATAAAGCGCCAGCATATTCCGCAGCGCTGTACAATAAGCACAGTATAGACAGGGTTACAATACATTGAACAACATTTGACAAACAGTACAGGAGGAGATGAGGGCCCTATTCCCGTAGGAACTCACAATCTGGGAGGGTTAGGGTTGGAAACAGGAGGAGAGGACTGTAAGGTGAGAGTGATTGATGATTGCGTCAGTGAGTTGGGTGGTAGGCTTCCCTAAATAGGAACGTTTTAAGGGAGCGTTTGAAGGAAGAGAAGTTAGGGGAAAGTCTGACAGTACGAGGGAGAGCGTTCCAGAGAGTGGGGGCTGCGCGTGAGAAATCCTGCAGTCTATCATGGGAAGAGGTGATGCGGTGAGAAGCTAGGCGCAGGTCACTGTTTGACCTTAGGGAGCGGGCTGGGGTGTATTTGGTGATTAGTGAGGACAGGTAGTGGGGAGCTGAGTTAGTGAGGGTTTTGTAGGTAAGGATAAGGATTTTGAACTTAATTCTGCAGTGGATGGGGAGCCAGTGAAGGGACTCGCAGAGGGGAGCGGCAGAGACAGAGCGGCGGGTGAGGTGAATTAGTCTGGCGGAGGCGTTCAGGATGGATTGTAGGGGGAGAGGCGGGACAGAGGGAGGCCAGATAAGAGATTATTGCAATAGTCGAGTCTGGAGATTACCAGGGCGTGTATGAGTTGTTTTGTGGCGACAGCGGTAAGAAATGGCCGAATTCTGGAAATATTACGCAGCTGGTATCGGCAGGAGGAGGAAAGAGACTTGATGTGGGGGATGAAGGAAAGAGCAGAGTCAAGTGTAACTCCAAGACAGCGAACTTGGTTTGATGGGGAAATGGTGATACCCTCCACCGTGATAGAGAAGTCAGGAGGTGGGGAGGCATTGGAGGGATGAATAAGTAGGAGTTCAGTCTTCGACATGTTGATCTTTAGGTGGTGGGAGGCCATCCAGGAGGAGATGCCAGATAAACAGTCACTGACTTTGAAAGGACAGGGGGAGAGAGATCAGGGTAGAGAGGTAGATCTGAGTGTCATCAGCGTAGAGGTGGTAATTGAAGCCAAAGCTGTTGATGATTTTGCCCAGGGAGGAGGTGTAGATGGAAAAGAGCAGAGGACCAAGGACAGAGCCTTGAGGTACACCAACAGATAGAGGCAATGAGGAGGAGGAGTTACCAGCAAAGGACACACAGAAAGACCTGTTGGATAGATAGGATTCGACCCGAGCGAGTGCAGTGTCACCGAGACCCAGAGAGTTGAGGGTCTGTAGAAGGAGGGGGTGGTCAACAGTGTCAAGCAGCCGAGAGGTCAAGCAGGATGAGAATAGAATAGTGGCCGTGTTTTTTAGCAGTTAGGAGGTCGTTGGTGACTTTGGTGAGGGCAGTTTCAGTTGAGTGTAGGGGACGGAAGCCAGATTGCAGGGGGTCAAGTAGGGAATTGGAGGACATTCACTCTCTAGAATATACTTATGTATCATATTTTTTTTTTACACTCATTTATTAAAATATGCGATTGTGATGGAGCACTTGTTCACTTTATTACATCAGCACTTTAATATGATAAGCTTGAACTATTAATTGTCCATGAAATCTTTTTATTGGGCATTTTGGCATATTGATGCTATTTAGGTATTATATGGTTATAAGATCAGTAACCCCCCTCCCCCCTTTTTTATAATGCCTTGAAGATATTTTTGGCGCTGTGTTATATACGTTAACCCTTTCGCTGCTGAGGCATTTCCCGCCTCTGTGCTGAGGTCATTTTTACCGGTTTTGCTCATCATGTTTAAATGTGTTTTGAAGGTTTATTTTAGTATATGACCAGACATATTATATATCGTTCTTTCCGTCAGACTCGACAGATTCATAATATGTCATTATTATATGTATACGTCGTGACCTGTCTGTATATTATAACAAAGAATGCAACAAAATATGAATTTTCAATAATTTACAACGTATAAAGTGTTTTTTTTTCACATTTTAACATGCGAGCAATTGCGGTTATATTTTGTATGGGGTTCCCTTTGTTAAAAAATTTTGAAATGGGGTCTCGTTACATTTTTTTTGGGGGAAATTATGCGATTTTTAACAAACGCACCGCATACAAAAATCGTTAGTGCAGCATCATTGTTCGCATTATAATTGAAATGGGAACAATATTGCTGCATTAACAAACCAAAAAAAAGAAAAAAAAATTTTTTTTTTTTTTTTATAATTTTCTTTTAAAATATTTTTTTATTTTTATTTTTAATTTTTATTTTTTAAAAAAACTTTTTTCACAGTCGTGTTTGGTATCGTTGGAACGGCCATGCTCTGGCCGATCCAACAGTACCAAACTTTAACCCCTAGCTGCCACGGATCGGGAGATAGGGGGTTCCAATGAACCCCCTATCTCCACCATTGGTGGCAGCTAGGGGTTAACTCCAGGACTGGCGTCATCGTGCTATGCACGATGACGCCAGTCCTCAGGGGGAGTTCCCGGAGGCTTGGCTGATTCGTGATCCGGCTCCCCAGGGGTTAATGACAGCCACCGTTTGGAAGGGCAGGCTGTGCCCTTCCAAACGGTGCCTGGCATTAAGCTCAGGATCCCTGCGATCGGGAGGGAGAGAGGTCCGAAGGACCTCACCCCCCTCCCTTTCAGGCGCCTCCTCCGCACACGCGGGGGGGGCGCCTGAAATAGATGTCATCGCGCCACCGCAATGACATCTATTGTGCCCGCGGCGGTCCCGGATTGACGGGCTGACATCCAAGATGTCAGCCCGCACCAGGGGGCACAGCGAGCGGCCGGAATCCGGCCGATCACAGGCTGCTTCGGGAGGACGCGCTCAGCGCATCTTCCGCAGCCAACCCTTCCTGCGGCAGGACGCGCTGAGCGTGTCCTCCGCAGCGAAGTGGTTAAAAGACCATTAATTTTATATTTGTTTATACTATTAACAATGCCTGTAGCACTGTGACACCAAAAGTTATAGGATTATTATGTCTTTTAAATATGTTTTTTTATAGTGCTGTGGCATTATAAAACTAACAATCCCCCTTTTTTATATAATCATAGAGTTTTTTGCAGCGCTGTGCCATTTTTCTGAACAGCCATTGAGTTTGCAGCCATTTGCTCCACCTTTTTTCTCCAGCGGCCATTGTATTTGTGCCCCTGCCCTGACCAAGGATGGTAATTTTTGAGGGCACTTTTGGAGTTGTGCGGATTGTGTGGTGTTTGGGGGCACTGAGTGGGAGGATTGGGGAGTTCCGCATTCCAGTTTGAAACGCGGGGCGATTGCGCATGCGCAAAATGGTGGGCGCAATGAAAATCAATTTTTTCACTTTTCTATGTTAAACCTTGATTTCCGCGTTCCAGGGTGACACGCGGAGCTTCTGAGCATGCACAAAATGGCGGGCGCTATTCAATCACACCTGAGGTTAAGCACAGTAATTTTTAATTGTTTATCAAATTATGTATTTTATATAAAGGCAGCAGCAAGAGCAGACATGTAATAACCAGCTGAGGAAGCCACTGTTGGGGAAACGCATCCTGGTCTGGTAGATATGCTCTGTCTATTTTAAGTGAATAAATGTCTTTATTTTAAAACTCAAATCGCTGTCTGCCTTTATAAACCCTGCAAAGAAAATCTGGGGAACACCTTATGATTCCCTATGCGTATTGTGACGGAGCCAACAGAGGCTCAACTGCTTGTGAGTTTGAATTTGGCTCTCTTTTCTAAACTACAGAATTATCTATGATTTATCGCACTAGGAGGTGCCTTTTTGGTCTCTGTCGATTTTTCTACTGCATTCCTCTTTTGGCGAATTACGGAGAAGTCGTTTGGAGGGTCTATGGGCACCTGATATAAAGTCCCTGCCCGCTTTACTCCTAAGAGCCGGTTGTAGGCTCCCCAGAATATGAGTTAAAAATCAATATAAGTTACTCTCATCTTGGGTGCTGTCATACTGCGCAATTTTTGGTCCTCTTTGTGTTTTCTCCTGCAGTGCACACTTCATCTGCATTTTTAAGAAGATCTACTCCTAAAGACAAGGACTACTGTTTATGGACATATTGTGTGTCTACCCCACTTTCCTTTGGACTTAGGTCTTTTGAGCTCTGTGTTGTATTTCTTTCTGCAAAATAAATATAATTACTTTTATTGTCAGATTCAAAGATCCCAGGACTTTCAGTCTAAATTTAACAACTCAAATACCAAATGGTAGGGTGTCTTACTTAGATATTTGCTAAAGGGAGGGGTTATTGAGTGGAGAAATAAACATAAAAATGCAGTTGCCTCTTCTCTACACATCTAATGCAAAATGTGGTCTCGATGTATATGAAAGTATTTATTTATTTATTAATTTATAAAGGATTTTACCAGGAAGGATACATTGAGATTTTTCTCGTTTTCAAGTATGTCTTGGGTTCAAGAACATTGAAATGTTACAGTCGTTTTGTTACCCTGACTTGTTTGTTTTGATGCATTGCTTTGTTCTATTATGCATTGTCTACTCGGGCATTGAGCCTGGTCACCACCCCTGCCCTGCGAGGTGATGTCGCTGATGGGTGTTGTTCGTTCTCTGTGTATTTAAACCTTTTCAAAAGTAAAGAATTATAAAAAAAAAAATGTTACAGTCGTTATAGAAATGCAAAGTAATAAATGCAAGATATTAAAAACAAAATACAAATATACAGATTAACACAGAAAATAAATATGTAGGACATATATTCACTATGTTACATGTTTACAGGTGCATTCCGTATTGAAGTATGTTAATAGGGAGCTCTTGAGTGACTTAAGACTGGGGGAAGATTTGATGGCGTCTGGGAGGTTATTCCATAACTGCGGTGCCCTGTAGGAAAATGAGGATCAAGCCACTTTCTTTTTGTATTGTGGTGTTGTAAGTAAGGTGCTGGTCCTGGATCGGAGAATATATAAAATAGATAATAAAATAATATATGAAAAAGTACACACAATTAAATTGATAATATGCTTAGGTATAGATGGATCCTGTAGAGACTCAAGACTGGTATTTGATTTCCTATAAATCTTTCTATTAATCTATCTTTAGAATCCTAGAAGGAAATACTCACAAAACATGGCTGTTAGAGATTGCTGCCAAAGTCATACAGTAATGCATTTACCAGGCTAGTACTATCTTGCTAGAAGCCTCACAGCTGCACTTACTGCAGTGTCTCGATGGTATAAATCTAATACTTTCACAACTGATTTGCAACATCCTGAATCAATGAATAAAGTTGTCAACCAGCACATCACAGTGCTTTATAAATACTAGATAGGTATTCCTCAACCAGCAGCACGACTCACCAACAAGGCAAAGCAGCCCTAATAAGCATACAATCAAAATTTCCTTTACCCCAAGAATGACTCCCATTAATTTTAGACAGCCATAGTCATAGTATACGTATATTGAATTCCCAACTCAGGCCCATGACTTCGTTAGGCCCATACAGCAATCAGCTGCACATTAGAAATCATACTTAACAGTAATATCTAGACTGGAGTAGGCTATGAAGTATCATCACCCAGGCATAACAATGTAAGAAAAAAGTGACAGTGAAAAGCAACCTGCTCAATGCGTTTCGCCGCCGGTAAAATGCGGTTTCATCAAAAGCTGAGGAATCAGAAACGTGATAGCTGAACAATAACATAGATCATATGGTATAGATATCTAGTTTGGGTACTAAATTGGGAGAAGTAAGGATGTTTAGTAGTTTGTTTTGTTCAACATAGAATTATGGATTAAAAAAACCTCAAGTTGGAAACTGAGTTTTATTATAAATTACCTGCATGTTATGTTACATTTTAAACTAAAATGCTGGTAGTACCCCTTTTAGACATTCTGAAAATCTGCAGAGGTCTATTCTCACAAAACCTATTAAACCTTTCGGTCCACATTACAATCTTGGTGCTAACGTTAGCGCTCACCTGCGTGAGCATTAATATTAGCCCTGGTGGACACCGCACATTACAATCCAAACGCTAACGGGTTAAGTAACCCATTACCGTTTGGTACCTTGCGCTTTTCAGCACGAGGTTACTGTACTTTGCGCTCCCTATACTTAACATGGGGAGCGCAAAATGTTAATCAGCGTTAGGATTACAAAGTCCTACCGCTGATTAACATCCGGCTGTGATTAGCAAAAAGTTAACCACAGCCTGGACCTAGTGCTAACGGATTCCGCTGGTGAAGAATCCGTTAGCAAAACTAATGGCTGGTGCAGAATCCGTTAGCACCAGCAAAAAAAATAAAAAATAGTCAGATACTCACCTCCTATCCCGCGGCGAGGACCACGGCTCCATCAACCTCCATTGTCACCGAGAACCAAGGGAGAGACTGGGGGAAAAAGTCCCCCAGTCTCTCCCTGCAGATCACTTCGCCGAACAGCCGGATCTTGTATGTGACCGGTAGAGGGAAACTCAATGGAGTCCTACGGACTCCATCGAGTGGATGCTTGTGGCGGCGCTAAGCATCATGGCCGGGACTAGTGATGGGCCGAACACCCCGTGTTCGGTTCACATTCGAACACGAACATTTGAATAAGTTCAAATTCGAACATGATTCGAACTCAATGCAAGTCAATGGGACTCGAACGTTCGAATTTTAGAGTGCCCTCCAAGAGGAGGCAAGATATTGGCCATAAAAGGTGTATGGGGGTCCGGGTAGTGCCCTGGAAACAAGGGAAAAAAGTAAAAAAAAAAAAAATGTAAAAGAACAGTGATGATCTTCCGGGAGGCGGGCCTACAAGATGGCTGCATTTTGCTGAAGCTCTGTGGACGAGGAGCACATCTTGGTGATTATTTGTCTCCTTCCTCACCTACATGTCCACATTTGGGGTGATCTGAGTTCCCTTACCACCTGGGACTACAAACTTTCTCCCCCCTCTAACCCCGGAGGTCCTCAGACCGACGTTCGGTCGCTTCCATACCCGCAGTGTTTGCGGGTGCGCAACTCCTCCAGAGACCCGGACCGGAGCCCACTTGCATAGACGGCAGTCATCTGCCTTGACGGGAAGGTGGTTCTCAATCATGTTCCTTTGCTGTCTGGGTGATCACCATCCGCCGGCGCTCCCTGCTAGTTTTCGGACCGGACCCTGGCTGGCTCAGTGATCGCCACCTGAGCGGATGGTAGGGAGCGTTCTCACTCCCCCCATTACCTGGATGATCATCGCCCGCCGGCGCCTCTGCTGTCATGCCCGAGCTGGGTTCTAAATGCACTCGGCGCCACGTGTTGCACCCTTCCTGGCAGCATTCGGAGGTCCCCGCACAGAGGGACGGTGCTGGTGGACTTGGCGCTTTCTCCTCCTCTGGGTCACCCCTGCAAGGTCAGATCGTGTACCTAGACCACCAATTTGCATGATCCCCTTCAAGGGGTGGCATAGGGGGCCCCTGTGCACCGCCCGGAATTTCTGGTCGGTGGGGGACGTCCAGGCCTACTCCTCTCGTGCTTTCAAACTTTTCCCACACTATCTTTTATCTGTACTCATACAGCGTCATTAGGTGGGCTTCTTACTCAGTCTACACCAATTTTTTCATGGTCACGTAAGAGGATACAGGCAGCACACTCTAATTTTTTCATGCACACCTTTTGTCAAATTTTTCCATACGCACTGTCTGCATAATTAATTTTTCTGGACACTCTGCACTGACTGTCTGCATAATATATTTCTGGACACCTTGCACTACCTGCATAATATAATTTTTCTGGACACCTTGCACTACTTGCATATTATAATTTGTCTGGACACTCCGCACTGTCTGCATATTATAATTTTTCTGGACACTCTACACTGTCTGCATATTATACTTTTTCTGGACACTCTGCACTGTCTGCATATTATACTTTTTCTGGACACTCTGCACTGCCTGCATATAATAATTTTTCTGGACACTCTGCACTGCCTACATATTATAATTTTTCTGGACAATCTGCACTGCCTGCATATTATAATTTTTCTGGACAATCGGCACTGCCCGCATGGCCCCACTACCCCACTACTTAAATTTTTCGCGCTCTACGCACCCTTGTTATCTAGAGGAGGGGACGGAGGGGAAAAAAAGGGAAATTTCTAATCTGTGGTCCCTGACAGATTTATTCATACTCTATTCAAGTTTCGCTTCTGCTGCTTTTGGTTAGCGACCCTAACCCCTATTCCACATTCTGTTACCTTCCTCTGTTTCACTATGGATAAATTCATTGCATCATCTACAAAAACTTCGAAACGCCTCACAACCAAATATCAAGGAAAAGGTGCATCGGTGCCGACACGGTCCCCGACCCGCTCCACATCTGAACCGGGAAGCTCGCCCTCCAGCCCCCATCTTGCTACCTCTCCTCCACCCACTACTGTCATGCAGGTGGCAGAATTCACAGCCATGCTCTCGCCGTTGTTAGACGAAAAGTTGGGCCGCCTGTCGACCGCCATTGACCTGGCGCTCTCTCAGCTCACCTTGCAAGCACAAAGATTGACTAAGGTGGAGGAAAGGGTGTCTACTCTGGAGGATGAACTAGCCCCCGGACTACCATGGAATCTCACAACTCACTCCTTTGATCCCTGATAGACAAAGTCGACGACCTAGAGAACAGGAGCCGCAGAGACAACTTGCGTATAGTGGGACTCCCTGAAACCGTGAAAGGCCCTCAACTTCACCACTTCGTCTCCTCTTGGCTCCCCACGGCCCTAGGTCTAGCGGATGATTCAACGCTAACTGTGGAACGGGTACATCATCTGGGACCGGACCTCTCTCCATCCTTAGGTCGCCCTCGCACAGTCATATTTAAACTGCTGAATTTCTCCGACAAAATCCGCATCATGCAGACATATAGGAAAGCCAATACCCTTGAATACCATGGAACTACTTTGCCCCTTTTCCAGGACTTCTCAGCGTCCCTGGCGGCCTGTCGCAGGGCCTTAGCCCCCATCTGCACTAAGTTGGCAGCGGCCAATGTGCGGTTCACGCTGCAATACCCTGCTCGCCTACGTGTTCACCTTCATGGCCAAGTGACCTTCTACGATTCATCGACTGACGCCTCGACCGTATTGGAAGATGACACTGCATGCTCCCCCTCATCATCACCATCCGCAGGACAATGCTCATCGATGCCACCAACCTGATTGTAGCTCTGACTCTGCAACGGGATTGGCGCAATCCTGGATGTGCAATGTATCCCTCCGACTTTTCCCTTTTTTGTTCGATTTTATTGGTTCTGCAGTGCAGGACGTCACGGGCCGGACCAGACCCAACCACGGTTCAAACTGTATGTTTTACACTCGCCACCCGGACCATTTTGGTTCTCTTCTGTTATATTGTTTATGTCTCTTCTGTTCGTTTTCTGGTTAATTTTGTTTCTTCCAGGTGCAGGCACCCCTATGTTCCTGTTGATTGCTTAGTGTTAAAAATGTTTTGGATCAGTCTTTTGAATCACAGGCATGAGGTAACAATGCTCTCTGATGTATATGGGGCTGTGGAGCAGCTGCTGGGACGGTTCCTGGCCCCACTTAACATTCTGTTCTCAAAGGTAAATTTTAGAACAGGAGGGGTGGGGTCACGCCTATTCCCCGATGGGGCGGCTGCAACCACCAAATAAATCCAGCCCAACCACATGTGTGAAACATAACAAAGAAAAAAATGTCATCTGCGCTTATTCCCATTATACCGTGTAAAACTAAACACAATTAGAGGTTTGGTTTCTTATTAATGGGCATTTTAAGACTAAGCTCGCCCGCCAGCATCAAGGCACCTCTAATGAGGGCGAGTCCTATCCAAAAAAAAACTCTAATTGTGTTTAGTTTCACACGGTATAATGGGAATAAGCGCATTTTTTTCTTTGGTTAATTTTAGAACCTGATTTTGTAAATTTTAGAACCCGATGTTGATGGGCTGGATGCATTTGGTGGTTGCAGCCGCCCCATTGTGGAATAGGCACGACCCCACCCCTCCTGTACTATGTATGTTTCAATGTACTTCCAGCCAGGTCATCCCTGCAGCAAGAACCCGCTCCGTGTCTTTGTTTTTGATCCCAAAGTGGATTTTGTTTCTGGGGGAGCATAAATAAAGGCCCACCGGTCTACCTCATGTCTGACAAGCAGCATGAGCAAGGTATGGTTTGCTATACAGCAGCCTGTGGTTTCATTTTTGGATAGGACTCACCCTCATTAGAGGTGCCTTGACGCTGGCAGGCGAGCTTAGTCTTATAATAAAAAAGCAAAAGGTGGTAAAAGTGGCACAGATGATGTGAAGATAGTCAATCTTGTGTAGCAGCAAGGGCACAAACGCACACTCCCGAGTGCGAATAGTCAATAGATAGGGTCCTCGCGCTTGCACAAAGTGTCCAGTGGGTGATATTTCACAGTAATCTAGAAAACATAATAGGAGACATACATTGCGCAGTACATCCTTATGACACCTGGTTTCTAGAGAGTAAAGTCATCAACTCACTTGTTTTTGAGCCCCATATAGTCGGCTCTGAACTGTACAGGCATAAATCTGTGGATATAATCTCACCAACCCGTCCTACCGGCAGCCGTCTGTGATAATAGCCTGGTCCATAGAAGAGATACTGGATCCTCGGGATAGATCACAAATGAATAGTCGGCAGGATATAAAATAAAATAAAATTTATTGCAGCACTGACGCGTTTCGACCTAGTTGGTCTTTATCAAAGTGCAAAAGAAAATTGTACATCGCTTAGAGCTTAGTCTTATAATGGCCATAAATAAGAAACCAAACCTCTAATTGAGTTATGTTTCACACGGTATAATGGGAATAGAAACCGATTTTGGTATCCTCCATGACCCACGCTAATATGTCTGAGGTTCCCCTTCCTATAGAACCCCA
The DNA here is from genome assembly GCA_009667805.1 of Leptobrachium leishanense. Lineage (NCBI taxonomy): Eukaryota > Metazoa > Chordata > Amphibia > Anura > Megophryidae > Leptobrachium > Leptobrachium leishanense. Next base: position 56,932,935 of record CM019073.1, read on the forward strand.
GGTTTTCACCCGAAATTCGTTGAAATTGGTATCTTGGAATGTGGAAGGCCTTAATTCGCCTATCAAGAGGAAAAAAGTACTACAATATTTGAAAAGGTTAGATCCTGACATAATTTTCCTTCAGGAAACACACTGGACCAGGCATTCCGCGCCCCCTGGATAGGTTTCCAGACATTATCCGTTCATATGCAGAAATCACGTGGTACCACGATTCTTCTCCACAAACATCTCCCATACTCTGACTTAACTGAGGTTAATGACCCAGAAGGCAGATACACCTTTCTAACCCTGACAGTTGGACAGGAACCCCTACAATTACTTAACATTTACGCTCCAAATAGCCCTAATTTCACTTTCTTTAAATCATTGTTGCCATTACTCCATTTACACGACTCTTCCCGTAGGATTTTGGGGGGCAATTTTAACGAGGTCCCAGTTCCTATACTGGACTGAGCACCCAGTCGTATGGCGGCTAGAGGACATTCTCAACCTACAGGCTCGACCTTTCTCACGTCCCATTTTGACCTGGATGACGTATGGTGCTCCCACCACCCTACGGGCAGGGATTTCTCATTTTATTCCGACCCACATAAATCTTTTTCTCGCCTAGACTTTTTTCTGGTTTCAAGCTTACTTTCCAACCGTGCCCTGCAGACAGACATAGGCCCGATAACTCTCACAGATCACGCACCTATCACACTGGAATTGGCGTTGGAAACCCCAGTGCCCTATTCTAGGAACTGGCGCTTTCCTACGCACCTCACGACCTCCGGTCTCTTCACCTCTCACGTTGAACTGGCATAGAATAATTACACGGACGATAACATTGAACATGTCAACGACGTTAACCTCTTTTGGTCTGTGTCGAAGGCAGTGCTTCGCGGTCAAATAATGGAATATGCCGCCGCGTAAAAAAGGAGACTTCTAAGCACCTCTCCGATGTCCACTCTGATCTCCTTTGCAGCTACAGAGCTTATCTCTTAGACCCAACCTCCACGACTCTTCACATATACAAAAATGACAAGACGAGATATGACTCCTTAGCCACGGAACAAGCACTTCTTGTTAATTTGGTACGCTCCCAGACCTAGACCAGACCATTCATTTCAGCACTCAAGACCTCGGACGGAATCGTACTTACCAAACCCGATGACATAGTGGATCACTTCCGCATCTACTTTGTGGATTTCTATAAAGCAGGCACTGACGACTGTGCCGCCCAACTGAATCTTTTTCATAAAGCTCAAATACCTAAACTCTCCCCAGGAGAATGTGACGCACTCTCAGCATCCATCACACACGCCGAAGTCAGAACGACAATAACCGCACTTAAAAATGGAAAGACTCCGGGCCCGAATGGCTTTGGGGCGGAATATTACAAACTCCTTTCTGGCTTGGTGATTCCCCACTTGGTAACGCTCTATAAATATATTCTGCAGGGTGAGGCCCCACCCGACCTTTAATGAGGCACGGGTGGTGGTTCTCCCCAAGCCAGGAAAGGACCCAACATTGGTTACCTCTTATCGCCCCATTGCATTACTAAATATTGACCTCAAAATCCTGTCCTCCATCATGGCCCGCCGTCTTCAAAGCCCTCTTGCACGCCTCATAGGTCCTCAACAAACAGGATTCCTTAACGGCCGCCACTCCACCATTAATATACGCAAAGCCATAGCGGCAATATGGTCATCTTCTCTTACGCCACAGTCCTCGAACCTCTTACTGAGCTGTGACGCCAATAAGGCATTTGATAGGATCTCATGGGATTATTTAGTCAGATTTATTAAATTCCATCATTTTGGTAAGACATTCTTAACACTTTTCCGTGCACTCTATTTTACGCCTTCCACTGTGATTACGGCGAATGGGCTTGACTCTTAACCCTTTAATCTAGAACGAGGAACTAGACAAGGATGTCCACTGTCCCCATTATTATTTAACCTAGCCCTAGAACCCGTAATACGTATTATAGAGATGTCCCGGACAATATCTGGAATTCATTTGTCCCCCACTGTAATATTAAAAGTAGTAGCCTTTGCAGACGACCTGTTGATATTCCTTTCAGATCCCGCCTCTGCGATCCCTCCCCTATTGACGTTATGACGTTATTTAACTCCTTCCATGTAGCCTCCAGCTTCCAAATCAATTACACCAAGATGGTAGCGTTGCCTCTGGGCTCCAAACCACAGGGTGCTTGGCTCATTGGTTTTCCCTTCTCCTGGGCACCCTCTCCGTATATTAAATATCTGGGCACTATTTTACCGGTTGACATTTCCCGCTTATACAAACTCAACATAGGCCCCCACTTAGCCCAAACGAAATCGCTTCTGGAGGCCTGGAGCTCTCTTCCATTTTCTTATTTGGGGCGGGCGTCTCTTATTAAAATGACCTTATTCCCCAAATTACTTTACTCTATACACGTATTACCTCTCCTACTGAAACCTAATGATCTTCGTTTATTCAACAGGCTGTATGCGTCCTTTATTTGGCAAGACAAGTGGGCACGTATATCACTCCTTAGTCTTCAGCAACCAATAGCGAGAGGAGGTATCGACTTCCCCAATTTACTGGATTATAACCTAGCAGCGCTGTATCGTTACGTCTCAGACTGGCTGAATGGTACTTCATGTTTCACAGCCTTGCATGTGGAACAGGCGCTGCTCCCTGCCTCCTCTTTACTAGCATTTCTTCACCAACACTCTCCCACCAACCCTCCCCCCTACGCGATAACCCTTTGCTCTTCACAACGAAATTAGCTTGGGTTAGAATCCGTAAACGCCTCCAATTGCCTTGGCATACATCCCTTTGGTCCCCTATCTTACACAACCCTCATTTTCAAAATGTCTCCCCAGCCCCTATTTTTTGAACCCTGGCCCAGCGAGGTTTTAGTCATCTACACCATTACCTAGACGGAATATCGGGTTTGCCTTACTCTTACACAGCTTTGACAGACCGCATTGCTCTGTTGACTATACACCCTGTTTACTACTTGCAACTCAGACAGTTCCTTCTCACACAATTACACACCTTATCCCCCACTGATTTAACTAACCCGTTAGACACACAATTACTTATACATAGTGCGTCTCCTCCCTCGACTTCAACCATTTACACACTTCTACAACATTCGCTCCCTACCTCAAAACCCTGGATGGCTATCTCCCGATGGGCTACTACTTTTCCAGACCTTACCCCCCACAACCTGGTGTCGGCTACTTTGGCATCTAGACGCACTCTCCCATCCACCAACTATTGGGACATGTTCTATAGGATACTCCACCGAGCCTACATGGCGCTGGACAGAATGGCCCGTTTGGGACTTTTACCTAATGCCAACTGTTTAAAATGCAATTTTTCCCCAGCTGACCATCATTGTCTATGGTCATGTCTCTTGGGACACCGTACGTCGATTTAGTTCTCTAGTAGGGATGAGCTGTTCGGTTCGGACAGTTTGGAGTTCGGACCGAACTTAGCCTGTTCGTTCTGTTCGCGAACTCCAAACATTTCCGGGTGTTCGCCGCATGTTCGACCACAATGCACCACAATGGCCCACAATGCACTTTTACACTGGCCTGAAGCTTGTAATTGGCTACAGCCTTGCACCTGACCACAGGTCTGGTGCAAGACAGGTTCAACAGTATGCCAATCACGGCTCAGAGTCCTGATTGGGCAAATTTTGCCCAATCATGGGCTCACAGAGCTAGGTCCCGCAGCAGACTATATAAGGTTTCCACGCAGCGCTTCAGCACACATTTGAGAGGAGATTTCATAGGAGATTGTTGTTGTGTGTTCTTACTGACGGTCTGCCACGCTACTGGGGGGGGTCTGTGGGGGTCTCATTTCTACCAAATATCTGGGAATTGAGGTGATCTGTGTCTTGTCACTGCCAGCAAGTACTTTGGGGGTCACTAATTTCTACAAAACATTTGGGAATTGAGGTGATCTGTGTCTTGTCACAGCCAGCAAGTATTTTGGGGGTCACAAATTTCTACAAAATATTTGGGAATTGAGGTGATCTGTGTCTTGTCACACAGCCTGTACCACGCAGTATTTTGGGGGTCACCAATTTCAACAAAACATTTGGGATTTGAGGTGATCTGTGTCTTGTCACTGCCACTGGCTGCCAGCAAGTATTTTGGGGGTTACAAATTTATACAAAACATTTGGGAATTGAGTTGATCTGTGTCTTGACACTGCCAGCAAGTAATTTTGGGGTCACAAATTTCTACAAAACATTTGGGAAGTGAGGTGATCTTCTGTGTCTTGTCACTCACTGCCAGCAAGTATTTTGGGGGTCACTAATTTCTACAAAATATTTGGGAATTGTTATAATCCGTGTGTTCTCACTGGCTGCCACCCATCAGGGGGTCTCACTGATTTATAGGAGGTTTCTGAGACTTGTAATCTGTGGCTTCTCACTGCCACCCATCAGGGGGTCACACTGATTTATAGGAGGTTTCTGAGATTTGTAATCTGTGGCTTCTCACTGCCACCCATCAGGGGGTCACACTGATTTATATGAGGTTTCTGAGACTTGTAATCTGTGGCTTCTCACTGCCACTCATCAAGGGGTATCACTGATTTATAGGAGGTTTCTGAGATTTGTAATCTGTGGCTTCTCACTGCCACCCATCAAGGGGTCTCACTGATTTATAGCAGGTTTCTGAGATTTGTAATCTGTGGCTTCTCACTGCGACCCATCAGGGGGTCACACTGATTTATAGGAGGTTTCCGAGATTAGTAATTTGTGGCTTCTCACTGCCACCCATCAGGGGGTCTCACTGATTTATAGGAGGATTCTGAGACATGTAATCCGTGGCTTCTCACTGCCACCCATCAAGGGGTCACACTGATTTATAGGAGGTTTCTGAGACTTGTAATCTGTGGCTTCTCACTGCCACCCATCAGGGGGTCACACTGATTTATAGGAGGGAATTCTAATCTGTGTCTTGTCACTGGCTGCCAGCTATCAGGGTGTCTCACTGAGTTATACCAGAGTTCTGTAAATCTTTAATCTTTATACCAGAGTTGAATCAGAGTTCTGTATATATTTAATCTATATATCACTCACCATGTCTGAAAGAACAAAAAGGACAGGCAGACGCTCCCAGACACAGATAAGAGGGCAAGCAGCCCCTGTGTCGGGAGGCTGTGCCTCTGGTCGTGGTGGACGTGGTGCATCCTCTGCAGGGGCACGCTTGTCCTTTCTAACTGGTGCTGGCCGTCTTAAGCAGCAGCAACATACAGAGGATTTGGTGGATTGGCTAACCAGGCCATCCACATCCTCCGAGTCCTCTGCCAGCCAGGCTTGTAGTGCTTTACAGTCCACCTCAGCTGCCAAAGCATCTAATGCAGCCTCCATGTCCACAGCTACTCCTGCCGTAGCCTCACTATCACACATGGAGGAGTCAGCTGAATTGTTTGACTACAATGTCAGTGACATGCTGCTTGAGGATGCGCAGCAAGTCCTGTGCTCTGATTCAATCTCTGAGGTTGAGGAAGGGAGTATAATCAACCTAGAGGAAGGGGGTGCCAGTGATGACACACAAATTACTGGCACTCATGTTGCCCCAGCAGCTGCAGCATACTGCCAAGTTGGCTCCAGTGACGAGGAGATAGGGGTGAAGAAGATGACATTGATGATGAAGTCACTGACTCCACCTGGGTGCCAGATCGAACAGAGGAATCAAGTGAGGAAAAGGGGGAGGAGGAGGAGGCACAGCAAACACGAGGCACAACATCCTCTATGACCAACCGTAGCACTAGCCAGTCCAAGGCAACAGATGTCAGAGCTGCTCCGGTGCAGAGTGCTCTTGTCTCAAAGCACACACGCAGGAACTCTGCTGTCTGCTGGGAGTTCTTTAAGAAATGTGCAGCAGACCCCACCGTTGCTATTTGTAATCTATGTCAGATGAGGCTTAAGCGTGGAAAAGACACCGGACACTTGGGTACCACGTGCTTGAGGTGACATATGACCTCCTGCCACACATCCCGTTGGCGCAAAACTTTGCGTAGGTCCTCCTCCTTCTCCTCATCTGTCTCTACCCCCACTGTATGTTCTGCCATGTCATTGCCTACAACCTCCACTGACAGGGATGATGCTACAGTAATGGATGTACCAGGTCCTTCCTCACAATGTGACAGCATCCCATCAGCTGAAGATTTCCGCAGTTAGATTAAGTTGCCGCAGCTGCGGCAGCGTAAGAAAAAATATAGCCCCAACCATCCCGAAACACAGCGTCTAAGTGCCAGCTTAGCAAAATTACTCGCATTGCAGCTGCTGCCTTTCCAGCTGGTGGACTCTGCTCCCTTCTGTGAATTTGCTGAATGTGCTGTACCACAGTGGCAGGTTCCAAAACACCATTACTTTTCATGCAAGGACATTCCAGCACTATACCAGCACGTGGAAGACAATGTTATCGAGTCATTGGGAAAGGCAGTCAGCAGCAAGGTGCATGTGACTTTAGACACGTGGTCCAGCAAGCATGGACAGGGTCGTTACATTTCCTTCGTGGCACACTGGGTTACTCTGATTGCAGCTGGGAGGGATCCAAGATGGGGCTCTGTGCTGGAGCTTGTTCATCCACCACACCTCCAGAAAGCTGCTTGTATGAGGTCTGTCTGCTCCACCACCACCACCTCTCCCTCTTCCTCCTCGTCCTCCTCCTTCTCTGTCTCTGGCGAAGTGGCAGTTAAACTGATGCCTGACAGGGTCTACACAATGGCTCAAGCAAAAAGAAGCCATACTGTGCTTGAGCTGGTTTGTTTAGGGGACAGGAGCCACACCGGGCCAGGTGCAGAGATGGTTCACACCACGCCAGCTTCAGCTGGGAATGATCGTCTGTGATAATGGCAGGAACCTTCTCTCCACCCTATGCAAGGGTAAATTGATGCATGTACCATGCCTAGCACACGTCCTAAATCTAGTGGTACAGCCTTTCCTAACCAAGTACCCAGGGCTGGCAGAACTTCTCAGACAGGCCAGAAAAGTCTGCAGCCACTTCAGACGGTCATTCCCAGCAAGCGTTCGCCTGGCAGAAATTCAAAGAGAATTCCACCTTCCCACAAATCGTCTGATCTGTGACATGCCCACCAGGTGGAACTTGACATTAGCAATGCAGCAGCATCTGCACAAGCAGCAGAGGGCCATCAACGAGTACCTGTGTGAGTATGGCACAAGGACAGGTTTGGGTCAACTTGGTTTCCCCCCCCCGCAGTGGCTGATGATCAAGGATGCATGCACTGTACTGTCACCATTCGAGGAGGCAACGAGGATGGTGAGCAGGGACTGCGTGCATCAGTGACACAATTCCTTTAGTGTTCCTGCTGGAGCACACTCTGCGGGGAATTATAGATGTGGCTCTAGAGGCAGAGCAGCGGGAGGAAGAGGAGGCCTTCCCTAGCTCTGAAGGCCCCGGTCTTTCTGCAGACAGCATTCTAGCGGGTACTACTCAGATCAGACAGGAAAAAATAGAAAGAACTCCAGCATCCACAAAATGATTTCAAATGGATTTAATCCAACATCAAGAAAGGCAACGTTTCGACCAACTGGTCTTTGTCAAAGACCAGTTGGTCGAAACGTTGCCTTTCTTGATGTTGGATTAAATCCATTTGAAATCATTTTGTGGATGCTGGAGTTCTTTCTATTTTTTTCTGGTTATTGGGGCTGTGGAGCAAGAGACCCCCACTCCATTGATCCACGGTGAGGTGTACTCGAGTTTATACTTGTATGAACAGATCAGACAGGAGTAGGATGAGGAGGAGGAGGAATATTTAAGTAGTGGGGGCATTGAAGGTGGGGATTCCTCGAGGGAGGGTTTCGTGTGCCCAGAAACACAAGGGCTAGTGCGTGGCTGGGAGGAGGAAGTGCACGATGGGATCATCCTCATTGACCAGGAAGACTCGGAAGCTAATGCCACCTCCAACCTACGCTGCATGGGCTCCCTTATAATGCAAAGCCTGCTAAAGGACCCCAGGATTCGTGCTATCAAGGAGAGGGATCATTACTGGTTGGCAACCCTTCTTGATCCACGATACAAGGGTAAAGTTGCAGAGCTCATCCTGCCCGCACAGAGGGAGCAGAGGATGAAAAAACTTGAGGACGCTCTAAAGCGACACTTGTGTAACACCTTTCCAGGCACTGGTAGGTTACCAAGTGATTCACACGTACTTCTGAGGCTGCGGATGATCAGAAGAATAGTGGTGAAGGCCAGGGCCGCTTGACTGATGCATTTTTTCATTTTTTTTAGTCCACGACGCCCAGGGACGTCAAATGTAGGCACCCATTGCCAGCGTCTTCACCATATGGTGCAGGACTTCCTAGGGGCAAGGGCAAACCTGGATACCTTTCCAGCAGATGATCCACTGGCTTACTGGGTGTTGAGATTGGATCACTGGCCAGAAATTAGCCAATATGCTATGCAGCTACTAGGTTGCCCTTCATCCAGCGTGCTTTCTGAAAGGACGTTAGTGCCGCTGGAGGTTTTGTCACAGACAAAAGAGTGCGTCTGTCACTGACTCTGTAAACCGGCTGACATTTATAAAAATGAATCAGTCCTGGATCAGCAGTTATCAATCCCCTGATGCTGACGTAACAGAATAGATCGGGGATGTCTTCTGCATTCACAAAACCTCCAGCACTGAACTCTTCCACAATACCACAAAAGGATTACAGTGTGAAGGTACTTGCTGCCATGAAAGGCACAATATTTGGCTGCACTGATGCCTGTGCCACATCTATATCATTTTAATTTTTTGAACCGCAGGGTCCAACCCTGCACTCTTCCACAATACCACAAAAGGGTTACGGTGTGAATGCACTTGCTGTCATGAAAGGCACAATATTTGGCTGCACTGACGCCTGTGCCAGATTTATATCATTTTAATTTTTTGAACCGCAGGGTCCAACCCTGCACTCTTCCACAATACCACAAAAGGGTTACGGTGTGAATGCACTTGCTGTCATGAAAGGCACAATATTTGGCTGCACTGACGCCTGTGCCAGATTTATATCATTTTAATTTTTTGAACCGCAGGGTCCAACCCTGCACTCTTCCACAATACCACAAAAGGGTTACGGTGTGAAAACACTTGCTGCCATGAAAGGCACAATATCTGGGTGCACTGACGCCCATTACCAGATTCAAATCTTTTTAATATAGGACCGCATGGTCCACCCCTGCATTCTTCCACAATACCACAGAGGGGTTACTGTATGAATGCACCTGCTGGCCTGGCAACAAAAACACAATATCTGGGTGCACTGACTCCTTTACCAGATGCATATCTTTTTAATATAGGACCGCAAGGTCCACCCCTGCATTCTTCCACAATACTAAAGAGGGGTTACTGTAGGAATGCACTTGCTGGCCTGACACCACAAGCACAATATCTGGGTGCACTGACGCCTTTATCAGATTCATATCTTTTAAATATAGGACCGCATGGTCCACCCCTGCATTCTTCCACAATACTACAGAGGGGATACTGTATGATAGTACTTGCAGGCCTGGCACCAAAAGCACAATATTTGGGTGCACTGCCACTGATGCCTGTATCAGATTCATATCCTCAGAGGGGTTACTGTGTGACGGCACTGTTGCCGACGCTAAAGGCCCAATTTTAAAGCACCTATTGTTACTTTCATCCAAAGCTTGCTTAAGTTTCACAATAATTTAGCCAAAAAATCACTAAACTTTTTCTGCGTGTCCGAAAATGTCTCCTCTTTTCATACAGAGTGCCGCCCCAAGCAGTTGTTTATGGATAGATTAAAGGAAAAGCATTTACCGTCATTTGAAATGTATTTTTTTTGTTTTTAAATGTTTCTATACATCCGCCATCTAGAAATCCGCCACTTCACGGGCAGGTTATGGGGACCTCCTAGGCAAGATATTTGAAGGAATTTTTCGTTTTTATTTTTAAACCTTATTTCATGGAAAACTCACTGTCCCTTTAAAAAAGTTTTTTTTTTTACTTTTTGTCCTTGTTTCCTGTCCCCCAGGGCACTACCCGGACCCCCATACACCTTTTATGGCAAATATCTAGCATATGCCCTCTTGGAGGGCACTCTAAAAACCGAATTTTCAGCCCCATTGACTTGTATTGAGTTCGAGTTCGGGTTCGGATTCGAACATTTGGAAAGTTCGGGTTCGAATACGAACCGAACTCGGGCGTGTTCGTCTCATCCCTATTCTCTAGTTCTCCGAATCTAGATTCCTTTCACTTCGAAATGGGCTATTTTTAACTTGTCAACTCCCCCGACTCCTCAATTCCTTTCTACGTGCCACCGGTTTTGGTTAGGTCTCCAAGCAGCGACGGGCAAAAAGGCCATATTATCTCAATGGATATCTAGTACCCCTCCCTCAGTCCGTATGATGTACGACAGAATTTATTCCATATTCTTTTTTTTTTTTTCTTGTTAAGTTTATTGGCATTATTCTCATCTTTACAGAAGATCCAGACCTACACGACAGCACGTCGGCCGCTGGGAAACAAAAATAAAACACAAAACGAATAGAAGGTAGAATCGCCGTATGGAAAGCGAACTACAAATGTGAGAATAGAGACAGGGTGGGCTGAGCTGCCGAGGGTCTCATCTGATCTGCAACACAGCAGGGGGGGGGGTCTCGGAGCATCATCTGCCAGAGCAAAGGAAATGCGTCAGACGGGGACACATGCAAGGCAGCAGTGGCTGACCTTAGCAGTCTGGGTGTCTCAGGACTACAAGTCCCACTGTGCTCAGCAGGCCTTAAAACTAACCGAGCATCATGGGACATGCAGTCGTGGTGGTGATCCATCATGCACTCCGATTAAGCTGCAGATTTCTCCCCGTGGCGGCACCACGGGACATTTTCCTTACAGACATGACACTTTAACGAAGAAAAAGGAATATTGGGAGGAAATTACATCACACCTGCACTGAACCAGCAAATCGATGGCGTCCAGTGAGCACAATCGCCAACACGGATATAATGGTTAAAGAGGGAAAGATGCAGAGACAGAAAGCAGCCAATCAGGAGACTATCCTCCGAGACCCCTTGGAAAGTGATGGCGGGTTCTACCTGGGTTCTTATCGTTTGCAGGCCGAGCACGCAGAGGGATACGAGGAATAATGTTACCGTGTCCAGGAGCTTACGATCTAAATATTCAATAAAGGAAAAAAATCATTCTTATGCCTAATATTTATACATAGTTGTGTTTGTAATCGTTGCATATATTAACATGTTCTATATGATTCTTCATCTACACGAGCGAGCGATACACAATAATAAAGTGGATCCTGTAAAAAAGTTTCCGATTGGTTTAAAAAGTAACGAAAGCAATTAAACCGAAACAAAACGCAGGAAAGAAGGGAGAAACACAAAAAACGTGGCGGAGCCTGGGTGCGGAGCTTGCAAAGAGCACGGGGGGGGGAATGCTTTTCTGATCGAAGGCTTCAGTACAGGAAGGGTTAAAAGGTTTGTACATATTGTTTTCCTTTAGCATGTAATGTGTTCATTATACACAGACAACTGTAAAAAAAAGAAAGCGAGAAACGATGGGAAGGCGGGGGGGGGCATTTTCCGGTCTATTCTCTCCACAAAAGAAAATTTAACTTAAGTTTAAACAGTATATGTTGTTAAACCGCTTTGCACCCGGGGGGGGGCAGCAATGCTATACATATTGCAGACCACCTGGAAACATAAGGGTTAAACCAACGCGGGTTGACAGTCCATGGGGGCGCGGGCATGGGACGATCCAGCAGGTTCCGTTTATGATACAGGTGTTGGTTTCTGGGGAGGGGGGGGGTGCAGGCGATTAATATTTATCATTTACACTCCGGGGGAGGGGGATGGGAACGGAGGGGGAGGGGGTCTCTCGTGTTCGAAGGCCTAAGTGTGATATCGGTTAGTGAAGGACGCCGGGTCTGCCCTCCCCGTCTCAGCAGCTGCAGGTCTCCGCTGCCGCCTTCGAGCCGTTGTTGTCCAGTTTAATGGGTTCGGGGAATTCGTTATAAAGCTCCACCTCCGTCTCCTGTTTCAGTGCGTTGCGTGCAATGGTCTGGAACGCCTGCTCCACGTTGATGGCCTCCTTGGCGCTGGTCTCAAAGTAGGGGATGTTGTTTTTGCTGTGACACCAAGCCTGTGCTCGCTTTGTGGTGACTTGTCTGTTTTCAAGGTCGATCTTATTTCCCAGAACAACGAAGGGGAAGTTTTCGGGGTCTCGGGGGCTCGCCTGGATCAGGAATTCATCCCTCCAGCTGTCCAGGGTCTTGAAGGTGTTTGGGGCCGTCACGTCGAAAACCAGCACGCAGCAATCTGCGCCTCTGTAAAAGGCCACGCCGAGAGACTGGAAGCGCTCCTGCCCGGCCGTGTCCCAGATCTGCATTGTGACCAGACGATCGTCCACCATCACCTCCTTGGTCAGGAAGTCGGCTCCTATGGTGGCCTTGTACTGGTTGGTGAATTTCTTGTTCACGTACTGATTCATGAGAGAAGTTTTACCCACCCCGGAATCTCCTAGAATGATGACCTTGAGCAGCACTTTCTTTCTGGACGTCATCTTTCAAAACTGCCTGGTTCGGTGTCCGGTGTTCCTGCGTGTCCTGTGCCGGTGCTGCTCAGCCTGCCGGGTCCGCCGCTCGCCTCTCTATTCCATATTCTTAGCTGACTGGTCTGATGCCTCACTACACCATACTGAGAAAACTCAAAAGTTCTTTACTCACTGGTCCCCTCTTATTTGCACCTTACCACCTGAGGTTAAAGCTTTCTTGCGGAACACGTTCTGCGATGCTACGTGGTATTCCCTACAAATGTTGCGGGACTCTCCGCGGATCCCCGCAGATTCCTTAGACCACTTATTAGTTAATTTTTTTGCCTCCACTTCCCGAGATACCCTAGCCCAGTCGTCCACCTCTGCGCTTTGAATGCTTTGGGATTGTCACTTCGTGACTGATTTACTTACCTTCATGGCTCGATCCCACACAGCATTAAATTTTTTTGCTTTTTCACTGAATTGCTGGGTTTCATATTTTTGTTTCTTTTCACCATTGTATCCTATACTTGACATTGTGCCAACCCTCTGCTTTTCTATGTGAATGATATATGGCCATGATCTGTCAGTTCCGGTTTGGGATGCAATACTTTCGTTAAAGTTCGAATGCTGTGATTTTGCATTGTTGCTGATTGTAAATGACATAAAAACTGTTATTCTTTTTCATGTATTTTTATACTGATCTGAGACGAATAAAACTATGTTTAAAAAAAAGAACAGTGATTTTTCCATGACATAAAGGTTAAGAATAAAAACGGAAAATTTATTCAAATTTTGTGCCTAGGAGGTCCCCATAACCTGCCCGTGAAGTGGCGGATTTGTAGAATGTATAGAAACATTTAAAAACAAAAAATACATTTCAAATTACGGTAAATGGTTTTCCTTTAATCTATTCATAAACAACTGCTTGGGGCAGCAGCCTGTATGAAAAGAGGAGACGTTTTAGGATACGCAGAACAAGTTTAGTGATTTTTTGGGCTAAATTATGGTGAAACTTATGTAGGCTTTTGGATGAAAGTAACAACAGGTGCATTAAAATTGGACCTTTGGTGCCAGCTAGTGCCTTCACACCGTAACCCCTCTGAGGTATTGTGGAAGAGTGCAGGGGTGGACCCTGCTGTTAAATATTAAAGTGATATGAATCTGGTACACGCGTCAGTGCACCCAAATATTGGGCCTTTGGTGCCAGCTAGTGCCTTCACAACGTAACCCCTCTGAGGTATTGTGGAAGAGTGCAGTGGTGGAGGTTTTGGGAATGCAGAAGAGATCCCCGATCTGTTCAGTTACATCAGCATCAGGGGAGTGATAGCTGCTGATCCAGGACTGATTCATTTTTATAAATGTCAGCCGGTCTACAGAGTCGGTGGACAGACGCACTCTTTTGTCTGTGACAAAACCTCCAGCGGCACTGAACATCCTTTCAGAAAGCACACTGGAACCTGCCACTGTGGTACAGCACATTCGACAAATTCACGGAAGGAGGCAGAGTCTACCAGCTGGAAAGGCAGCAACTGTAATGCGAGTTATTTTGCCAAGCTGGCATTTAGACGCTGTGCAAGGGGATGGTTGGGACTGTATTTTTTCTTACGCTGCAGCAGCTCAGGCAGCGAAATCTGACTGGGGTAGAGACAGATGAGGACCAATGGGAAGTGTTGTGCCAACGGGATGCATGACAGGTGGTCATATGTCGCTTCAAGCATCTGGTACCCAAGCGGCTGATGTTTCTCCCACGCTTGATCCCCTTCAGACATAGCTTACAAATAGCAACGCTGTGCTCTTCTGCACATGTTGTGAATAGCTCCCAGACAGCAGAGTTCCTGGACGTGTGCTTATGAGACAACAGCGCTCTGCACCTGAGCAGCTCTGACATCTGATGTCTTGGACTGGCTATGGTTGCTGATAGAGGATGTTGTGCCTCGTTTTTTTGGGCCTCCTCCTCCTCACTTGACTCCTCTGTTCGATCAGGCACCCAGGTGGAGTCAGTGACCTCATCATCGTCATCACCCCCTATCTCTTCGTCACTGGAGCCAACCTGGCAGTATGCTGCAGCTGCTGGGGGAACATGAGTGCCAGTTCTTTGTGTGTCACTGGCACCCCCTCCCTCTAGGCTGATTTTACTCCCTTCCTCAACCTCAGAGTTTGAATCAGAGCACCGGAGTTGCTGCGCGTCCTCAAGCAGCATGTCACTGTCATTGTAGTCAAACAATTCGGCTGACTCCTCTGTGTATGATGGTGAGGCTACGGCAGGAGTAGCTGTGGACATGGAGGCTGAATTAGATGTTTTGGCAGCTGAGGTGGACTGTAAACCACTACAAGCCTGGCTGGCAGAGGACTCGGAGAATGAGGATGGCCTGGTTAGCCAATCCACCAAATCCTCTGTATGTTGCTGCTGCTTAAGATGGCCAGCACCAGTTAGAAAGGACAAGCGTGCCCGTGCAGAGGATGCACCACGTCCACGATGACCAGGGGCACAGCCTTCTGACACAGAGGCTGCTTGCCCTCTTATCTGTGTCTGGGAGCGTCTGCCTGTCCTTTCTGGTCTTTCTGACATGGTGAGTGATATACAGATTAAAGATATACAGAACTCTGATTCACCTCTGGTATAAAGATTGGAGATATGCAGAACTCTGATTCAACTGTGTTATTTAGATTAAAGCTATTCAGAACTCTGCTATAAATCAGCGATTTCACTGATATTTTGCCTGCAAGGCTGCCAATGTCCTCTGCTCTCTCTCTGATTCACTTCTTCTCCTGCAGGCTGCAACACCCTGATAGCTGGCAAGACCCAGATTCAACTCTGAATAGATTAAGATACAGATTAAAGATACAGATGAACTCTGATTCAACTGTGGTATTCTATGGTATCTAGAATTAGATTAAAGATATACAGATTTTTCATAACTCTGCTATTACTCAGTGATACACCCTGTCCCTGATAGCTGGCAGGGCCAAGACACAGATTCAAATTCCCAGAACTCTGGTATAACTCAGTGATACACCCTGATAGCTGGCAGTGCCAAGACACAGATTCAAATTTCCAGAACTCCTGTAAAACTCAGGGATACACCCTGATATGCAACAATCTCCTCTCCTCTCTGATTCACTTCAAGTGAAATCACCTGACAGGCTACACGCCCCCAATTAACAAGCCACTAGTCACTCAAGGAAAAAAAAAAATCACAACAGAAAAAAAACAGCAGAAAAAAAAACAAAGAGAAATTAAACAAATTGATAAATAAACCAGAGGTTTCTCTCCCTCTAGAGATACAAACCACAGACCAGTACAGGTAGAATTCTTGTTTTTAAACTCCACTTGAAAATAGCCCACTTAGGAAGTAGACCACTGACAAGCCCTTGTTTATGGCTACATAAACTCAATAGCAGCTCACTGAGCTTGCTCACAAGGGCTTGTCAGTGGTCTACTTCCTAAGTGGGCTATTTTCAAGTGGATTTTAAAAACAGGAGTTCAAATAACAGGTATCAATTGTTATTTATATATTTGTTATCTTGTTGTGGGGGTATGAGTGTTAGCAAGCTTGAAGGTTTGACCCAGTGCACATCCTGCTGCATGTATGCATGTCTGGAGGAATCCTTCCAGGGTCCATATCTCTGTAGCAAGTGTGAACGTGTAGCTCTTCTGGAAGCTCATATTGGAGATCTGGAAGGGCAAATCGTAACGCTGAGGCAGATTGACAATCTTGAAAGGAGCCTGCTTCTCACGGAGCAAAGTATAGTTGAGGAATCTAGGGGTGTGGGAGGAGTGGAGTTAACCGGGGAACAGGTTGGTAGCTGGGTGTCAGTGACACGTGGTAGCAGGGGGGAGGGAAGAGGAAAAGGTTGGCTAGTCCTGATCTTGCGCACACCAACAGATTTGCCCCTTTGAGCGAAGATGTTGGGTGCATCAGCTCAGGTGTAGCAGTAGTGGAGGAGGCTGCTCCCTCTAACAGCAGGGGGATCAGCCCACCAAGTAAGGGAGGGATAAAGAGGGCAAGTAAGCCTAGACAGGTTGTGGTGGTAAGGGACTCTATTATTAAGAGAGTAGACAGGGTAATCTGTCGCGCTGATCGCCTTAACCGGACAGTTTGCTGTCTGCCGGGTGCCCGTGTTAGGCATGTGGTTGACAGAGTTGATAGATTATTGGGAGGGGCTGGAGATGACCCAGCTGTCATGGTCCATATTGGTACCAATGACAAAGTAAGAGGAAGATGGAAGGACCTGAAGAATGATTTCAGGGAATTAGGAAGTAAACTGAAGAAGAGGTCCACCAAGGTAGTATTTTCTGAGATCCTACCTGTGCCACGTGCTACAGTGGAAAGGCAGCAGGAGATCAGGGAGGTCAATGCGTGGCTTAAAGCTTGGTGCAGGAAGGAGGGCTTTGGGTTTTTAGAGCACTGGGCTCATTTTGCACTGGGGTACAATCTGTATAGTCGTGATAGATTGCATCTGAATGGAAGAGGGTCTGCTGTGCTAGGGGAGAGGATGGTTAAAAGGTTGGAGGAGACTTTAAACTAGTGGAAGGGGGGGAGGGATACAGTATCTTACAAAATGGAGACAGAGCAGATAGCGGAAGGGTTTCAGTTCAGACTAAGGGGGGTGGAGCCGGGGGGATGGGTAATGTCAGAACAGTGGAGGCATGCACTGTAAAGTCGCATTCAGCATGTGTGGGTAGAGACAACATTAAATGTATGCTTGCTAATGCAAGGAGCCTCAATAACAAGATGGGGGAACTAGAGGTAATAGCATACACTAAGCAATACGACATAATAGGAATAACAGAAACGTGGTGGGACGAAACGCATGACTGGGCTGTAAACTTAATCGGTTATACATTGTTTAGCAAGGATAGGAAACATAAGAAAGGGGGTGGAGTGTGTTTATATGTAAATCAGGATTTAAAGCCTAATATTACACAACTGGAAAGCGATGAGGGAAATGTGGAATCCTTATGGGTAAATATTTTGTTGGGAATAAACAGGGAAGTCAACTATTGGTTGGCATATGCTATAAACCACCTAATATAGATAATGATGAGGAAGAACAACTGTTAGAGCAAATTAGGAAGGCTGCAGATCATGGTAGCACTTTAATTATTGGAGATTTTAATTACCCGGACATTAATTGGTATAGTGGGACTAGTAATTCAGCAAAGGGAATCCGGTTTCTGAACATTTTAAATGATACCTTCATGTCACAACTGGTAGAAACACCAACGAGAGGATAACTGTCTGGACCTGGTTATAACAAATAATGTGGATCTTTTCTCAAATATTAATGTAAAGGAACAGTTGGGAAACAATGACCATAATATGGTGACTTTTGAAATAAACTCAAAAAAACACATTCATAAGGGGCATGCTAAAACATATAATTTTAAAAAGGCCAACTTTATTAAAATAAAGGAAGCTCTCAATGTCATTGACTGGCAGAAACTCTTTCATGGGAAAAACACTGCGGATAAGTGGAATATCTTTAAACTAACACTAGAAAAGTACACGTCACAATATATTCCACTGGTTAATAAATATAAAAGAAACAGACTGAAACCAATGTGGCTTAGTAGGAAGGTAACTAAGGAAATGAAAAATAAAAAGAAGGCATTTAAAGCTTTTAAATTTGATAAATCTGAGGCATCCTATAAAGCATATAGGGCAGCCAATAAAGCATGTAAAAATGCGATTAGATGGGCTAAACTAGAAAATGAAAATGAAATAGCCAAAGAGAGCATGACCAACCCTAAAAGATTCTTTAGGTACATAAATTCTAAAAAACCCAAGAGTGAAAATGTAGGTTCACTAAAATCTGAGTCAAGGTTATTGTTAACTGAAGATCAGAATAAGGCAGAAATTTTAAATGATTATTTTTTTTCAGTATTTATCAAAGAGAAACCTATAACAAGAGACATGAAATTCATTAATAAAAACTTACTAATACAAAGTGACTGGTTGACTCAGGACAAGGTTTTGCAGAAATTAAACAATGTGAATGTGAATAAAGCCCCAGGGCCAGATGAAATTCACCCGCGAGTACTGAGAGAGCTATGTGTTGAAATATGTAATATGTTCTTAATCTTTCAAGATTCTTTTCTTTCAGGAATAGTACCAGAGGATTGGAGAAAAGCTGACGTGGTCCCTATATTTAAGAAAGGTTTAAAATTTGTGCCTGGGAATTATAGACCTGTGAGCTTAACATCTGTGGCTGGCAAAGTATTTGAGGGGTTACTAAGGGATAATATTCAGGAATTTATTGGGAAGTATAATGTAATTGGCAAAAATCAGCATGGTTTCATGAAACACAGATCATGTCAGACTAACCTAATTACGTTCTATGAGGAAGTAAGTAGAAGTATAGATCAGGGGGTCGCAGTGGATATGATTTACTTAGATTTTGCCAAAGCTTTCGACACAGTTCCACACAAAAGGTTACTGTCACGTGGCGTGTGCGGGTCAGGTGAGAGCCCAGCAGGCGGCGACACAGAGGGGAGGCCAGACAGGAATCACACAATGAATAAGTTTAATGAAACTTAAATAGGCCTTGGCAGCAGGCACTGAATGAATAAAGAAATATATAAAGTCCCGGGAGAGTTCTTGGATGGAGAGTCAGGATAGTGGACTATGCAGTCCCAGACTGCAGACAGGGTCCACTAGCAATAAATCCAGATAGCTGACAGTGGTACCTTGGGATCAAAAGGTCAGAGACGGTGGTAATCACTTGTAATCCACAGGTAGCGATCGCTGAGAGTCCCTTGCACAGGCAGATGTATCCAGAAACAACAAGGTAGACAGATGGATTTAGCAGGAGCAGGTTTGCACACGTCCAGATGACCTCAGTCAGGGAGCACAATAATGCAGAACCACTGCTAGTTGGGTCTCTCTGCTATTTAAGGAGGCTTGATAGCAGGTGGGCCTCAGCTGTAATTCCAGGGCTAGACAGGAAAACCCAGGCTGGATCTCCAGGAGCCTGGACATGGTGCTTAGCCTGGGCAAAACCTGGACTGGAATCCAAGAATGAAGAAATCCAGGGCAAAGTTCTTGGGGTAGACCATGACAGTTACTATTTAAATTAAGAAAAATTGGTCTAGATGAAAATACTTGTTCTTGGATAGAAAACTGGCTAAAAGATAGGGTAGTGGTCATAAATGGTACATTTTCAAGATGGACACCAGTGGTAAGCGGTGTCCCTCAGGGGTCTGTTATAGGACCAATACTATTCAATTTATTTATAAATGATCTTGAGATAGGCATTGAAAGTCATGTATCAGTGTTTGCAGATGACACAAAACTAGGAAAAGTAATACAATGTGAGCAGGATGTTACTTCGCTGCAGAGGGATTTAGATAGATTGGGGGACTGGGCACTTAAATGGCAGATGAAATTTAATCTAGATAAATGCAAAATTATGCACTTTGGAGTGAAGAACACACAAGCAACTTATACCCTAAATGGTACGGAGTTAGGGAAATCCAAGCAGGAGAAGGATTTGGGAATAATCATAGACTTCAAACTAAGTAACAATGTGCAATGTCAAACAGCAGCCGCCAAGGCCAGCAAAGTATTGGCATGCATTAAAAGGGGAGTTCACTCACGGGATGAAAACATAATTTTGCCTCTGTATAAATCAATGGTCAGGCCGCACCTTGAATATGCCGTGCAATTTTGGGCACCTGTCTTAAAAAAAGATATTATAGCGCTTGAAAAAGTGCAGAGACGAGCAACTAAATTAATAAGGGGAATGGAAGGGTTAAGTTATGAGGAAAGACTAACAAGCTTAAACCTGTTTAGTTTAGAGAAACGGCGCCTTAGAGGGGATCTGATAACCTTATATAAATATATACGGGGCCATTATAAACCATTGTCTGATAACCTATTCATTAACAGGACTATACACAGGACAAGGGGTCATCCATTTAGACTGGAAGAAAGAAAATTTAGCTTAAAGCATAGGAAGGGTTATTTTACGGTGAGAACAATAAAGCTGTGGAATTCTCTGCCTGTTGAGGTGGTTGGGTCAGAGTCTGTACAGACTTTTAAAAAACGACTGGATGACTTCCTGCAGACACAGAATATTAAGGGTTATAATATTTAATATGTGGGTAGAAGCTTCTTGATCCAAGGAGAAATCTGACTGCCATTCTGGGGTCAAGAAGGAATTTTTTCCCAGTATGTTGCATATTTCAGACTGGGTTTTTTGCCTTCTTTTGGATCAACAGCAGTAGGTTATGTGGGAGAGGCTGAACCCGATGGACGCATGTCTTTTTTCAGCCTATATAACTATGTAACTATGTATGTAACTTCTGCAACAGGGAAGCCTTATATAGTGTGCTGCGGGACTTAGCTCTGTGAGCCCATGATTGGGCAAAATTTGCCCAATCAGGACTCTGAGCCCTGATTGGCATAGTCTTGCACCTGTCTTGCACCTGACCTGTGGTCAGGTGCAAGGCTGTAGCCAATTACAAGCTTCAGGCCAGTGGAAAAGTGCATTGTGGTCCATTGTGGTGCATTGTGGGCGAACACGCGAAAATGTTCGCTGTTCGACGAACGGTCGAACGGCCAATGTTCGATGCAAACTCATGTTCGCACTGAACCGCCAGCCCATTCCTACCCAGGACGTAGCGCCTGCTAACAATGCAGGCAGCTTTTTAAGCGCCTGCATTGTAATCTCCCATTAAAAGGAGGGTGGTAGGGAGAAAACTGAGGGCGCAGTTTTTTCTCCCTTGCATCCCCGTTTTAACGTGAGGATTGTAATTTAGCCCTTTATTGGGCAAACTAATTACTTTGCCAAGGAATTACTTGTGCAATTAAACAAATAGACTCAAAGAGGAATTAATTTTAATACAACAATGTCATCATCTTATTTGTTTACTGTCACTTTGTCTGTATTATAATTACAGTAAATGATCCATAGAGATTGACATAATGTTACGTACCACGCTATGGTCCGCAGGCGCCCGGCAGTGTTGTCCTCGCTGCTCGCTGGCCGGGCACCGAGTAATGAAGGGAGTCCAGGTGGCCACGTGAGATGCTGGGGGGTGGAGCCAGGCGTGATGATGCGGACCTGCCGGGTTTAAAGCCACATGCAATGCAGTCATACATTGCCCTATCGTAGTTTAACATCCCTTAGAGCTGCTCCTGTTGATATTTGGTATTTCTTGGTATTCTGACACCTGACAATGGCTTACGATATTCTCTGGCGTACTGACCCCTGGCAACGGCTTACGATATTCTCTGGCATACTGACCCCTGGCAACGGCTTACAATATTCTCTGCGTACTGACCCCTGGCAACGGCTTACGATATTCTCTGGTGTACTGACCCCTGGCAACGGCTTACGATATTCTCTGGCGTACTGACCCCTGGCAACGGCTTACGATATTCTCTGGCATTTCTGGTTTGGCTATATGGTCTCATGCTTGGCTTCTTCAGTGTCAGTCTAGGGATATATATATAGACCGACCATTCTAAGGATCAGAGGGAAAGGATAGGTGCTGCGTACAAGGATCACATTCTCCTCCTGATGGGGATCATAACATTACGATAGGGCCTTGGATCCTGTAGACTAGGGATGAGCTGTTTGGTTCGATCAGTTCGGAGTTCGATTTGAACTTTGGCCGTTCGCAAGTTCGCGAACTTCGAACTTTTTGGCGTGTTCGGTTCGAGTTCGAAAAAAAATATAAATTTGAAAAAAGTATAAATAAATACAAAAAAATCTAGAAATAAAGAGACTCTTTACTGCAGAATATTATAAGCAATGGTTTATTAGATATTGAATTAAAAACTAATGTCTAGGTGCAAAGATTCTCACCTCTAAATGACATGTGCTCTCAAACGATGTAAACAACAGGTGTTTAATTAGTGTTTGGAAATAACATGTGCTTCTAATTAGTCCGGTCTCATGAATTTGATACATTGTATGCAGACTGGAAGGAGTGCCAGGTGTCGTGTGTGGGTCTGTGATGGCGATGTTTCTATACATCCTACAAATCCGCCACTTAACGGGCAGGTTATGGGGACCTCCTACGCACGATATTTGAAGGAATTTTTTGTTTTTATTTTTAACCCTTATTTTATGGAAAACTCACTGTTCCTTTAACCCTTTCACTGCTGAGGCATTTCACCGTTGTGTGCTGAGCTAATTTTTACAGCTTTCGCTCATCATGTTTAAACGCGATTTGAAGCCACATTTTATTATATGACCCAGACATATTATATATTGTTCTTTCCGGCAGACTCGGCAGATTCATAATATATCATTTTTTATATGTATACGTCATGTTCTGCCTGTATATTATAACAAAAATGCAATAAAACTTGAATTTTTAATCATCTACAGCATGTAAAGTGTTTTTTTTCACCTTTTATCACATGAACATTTGCGGTTATATTTTCTATGGGGTGCGCTTGTAAAAAAATTAGAAATGGGGACTTATTAAATTTTTTGGGGGGAATTATGTGATTTTTAGCAAACACACATCATAGAAAAAATCATTAGTGCAGCATCATTGTTCACATTATAATTGAAATGTGAACAATATTGCTGCATTAATAAAAATAACACAAAAAAATACATGTTTTTCATTTTTATTTTTTTACTTTATACCTCGTCATATTGGGTATCATTCAAAAATGCGTTCGTTTGCCACTTGCGTTGCGCTGTTCTTCGTATGCTGCCTGGCATTGGACGTAATTTGCTGCTAGCGCGGCCGTGATTTAGTGCGGCTAAACGCACATTAATATTGCATTAGTCTGACCTTAGCCTTAAAGCCAGGCACCTTTTAAGTGGTGCCTGGCTTTTTTTTGTGGGACCTCCCGATCGGGTGGGAGAGGGAGCCGAACGGAACCCCCCCTCCCTTCCAGGCGATCTCCCGGCATTGCCGGGGGTTGCCTGGAAATTACGTCATCGCGCATGGTGCGATGATGTCATTTACGTCGGGAGGAGCTTGACTTCAGCATCTGAGGACGCTGAAGTCAGAACGCCGCGGGACCCCGGACAGAGAGGTGAGTATCTCTGCCGGGGGTCCCGCAGAGCTGATGACGTGTGGGACACGTCCTCCTCAGCATACAGCGGGAGTAACTGAGGATGTGTCCCACACATCGTCAGCAGTGAAGGGGTTAAAAACGTATTTTTTAAAACTTTTTGTCCTTGTTTCCTGTCCCCCAGGGCACTACCCGGACCCGGACATTGTTTTTAAATGTTTCTATACATCCTACAAATCCGCCACTTCACGGGCAGGTTATGGGGACCTCCTAGGCACGATATTTGAAGGAATTATTTGTTTTCATTTTTAATTCTTATTTCATGGAAAACTCACTGTCCCTTTAAAAACTTTTTTTTTTTACTTTTTGCCCTTGTTTCCTGTCCTCCAGCGCACTACCCAGACCCCCATACACCTTTTATGGCAAATATCTAGCAAATATGCCCTCTTGGAAGGCACTCTAAAAATCGAACTTTGAGTCCCATTGACTTGTATTGAGTTTGTGTTCGTGTTCGAGTTCGAACTTTTGAAAAGTTCGAGTTCGAACACGAACCGAACTCGGGGGTGTTCAGCTCATCCCTACTGTAGACCTATCAGCCCAATTAGCCAAGAGCTCTGCAAGGCAAGAGGAACAGGATCATAGAATAGATCAAATCGTTTAGGCTCTGTTAAACCAGCCAGGTAGAGCACTGGCCTCGCCGTCTCTGCCAGTTCCTGAGGCTACTGTATCTGCTGCCGTTTTACCGCCTAATCATCACGTACATATGACAGCATCGATGTGCTTTGACGGTACCCCTGGTGATTGTCGAGGGTTTTTGATTCAGGTGAGGATTCATTTTGACCTCAACCCAGGTATGTGTCCGTCTGATAAGTCTAAGGTGGGGTTTCTTATTAACCATCTCTCTGATAAGGCTCTGGAATGGGCTACACCTCTATGGGAGAATAAGAAACTGATTGTATATGACTATGAGATGTTTGTGTCAGAACTACGCCATTCATTCAATCCCACTCGTAGATCTCAGACGGCAGGTAGGGCGCTCTTCCGAATCAGACAAGGCAACAGGAAGGTGTCAGATTATTCCATTGAATTTAAAACACTTGCTTCTGAGGTTACATGGACCAACGAAGCTCTTGTCTTGGCCTTCACAGAGAGCCTGTCTGACTCTCTTATGCACGAACTCGCACCAATGAAATTACCTGATGTGTTGGAAGAGTTAATTGATTTTTGTATCACCCTGGATGACCAGATCCGTGACAGACGAGGTCCCAGAGAAAGAGTTCGTAGTGCACTGCCACCTCTTCCCAACATTGCTCCACCTATTCCCGTGCCACCCGCAGCCGAACCCCATCCTCCTGAACCCATGCAAATCAGTAACACCGGTATATCCCAGGAGGAGAGAGAATACCGCAAGAGAGGGGTTATGCTTCTACTGTGCTGGAAGGGGGCATTTCCGGAATCAATGTACCAGGAGACCTAGAGGCTTAAGTGTAGTGTTCTGGATAATGCGAGACATCTTGGGTTTTCATTAATAGGTTTATTAACAACTAAGCATACAGGTTTCCTATAACAGCAACTGGCTGCATCACTAGTCAGCCTCAACTGGCAGACAGTGAGGAGAAGAGGGGTTTGAGAGGGTCCTGAGAATGAGCAACGGCACTAATGGCCTGCTCTACGGTGGGGGCCCGCTCAGGTCTCACAAGGTTTTAGCTTGTATGTGCCATTACAGAGATGAATGCTCCATATGCAAATCAGCCTGCTCTCACCCAAAAAGGGTGGCCAGTGCTGATTGCCAAGGACGTCATCCCTGCACGAGAGGTGCAGCAACCCCCGACGATCGTTTCGGCCTTCTTGGGCCTCGTCAGGAGGGTATAGCTGACACCCCTGTAGGCACACCAAGCAAGGGGTCCACGTCTGGATAACCCTGTAGACTAATAGTGAGGAGAAGAGGGGTTTGCGAGGGCAGACAAAATGGACCACCAACTGTCAACAGTCAACTGCCAAAAGAAAAACCCAACTCCCCCCATTGGCAGCCAGCGCAACTACACCACACCTCCTCCCTTTTCTTAAAAGAAAAAAGAACAACAAACAAAAACACACAAAACAAAGCAAAAATGTCCAGTACAAGTCAATGTATCTTCCAGACCCTCCTGACTTCCATTCTGTAATCTGTGCTTTCGGTTCACATAGTATCTGTGGTTCCGCAAGCTTTTACTCCTCAGATGGAAATCCCTCAATGGGTCTGGAGCTTGCCAGCGTTCTGGAGGATGCCAGACTCTTTGATTCTGAGCTAAACTGACATTTCCAGCCAGATCATGTGAAGTGGAATCTGCTTCACTGAGACGATCACCATTTATTTCTTCCCTCGAAAGGGCACAATCCTCTTCTTCTTGTGAAAATACATCTCCATTAGACATGTGCATTCGTTTTAGTACTAAAACGATTTAGTCTGAATTTTGGGATAATTTAGTTTTCATATGACTCAAGAGAAACGAAACTGCTCAGTACAAAAAACGAAAGAAACTAAAATAAATGCACTACATTTTAGTTTCAGTCCTTTTTGTGATATTACATTGATGAGTGAAGGAGACCAGCAATGAAGAGCGCAACATCGCAACATCCGAAGTTCTGCACCCTCCACGTGCCAATGCAATAGGAAGTTCTATACAGAGAGGGGCATTAATTAATGCAGGAGGATGTTCTATACATTATACAGATAGGGGTATTAATGCAGAGGATGTTATATACATTATACAGAGAAAGGTATAAATTGAGGAGGATGTTCTATACAGAGAGGGACATTAATTAATTCAGGAGGATGTTCTATACATTATACAGATGGGGTATTAATGCAGGAGGATGTTATATACATTATACAGAGAAAGGTATAAATTGAGGAGGATGTTCTATACAGAGAGGGACATTAATTAATGCAGGAAGATGTTCTAAACATTATACAGAGAGGAGCCTTTTTTTTTTTTTGGCCCTTTAAATCCAGTGGCTGTGAGCACTGAGATCGGCTGCTTGTTACATTATCTCTCAGTACAATGTATCAGGCTCAGCTGTTACAGTAACTGACTGTAACAGCGCTCAGAGTTTCAGTAAAACAAGGAAATAATATTCTTCTAATCTCTTATATATAAAAATATTATTTACTAGTTTTACTGAAACTCTGAGTGCTGTGATGAGCAGCAGTCAGTTACTGTAACAGCTTTGCCTGACACGGGGCAGTATTACAATGTTGGTGCTAACTTAACCAGAGCTGTTGTAAACTGAAAACCTCCATAGGCGCCACTACAATAGTAATTGTATCCACTGGTTTTCGGATGAAAGAAATTAGTTTTCATACTAAAGAACTGAAAACGAATTTCTTTAGCAACTAAATAAATTGCATTTTAGGACTAATCCATTAGTTCAAAACGAAATTTTGTGCTGTGCACATGTCTAATCTCCATTATCATGCCAGACCCCCATCCATATATCCATGTCTGTCGACTCTTCAGCCTGGTCATTCAGTTGTTTGTCAATAACAGATCTGGGCCGTAACTGGGCTGAATGTCTCTTAGTGTGCAGACCATTGGATGTGCTAACCTCATAGGTGAGGAATCCCAAAACCTTGGAAATAACTGCCAGAGATCAATGGTTTGGCCCTCTATACATCCGCATCCAGACTGGATCCCCTTTATTGTATGTGCGTGAACTCTTTCCATGCTTCATCTTTTCCTGCTGTTTCTGTACATGACGTTGTTCCTGTGAGATATCCGTTTGATCCTTCTTGTCCGGTTGCAATAAGTCTAACTTTGTTCTGAGTGGTCTGCCAAACATCAGAACTGCTGGTAGCTGGCCGGTGGTTGGGTGAGTTGTGTTCCTGTACTGCAACAAGAATTGCTGGAGTTGTTGAGGTAAGCTTTTCTGTCACAGTAATCCTTAAAAATCCTTTCAGAGTGTGGACAAATCTTTCAGCTAGACCATTGGTAGCCCATTATCAGATACTAGTATCTTAGGCAATCTGAATGTGGCAAACAGCTTCTTCAGGGCATCAATGGTGGCATCAGTTGTAGTCTGAGGCAGTAATATCACTTCAGGCCATTTGGAATGTGCATCCACCACCACTAAGAACATCTGTCCATTCACTGGTCCTGCAAAGTCAATATGAATTCTCACCCATGGGTTAAGAGGCCAAAGCCAGGGTTGAACTGCACCTCTAGGATAGCATCTCTGAGTCTGGGCACATCCTGAACAGGCTGCAACGTAGTTGCCTATATCCTCATCCAAAGTTGGCCACCATACATGACCCCTGGCTTTTTGATTCATCCGGACTATTCCTGGATGCCGTTCATGCAAAATTTGTAATGTGGGTTTCTGCAAGGCTGGAGGAACAATTACCCGCTCTCCCCATAGCAAGCATCCCTCTCTGACTGACAGTTCAAGATTCCTGGAGCGAAAAGGTCGGAGACGTGGAGAGGTTTGAAATGGCCAACCATGTTGTACATAAGAAAAAACTTCTTGAAGATCAGCATCCTTACTGGTCTCTTGGGCTATTTCAACAGCAGTAAGTGTTTTGCAAAAGTAAATGGAAGGTGGTGAATCCCGAACAGAATTGGTGGAGAGTGGAAGAGGAAGACGTGAAAATGCATCTGCATTTGTATGTTTATCATGAGGCCTGTATCGGATTTCATACTGATAAGCCCCCAGCAGTAAGGCATACCTTTGAAGACGAGCGGCGGTGGTCTGAGAAATACTCTTTGTAGGATTGAATATTGCCAATATCGACTTATGATCGGTCAACAGCGTAAAAGAACGGCCATAAATATAAAAGTGAAACTTCTTCAGTGCCCAGATTATCGCTAAAGCCTCCTTGTCAATTTGTGAATAATTGAGCTCAGCTGGGGTGAGGGAGCGAGAAGCAAAAGCTACAGGTCGATCTGTACCATCAGGCATGGAATAGGACAGCACAGCCCCAAGCCCATAAGGAGAAGCATCACAGGCAATACTCAATGGTTTAGACAAATCATAGTGAAGCAAGACTCGGGAGCTGCGTATTAGTTCCTTTAAGCTTTAAAAGCAGCCGAGCAGGACTCTGTCCATTTCCATTTTTGTTGTTTTTCCAAAAGCCTATGCAACGGAAACAAGGTATGGGTTAAATTGGGCAAAAATTTATTGTAATAGTTCAACAGCCCTAAATATGAGCGCAGCTGCGTTACATTCCTTGGTATGGGCGCCTCTATCAATGCTTTCACTTTCTCATCAGTGGTGTGAAGTCCAGTTTTATCAATACCGTGACCACAAAATTCCAGGTGATCTTTGAAGAACTCACATTTGTTTATATTAACTTTGAGTCCATTATCCATTAGTATCTGGAGCACATCTTGTACATTCTGCCGGTGCTCCCTCTCCGTTCGGCCAGTGATCAGCATCCAGCAGACATTGTGTCCCCAGCACTCCAGCAAGCAATTCATCCATTGTACGCTGCCAAATTGCTGGTGCTATCCCAAATACCATTCTGTTATACTGGAACAGCCCCTTATGAGTATTGATGGTGAGGTAAGGCCTGGATTCTGGATGCACTGGTAACTGCAGGTATGCATGTTTGAGATCCAGCTTGGTGAACTGCTGTCCCCCAGCCAAAGTTGCAAAAATTTCCTCAATCTTTGGAAGTGGATATTTATCCACAGCAAGTTGAGAATTAACGGCCATACGGAAATCCCCACATATCCAAATGTCTCCATTCTTTTTACGCACAGGCACTATCGGGAGGCCCATTCACCGCAGCACACTCTGGAAATGATCCCAAGGTTCTCTAGACGCATCAATTCCGCTTCAACACCAGCTTTAAGTGCAAAAGGTACAGTCCGTGCCTTAAAAAATTTTGGAACCGCATTTTCCCTCATATTTAGGGACATTTGCCGTCCCTTAACAGTCCCCAAAGTATCATCAAAAACCGGGGCAAACTTCCTCTGCAAGTCCTGTATCCAAGCTGAAACCGCAGGTAATGTCTGTAAGGCGTGGCAAGCATTATACTTTATGTCTGGCATTCCCAATCTATGAATCCATTCTCTTCCAAATAGTGGAGGACCCCCAGACTTCATTATATATAACGTCAGCTTCTCCGATCGTCCATTTAACTGCACTCTCACATGTACACTGCGCAGAGGGGTTAATACTTCCTTTGAATAAGTCTGTAGACGAACAGCTGTCTTAATCACTGGAACATTTACTTTTAATCTCCGCCAGTCTTGCTCAGTAATCACAGAAACAGCCGCCCCCGTGTCCAGGTCCATGGTCAAATATTTCCCTTCAATCTTCACTGGAACAGAAATGGCTGAATAAGCTGAATCCATCTTATAAAGTTTTACTGTTTGAATGGGAATTTGGCTGTCTGAGTCATCCGAGGAGTCTTGGAGCTGGATTTGATATGCTCTCTTCTGAAGCAATTTATGTGGCTTCCCTTCATGCAACGTCCCTTTCTTACGGACCCTTTTAATATGCCCTTTATTTCCACAGGAGTGACAGACGGCATTGAAGAAATGACATGAGTGAGATTCATGTGAAGTCACCCCACATCGATAACATCCATTTTGGGGCTCTCCATGCACTGTCCTTTGACGTAAGGAATTGTACTGTTTATTCCGCTTGTACCGCTCCCTGGTATCTGTATGGAATATTTCCGCCTCTTGCTCAGTCTTTTGCTTCCTATGCAAAACATCAGCTTCTTTGGTGACTTGTTCCATGATGCTAGCGATATCCATAGCTTTGTGTAAGGTCAGCTCTTTCTCGGTAAGAAGTCTCTTAATCATAGCTTCACACTGTAACCCCATCACAAACTGGTCTCTGAGGGCTGTGACTAAATACTCCCCAAACTGACAGGTACTTGCCAGCTTCCTGAGAGTGGAGGCAAAGGAGGAGATGCTTTCTCCAGGTTCCTGATGTGTTTTATAAAACTTCCATCTTTCAGCAATTTCAATTGGCTGTGGCTGATAGTGGGCCCGCAGTAAAGCAACTAACACAGCTAACGGCTTGCTTGCAGGTTTCACTGGATACAAGAGATCTCTGAGTGTGTCATACACCTTCGCTCCAATCGCTGTGAGGAACACGGCTACCTGTTTTGTCTCCAAAATGCCATTAGCAGTGAGATACTGTTCAAACCTTTCCAGCCAAGAAATCCAAGAGTCGGTGTCTGGATTAAAATCATGCAGAGTGCCAATCAGCGCCATCATGCAGATCCAACAGCCTCATCGCAACTGTAGTGTTCTGGATAATGCGAGACGTCTTGGGTTTTCAGTAATAGGTTTATTAACAACTAAGCATACAGGTTTCCTATAACAGCAACTGGCTGCGTCACTAGTCAGCCTCAACTGACAGACAAAATGGACGACCAACTGTCAACAACCAACTGCCAAAAGAAACACCCAACTCCCCCCCATTGGCAGCCAGCACAACTACACCACACCAAGGTCTTCCAGGAGACAAACCTTGGGCTTGACTGATGTGTCTCCTATAATGAAAAATAAAATGCGCATGGTAGTGCCTATCTCTCTCTCCTGGGAAACGGTCTTGATTAATACTGTTGCATTTCTTGACTCTGGGGCAGCAGGGAATTTTGAGGATCAGGAGTTTGCTCGTACCCATGCTATCCCTTTGGTTGAGAGAGATACGCCATTGTTTGTAGAGGTTATTGACGGAAGGCCTCTATCCCAACCCAGGGTGACACATGACACTAAAGTTTTATGTCTTACTACAGGGGTTCTTCATCATGAACAAATAACATTTCAGGTTATTGAGTCACCGTCGTGTCCCGTGGTGTTGGGTTTCCCCTGGTTGGTGCGACACAATCCATCCCTCGATTGGGAACATGGTGAGATTAAGGCATGGAATTCTCGTTGTTGGGTACAGTGTTTGCAGACTTTGTGTATCCTATAACACTCATTTCCGAACTGTTTGACAGGTTACAAGGTGCCAAAGTGTACTCCAAGTTGGATCTCAGGGGTGCCTACAACTTGGTTAGGGTTAAGGAACATCATGAGTGGAAGACTGCCTTTAATACCTGCAGTGGGCACTACGAGTATCTGGTGATGCCTTTTGGGCTATGTAACGCTCTGGCAGTATTTCAGGACCTCATAAATGATGTACTCAGAGACTTCTTGCAGATTTTTGTCATTGTTTATTTAGATGACATTTTGATTTATTCACCTGATATCGAAACTCATCATGAACATGTTCGGTCTGTGCTAAAGATTTTGTTAGACAATGGCTTGTATTGCAAACTCGAAAAATGTATGTTTGATTTAAATAAGGTACATTTCCTGGGTTACGTGATTACCCCTGAAGGTTTTCAAATGGACCCATCCAAACTGTCCTCTATCTTGGATTGGCCATTACCTCAAGGCTTTAAAGCCATTCAGAGGTTCTTAGGTTTTACCGATTATTACAGATGGTTCATAAAAAACTTCTCCTCCTTGGTGGCTCCATTAACTGCCATGACCAAGAAAGTTATACAAAATCAGAAATGGTCCCCATGTGTGAGACAAGCTTTTCAAACAATGAAAACCGCTTTTACTTCTGCTCCAGTTCTGAGACATCCAGACCCTCGATTACCATTCCAGTTAGAGGTCGATGCTTCTGAGATAGGAATAGGAGCTATCCTATCTCAAAGAGAAGCACCTGATAAACCGTTACATACCTGTAGGTTCTTTTTTTGCAAAATGTCCCCAGCAGAAATTAACTATGATATAGGGAATCGAGAGTTATTGGCGGTTGTATCCGCCTTATCCGAATGGAGACACCCACTTGAGGGGTCTTCCATACCCGTCGTAATAATCACAGATCATAAAAATCTTACGTATATAGGGGATGCAAAAAGATTAAATGCCAGACAGGCCAGATGGTCATTGTTCTTGTCCAGCTTTAATTTTCTCTTGACATATCAACCTGGGTCAAAAAATATCAAAGCTGATGCCTTGTCCCGACAATTCGATCCTTATGAGAGACATATACAGGATAACAATCCCATTGTTCCTAAAGAGTGTATTGTTTCGGCTACCACTGTCACTGTCTCTTCTCCTCTGCTCGAATGTCTTCAGGAAGCTCAGAAACCCACCCCTGAGGGCAAGCCTCCCGACAAGCTCTTTGTACCTGAGAAACAAAGATAAAACTTGATTAGATTGCATCATGACACCAAACCACCCAGTCATATGGGGATATCTAAGAAAGTGTCTAGTCTAAAGAAGCAGTTTTAGTGGCCTGCCCTACGTCAAAACATAAAAGAGTTTATTTCTGTTTGTAAAATATGTGCTAGAAATAAAAATCTAAGGAAATTACCAGTGAGATTGTTGCAGGGACGTGCAGTCAGTGGAGGCAGGGGAGGCAGAGCCGCACCTGCCATTAAGTGATAAATTAATAAACTAAAAACAAACTCACCTGCTCCCCCGCTGTCAGCTCCATCCTCTGCAGGTATTAGTTTTCCCAGCCTACGCAATTTGCATAGCAGGACGTTTCCCCGCTGCACTAATTGCGTAAACTGCTCAAGATGTGTGCAGCACACGTCAGCGACAAATGCTGCCTATTTCATGATCACTGCTCATTAGTGCCGCACAGACTGACAGGCACTGATAGAGCATTGGAAAAGCTTGGACCAATGGGAAAGCACCATTGGTCCAAGCCATTCCCAGAAAACGCCTACATTTAGAGGACTGCCTCTGATGGACAGGAAGGGGCACATCTAGCAGTTAGACATGCCCCTTCCTGTCAACGATAGGCCAGGCAGCCCTCCAATGCCGGCTGTGAAAAGATTGCATGATGGACAACCCCTGACTGGCTGCAAGGGGAGCTGCAGTCCAGGAGCCTGGCACAGAGGTGCCCTGCTCTGCATCAGCTGAGGATGCCCAGTTATACCCCAGGCTGGTTATTGTCTGCTAACTGGGGCTGGAAGAATGCACAACACATCTGCCCCCAGGTGGGATCTGAGGGGGTGCAGCAGCCTTTGAAATTCAAGCAGCAGCAGGAAGCCCTCTTTGCCCTGCTGCAAGGTAAGTGACCTCATGGGGGGGGGAGAGATGGTTAATGATGGGGAGGGAGAGGCCATGGCTTTCCTCTGTGCTGATTTCCTGATGTTCAGATAGTGCTTAGCTGCCAATCTGTATGATGTATTGTACCTCTAGCCAGGCTGCCTGGGGAGGGACAGGACAGGTGGGGGACTCAGCAGATGCAAAGTTGCCAGCAAGACTCTCACAACTCATCTTCTACCAGGGCTGTCAGATCACAGCGTGTGCTTCATGGGTCACTGGCTTTGGGCTGGGGTGTCAGATCTCCATTTTGCTCCCTGAAAGTGCTGCCCTGCAGTGTGCAGAAGTCAGGTTGGGTCAGTGGCTTGCTTTCCCTTCAGTATAATATGAATGACGCAAAATGTATAGGTGCTTTAAGGAAACCTAATGGATGTGGCCAGGCTCCTCTTAGTAATACTTTGTTATAGGGGCAGCATATAGAGTGTGTGTGTGTGTGTTCTTACAGTGCCAGTCTCTTTACACACCCTTTCTTTCACATGCTGTGTGTATGTATATTTATATCTCCAGTGTGTGTGTGTGTGTGTGTGTGTGTGTGTGTGTGTTTTTTTTGCCAGGGGCAAGCGTTGGGTTAACCTTTTTTATGAGCCTGAAATATCAGGGTTATTCAGAGAGAGGTGAAAACCTTGAATTGGCAGGAAAATGAACAGCCAATTTGGAAAGTGAGATAAATGGGAGAATTTTTCTGGTTTGACGATTTTGACCTAGAATTTTAACTTCTCCAGTCATTATCAAGGTTTCACCTCTTTCTGAATAGCCCTGATACAGGGTCATTCTTCTGCTTTTCATCGCTCTCTGAATAACCCTGATACAGGGCTATTCAGAAAGAGGTGAAAACCTTGAGAATGACAGGAGAAGTGAAAATTCTAGGTCAAAATAGTCAAACCAGAAAAATTCTCCCATTTATCTCACTTTCCAAATTGGCTATTTGGTCTAGAATCAGTGTTTCTCAACTCGTTTCCTCGGCCTGGTTTGCCAGATATGTGAAGCAGAAGCACAGGTGATATGATTTGCTGCTCAGTGATTGCAGTATTCAGTCTGCATTTTCCCAAGGTTACGCTGCGCGTTTCTCGCATTACGAAGTATTGTATTTCTTTTCCGCTGCGCGTTTCCCGCATTACGAAGTACTGTAAATATATATACGTATACCGTGTTACTCATTATATGCCAGTTTATTCAGTAAACTATATAATTTATAAAATCCACGACGGTGCTGGAGTATATTTATTCCCTAGTGTGGGGAGACTGACCCGAGGTTCAAATTCAGCGGCTCCTCCGGGAGTGAGCGCTACATAAATATTTAGGAAATATACTCACTATGTTACTAGTTTACAGGTGCATTCTGTAACAAGGTATATTAATAGAGATCTCTTAAGTGACTTTAGACTGGGGAAGATTTGATGGTGTATGAGAGGTTATTCCATATTTGTGGTGCTCTGTAGGGATGGGCTGGCGGTTCGATTCGAACATGAGTTTGATTCGAACATTGGCCGTTTGACCGTTCGTCGAACAGCGAACATTTCCGCGTGTTCGCCCACAATGTACCACAATGGACCACAATGCACTTTTCCACTGGCCTGAAGCTTGTAATTGGCTACAGCCTTGCACCTGACCACAGGTCAGGTGCAAGACTATGCCAATCAGGGCTCAATCATGGGCTCACAGAGCTAAGTCCCGCAGCACACTATATAAGGCATCCCCGCAGCCCCAGCGTGTGTTTGTTGCAGGAGTGAATCAGAGAGGAGAGGAGATTGTTGCATATCAGGCTGTATCACTGAGTTATAGCAGATTTCTGCAAATTGGAATCTGTGTGTTGGCACTGCCAGCTGCTGCCAGGCTATCAGGGTGTATCACTGATTTATACCAGAGTTCTGGGAATTTTAATCTGTGTCTTGGCACTGCGAGCTATCAGGGACAGGGTGTATCGCTGAGTTATAGCACAGTTCTGAATATCTTTAATCTAGATAACACAGTTGAATCAGAGTTCTGCATATCTCCAATCTTTATAACAGAGTTGAATCAGAGTTCTGTATATCTTTAATCTATATATCACTCACCATATCAGAAAGACCAAAAAGGACAGGCAGACACTCCCAGACACAGATAAGAGGGCAAGCAGCCTCTGTGTCGGAAGGCTGTGTCCCTGGTCATCGTGGACGTGGTGCATCCTCTGCAGGGGCACGCTTGTCCTTTTTAACTGGTGCTGGCCATCTTAAGCAGCAGCAACATACAGAGGATTTGCAGGATTGGCTAACCAGGCCATCCACATCCTCCATGTCCTCTGCCAGCCAGGATTGCAGTGGTTTACAGTCCACCTCAGCTGCCAAAACATCTAATTCAGCCTCCATGTCCACAGCTACTCCTGCCGTAGCCTCACCATCATACACAGAGGAGGCAGCTGAATTGTTTGACTACAATGACAGTGACATGCTGCTTGAGGATGCGCAGCAACTCCAGTGCTCTGATTCAAGCTCTGAGGTTGAGGAAGGGAGTAAAATCAGCCTAGAGGGAGGGGTGCCAGTGACACACAAAGAACTGGCACTCATGTTCCCCCAGCAGCTGCAGCATATTGGCAGGTTGGCTCCAGTCACGAAGAGATAAGGGGTGATGACAATGATGATGAGGTCACTGACTCCATCTGGGTGCCTGATCGAACAGAGGAGTCAAGTGAGGAGGAGGCCCAACAAAAACGAGGCACAACGTCCTCTATGAGCAACCGTAGCCAGTCCAAGGCATCAGAAGTCAGAGCTGCTCAGGTGCAGAGCGCTGTTGTCTCAAAGCACACGTGCAGGAACTCTGCTGTCTGGGAGTTCTTCACAAAATGTGCAGCAGACTTCAGCGTTGCTATCTGTAAGCTATGTCTGAAGAGGATCAAGCGTGGGAAAAACATCACACACTTGGGTACCACGTGCTTGATAAGACATATGACCACCTATCACACAACCCGTTGGCACAACACTTTGCATAGGTCCTCCTCCTCATCTGTCTCTACCCCCACTATATGTCCTGCCATGTCATTGCCTACAATCTCCACTGACAGGGATGATGCTGCAGTAATGGGTGTACCAGGTCGTTCCTTAGAATGTGACAGCACCCATCAGCTGCAGATTTACGCAGTCAGATTTCATTGCCCCCGCTGCTGCAGCGTAAGAAACAATATAGTCCAAACCATCCCCTTGCACAGCATCTAAATGCCAGCTTGGCAAAATTACTAGCATTACAGCTGCTGCCTTTCCAGCTGGTGGACTCTGCCTCCTTCCGTGAATTTGCCGAATGTGCTGTACCACAGTGGCAGGTTCCAAAATGCCAGTTCTTTTCACGGAAGGCCATTCCAGCACTATACCAGCACGTGGAAGACAATGTTATGGAGTCATTGGGAAAGGCAGTCAGCAGCAAGGTACACATGACTTTAGCCACGTGGTCCAGCAAGCATGGACAGGGCTGTTACATTTCCTTCACGGCACACTGGGTAACTCTGCTTGCAGCAGGGAGGGATCCAGGATGGGGCTCTGTGGTGGAGCTTGTTCATCCACCACACCTCCAGAAAGCCGCTTATATGAAGTCTGTCTGCTCCACCACCTCTTCCTCTTCCTCCTCCTTCTCTGTCTCTGGCGAAGTGGCAGTTAAACCGACACCAGGGCTCGAGTCCTGCGGGAACGCGTGGGAACGGTGTTCCCGCACTTCTCCCACAGCGGGAACGCTGCGGGAACGCAGGTTCCTGCTGTGGCCTGAGCCAGAAACAATTTAGTGGGCCGCAGGGGTGGACTGACCCATCGGGCAGTGCCCGAGGGCCATTCCGAGTGAATGTGGAAGAGTGCAGTCACGTGGTGGCCGGTGACGCGCCACGCTGCTTGTCATGTGGGCGGGAAAAAGCAGGATGTTCCAAGTGGCGTGCACGCACTCACAGTGAAGCAAGCGAGAGTGAGACACAAATCTGGTCCGTCGCTAGTGTCTGCCTTCCATACCCAGGCCAAGGTACCCAAATATACTGTGTCTGTCTAGTCACATATATAGGCAGCGTTATTGCAATATTGCTTTCAGCCGAGATCATCTCTCTGCAGCCCGGGAGCCAGCGCTTCCGGACAAGCAGGAGAGGCTGCTGATTTACGCTGCTGAGGGGAGGGGCGCAAAATCACCCACCCGCTCACTGCCGCCCGGAGCCTCTCTGCACTCCCTCCCCCGGCTCCCAGTCCCTGCTCTCCAAATTGTCCTGCCCGGCTGTGTCTGACATCGGGAGGGGATTTCAGGCAGGTTTTCTGTCCCCTTAGAACCCACCC
Source organism: Leptobrachium leishanense (assembly GCA_009667805.1). Lineage (NCBI taxonomy): Eukaryota > Metazoa > Chordata > Amphibia > Anura > Megophryidae > Leptobrachium > Leptobrachium leishanense. The sequence goes on from CM019073.1 coordinate 56,970,768, forward strand.
CCACTGCCATTAACCCCTGCAGCTGCAGAAAGCAGACTTAATGCTTTAATTTGCACAGTGCAGTCTACAATCGAGCTGGGGCCCCTCCCGACGTAAATGATGTCATCGCGCCATGCACGATGACGTCATTTCCAGGCGACCCCCGGCCAGGGCCGGTGCAAGCATTTTTATCTAGTCAGGTGAAGGTGCATTTTGGTGCCACCCCATCCGTGTCATGTCAAGCCAATCAGGATAGAGGTGCCATGATAATCTCTATATATACACATATATATTACACACTAGGGTTGCTCAAATAAGTATATTTGCCCCCAGCTCATATAAGTATATTTGCCCCAGCTCATATGGGTATATTTGCCCCAGATCACATGTGGCTATATTTGCCCCCAGATTACATGGGTATATATTGCCCCCTGCTCATATGGGTATATTTGCTCCCAGATCACATGTGGATATATTTGCCCCCAACTCCTGGATATATTTTCCCCAGCTCATGGATATATATATATTTGCCCCCAACTGATGGATATATTTGCCCCCAGATCACAGGTGGATATATTTGCCCCCAGCTCATGGATATATATATATTTGCCCCCAACTCATGGATATATTTGCCCCCAGATCACATGTGGATATATTTGCCCCCCGCTCATGGATATATATATATTTGCCCCCAACTCATGGATATATTTGCCCCCGATCACATGTGGATATATTTGCCCCCAGATCACATGTGGATATATTTGCCCCCAACTCATGGATATATTTGCCCCCAGATTACATGGGTATATATTGCCCCAGCTGATATGGAGATATTTTCCCCAGCTCACATATGGATATATCTGCCCCCAGCTCTCACCTGCTGCCAGGCCCCCCAGGCTCCGCCGGCATTCCTCATGGTGGCGAGCGGCCGCTGACATGATGCAGCTTTGTCGCTCGCCGGGCGGGAACCACATGACCAGCACAGCCACGTTCTCGTGAGATCGCACGAGGCGCTGGTCAGGTGGTTCGGCCCCTAGCGCTGTGCCGGGTCTCCCCGGCCGACCAAGATGGCGGCACTCGGGGCCGGGGAATTCCACCCCTACAAACAGACCACCTCTGCCGCCTTACGCTAGCGCCGGCCCTGCCCCCGGCAATGCCGGGAGATCGCCTGGAAGGGAGGGGGGATCCCCTTTTAAGGGGGAGAGTCTCCCCTTTTAAGCGGTGCCTGGCTTTAACCCCTCAGGCACCGGGTCACACTTCAGCGCCTTGTGGCGCCGAAGTGCGGCCTAGCCCGGTGGGGGCCGCCATATTGGATGACGGCTCCACCCCTGGGTCCCCCCTCACTGCCTGACATCCTCACACATAGTGTGATGACGTCAGATAGCCAGGGAACCCCTAGCTGCCTGGAATCCCCTGGAACCCCGATATCTCCGGAACCGTGGCAGCTAGGGGGTCATGGAGGGTGTCAATTGAAAGGCCTGAGCATGGCCTTTCGAATGATACCCAACATGACGAGGTATAAAGTAGAAAAATAAAAAATAAAAAAATGTAATTTTTGTGTGTTATTTTTATTAATGCAGCAATATTGTTCTCATTTCAATTATAATGTGAACAATGATGCTGCACTAATGATTTTTTTCTATGGTGTGCGTTTGCTAAAAATCACATAATTCCCCCCAAAAATTTAAGTCCCCAATTCAAATTTTTTTACAAGCGCACCCCATAGAAAATATAACCGCAAATGTTCATGTGAGAAAAGGTGAAAAAAACCACTTTACACGCTGCAGATGATTAAAAATTCAAGTTTTATTGCATTTTTTGTTATCAGATACAGGCAGAACATGACGTATACATATAAAAATGATATATTATGAATCTGCAGAGTCTGCCGGAAAGAACGATAAAATAATATGTCTGGGTCGTATAATAAAATGTGACTTCAAATCGCGTTTAAACATGATGCGCGAAAGCGGTAAAAATTAGCTCAGCACACAGCGGTGAAATGCCTCAGCAGTGAAAGGGTTAAAGGAACAGTGAGTTTTCCATAAAATAAGGGTTAAAAATAAAAATGAAAAATTCCTTCAAATATCGTGCCTAGGAGGTCCCCATAACCTGCCCGTGAAGTGGCGGATTTGTAGGATGTATAGAAACATCGCCATCACAACACAGACCCACACACGACACCTGGCACCTCCAGTCTGCATACAATGTATCAAATTCATGAGATGTACTAATTAGAAGCACATGTTATTTCCAAACACTAATTAAACACATGTTGTTTACGCCGTTTGAGAGCACAGGTCATTTAGAGGTGAGAATCTTTGCACCTATACATTAGTTTTTAATTCAATATCTAAAAAACCGTTGCTTATAATATTCTGCAGTAAAGAGTCTCTTTATTTCTAGATTTTTTGGCATTTTTTATACTTTTTTCACAATTTCTTTGTTTTTTTCGAACCCGAACCGAACACGCCAAAAAGTTCGAAGTTTGCGAACTTGCAAACGGCCAAAGTTCGAATCGAACTCCGAACTGATTAATTATCAGCATAAAGGTAGAAATAGCCTTTGTGTTAAATACAGCAAAGGTGATAAAGCTAGATAATAAAAATGGTCAGGTGTCCTGCTTATGGGGGTTTGTAGTGATCATAACGAGATTATTAGCATGGCAGCTTCCAAAAAGACCTACAGAATACAACAATAATATATGTGTAGCATAATGCCTGAATATGTAATTTAAAGGCACACCTTGTATTTGCACTTAACAGTGAAGATCAGCAATTAAAGCCACCTAAATGTTGTCCCTGTGCAGCTGTTTGTACTTTCTGTTCTGTCCTCTCCTTGGTTGTAAAACTTTAATAACAATTTTTAACCTAAAGTGAGGGTAAGGACCTCTTCTTCCAGCTCATTTGCAGTCATAAAACATGACAGAAGTCAAGGTAGAGATTTGTGGGTAAATTTCTTTTTAAAGGTTTTTCAAATCCATAATTTTTATATACTTTGTTGGCAGTGTAAGGGTTAGCCACAGTCAACAGAATTTGTTGTTGTAAAATTGATGTCTGCACTTAGACCACTGGTGTGTTTTGGATATACTTTCATGCTTACCTAAACTGAGTTGTTGTTCTGTAGGAAACAATTGATGGACATCTGGGATTTCTATATAACTAAGCTGAAGTTTCCACAATCTGAAGCCCGCTGCTTCCTATTCATATGACACAATAATCTATCTTAAGAGTCCAAACACTGCACAGTAGAAACACTTTTAAAGAGCAGAAAAATGGAACTCAAAATTATGTTGTTTCTGAATCCGGGAAAATTTCTGTACATGCAAAGACACCCCCCCCCCTCTAGTATCACTCATTTCAATGAAAGGGAGCATTGTTCAATAACTTTGTTAACAATCTAATTTGACTTTTATGCTTTAGAAATAAATATGTGCAAAAACAAAAAGATTTGCACCCTTGTATATATCATTTTGTCACAGACAATCATTCTCACACATATGTATTTTTCCATTATAATCACTTTCTCACATACACAAGTCTTTCTATTTAGGACACAGACAAATATCCAACAACTGATGTGTGACACATGGAATGTGTTATGTAGGAATGTTATGACTGTGATGATATTTCTGTGTTTGTGTTTTGAATCTTTCAGGGTTATTCAAAGAGATCCGAATTGCTTGAGAAAGGTAACCGAACAGGGCTCGAGTCCTGCGGGAACGCGTGGGAACGGCGTTCCCGCACTTCTCCCACAGCAGGAACGCTGCGGGAACGCAGGTTCCTGCTGTGGCCTGAGCCAGAAACAATTTAGTGGGCCGCAGGGGTGGACTGACCCATCGGGCAGTGCCCGAGGGCCATTCCGAGTGAATGCGGAAGAGTGCAGTCACGTGGTGGCCGGTGACGCTCCACGCTGCTTGTCATGTGGGCGGGAAAAAGCAGGATGTTCCAAGCGGCGTGCACGCACTCACAGTGAAGCAAGCGAGAGTGAGACACAGATCTGGTCCGTCGCTAGTGTCTGCCTTCCATACCCAGGCCAAGGTACCCAAATATACTGTGTCTGTCTAGTCACATATATAGGCAGCGTTATTGCAATATTGCTTTCAGCCGAGATCATCTCTCTGCAGCCCGGGAGCCAGCGCTTCCGGACAAGCAGGAGAGGCTGCTGATTTACGCTGCTGAGGGGAGGGGCGCAAAATCACCCACCCGCTCACTGCCGCCCGGAGCCTCTCTGCACTCCCTCCCCCGGCTCCCAGTCCCTGCTCTCCAAATTGTCCTGCCCGGCTGTGTCTGACATCGGGAGGGGATTTCAGGCAGGTTTTCTGTCCCCTTAGAACCCACCCCCACTGCCATTAACCCCTGCAGCTGCAGAAAGCAGACTTAATGCTTTAATTTGCACAGTGCAGTCTACAATCGAGCACAGACTGCACTGTGCAAATTAAAGCATTAAGTCTGCTTTCTGCAGCTGCAGGGGTTAATGGCAGTGGGGGTGGGTTCTAAGGGGACAGAAAACCTGCCTGAAATCCCCTCCCGATGTCAGACACAGCCGGGACCATTTGCAGAGCAGGGAGCCTTGCTGGTTCTTAGAGCTGGGGGCAAATATATACACGTGTGAGTCTGGGGGCAAATATATCCACGTGTGAGCCTGGGGGCAAATATATCCACATGTGAGTCTGGGGGCAAATATATCCACGTGTGAGTCTGGGGGCAAATATATCCACGTGTGAGCCTGGGGGCAAATATATCCACGTGTGAGTCTGGGGGCAAATATATCCACGTGTGAGCCTGGGGGCAAATATATCCACGTGTGAGACTGGGGCAAATATATCCACGTGAGCCTGGGGGCAAATATATCCACGTGTGAGACTGGGGGCAAATATATCCACGTGAGCCTGGGGGCAAATATATCCACGTGTGAGCCTGGGGGCAAATATATCCACGTGTGAGACTGGGGGCAAATATATCCACGTGAGCCTGGGGGCAAATATATCCACGTGTGAGACTGGGGGCAAATATATCCACGTGTGAGACTGGGGCAAATATATCCACGTGAGCCTGGGGGCAAATATATCCACGTGTGAGACTGGGGGCAAATATATCCACGTGAGCCTGGGGGCAAATATATCCACGTGTGAGCCTGGGGGCAAATATATCCACGTGTGAGTCTGGGGGCAAATATATCCACGTGTGAGACTGGGGGCAAATATATCCACGTGAGCCTGGGGGCAAATATATCCACGTGTGAGACTGGGGGCAAATATATCCACGTGAGCCTGGGGCAAATAAATCCACGTGTGAGCCTGGGGGCAAATATATCCACGTGTGAGACTGGGGGCAAATATATCCACGTGTGAGACTGGGGGCAAATATATCCACGTGTGAGCCTGGGGGCAAATATATCCACATGTTAGACTGGGGGCAAATATATCCATGTGAGCTGGGGCAAATATATCCATGTGAGCTGGGGCAAATATATCCACGTGAGCCTGGGGGCAAATATATCCACGTGTGAGCCTGGGGGCAAAAATATTCACGTGTGAGCCTGGGGGCAAAAATATCCATGTGTGAGCCTGGCGGCAAATATATCCACGTGTGAGCCTGGGGGCAAATATATCCATGTGTGAGCTGGGGGCAAATATATCCATGTGTGAGCTGGGGGCAAATATATCCTTGTGAGCTGGGGGCATATATATCCATATGAGCTGGGTGCAAATATATCCACGTGAGCTGGGGGCAAATATATCCATATGAGCTGGGAGCAAATATATCCATATGAGCAGGGGGTAAATATATCCACGTGAGCTGGGGCAAATATATCCACATGAGCTGGGGCAAATATATCCACATGTGCTGGGGGCAAATATATCCACATGTGCTGGGGCAAATATATCCATATAACCAGTGCTGTGTATATTATTCTGGGGGCTCAGTGCTGTGTATATTATTCTGGGGGCTCAGTGCTGTGTATATTATTGTGGGGGCTCAGTGCTGTGTATATTATTCTGAGGGTCCAGTGCTGTGTATATTATTCTGGGGGTCTAGTGCTGTGTATATTATTCTGGGGCTCAGTGCTGGGTATATTATTCTGGGGGCTCAGTGCTGTGTATATTATTCTGGGGGCTCAGTGCTGTGTATATTATTCTGGGGGCTCAGTGCTGTGTATATTATTCTGAGGGTCCAGTGCTGTGTATATTATTCTGGGGGTCCAGTGCTGTTGTAAGGAACGTCGCCGCCGGCGTAATAAAAAGTCTATATCCAGCGCCGGTTCGTAGTGATGGGACATTCACTAGTATTCGCAATACTTCCCTCTGCCTGTGTAGTGCTCAGGTGTTGCCTTAATCACCTTAATGCTCCATGCTTAAAACCCAGCCACACCTGAAGCTCAATGCTTTTTCATTACCTTGGAATCTCCAAGCTGGAAGGAGCAAACCTGTATTGTCAAGACTACCTGTTTCTTTACCGTTGGACCTTGTCTCCCAAAGAAGACCTTATACCACAGTTCCTGGTAAGGACCTTATACCACAGTTCTTATTAAAGACCGTATACCACAGTTCCTGTTTAAAGACCTTCTAGAGCAACCCTGTTTAAAGACCTACTGCTGCAGACCTGGTTAAAGACCTTCTATTGCAGACCTGTTTAAAACCCTGTTTAAAGACCTTCTACTGCAGATCTATTTAAAGACCTTCTCCTGCAACCCTGTTTAAAGACCTACTGCTGCAGACCTGGTTAAAGACCTTCTACTGCAGACCTGGTTAAAGACCTTCTACTGCAGACCTGGTTAAAGACCTTCTACTGCAGACCTGGTTAAAGACCTTCTATTGCAGACCTGTTTAAAACCCTGTTTAAAGACCTTCTACTGCAGATCTATTTAAAGACCTTCTCCTGCAACCCTGGTTAAAGACCTTCTACTGCAGACCTGTTTAAAGACCTTCTACTGCAGATCTATTTAAAGACCTTCTCCTGCAACCCTGTTTAAAGACCTTCTACTGCAGATCTATTTAAAGACCTTCTCCTGCAACCCTGTTTAAAAACCTTCTACTGCAGACCTGTCTAAAGACCTTCTCCTGCAACCCTGGTTAAAAACCTTCTACTACAGACCTGTCTAAAGACCTTCTCCTGCAACCCTGGTTAAAGACCTTCTACTGCAGACCTGTCTAAAGACCTTCTGCTGCAGACCTGGTTAAAGACCTTCTACTGCAGACCTGTCTAAAGACCTTCTGCTGCAACCCTGTCTAAAGACCTTCTACTGCAGACCTGTCTAAAGACCTACTGCTGCAGACCTGGTTAAAGACCTTCTACTGCAGACCTGTTTAAAGACCTTTTACCACAGTTCCTGGTATAGACCTTTTTGCCACAGTTCCTGCTATAGACCTTCTATCACAGTTCCTGAATCATCAACCCGCTGTTCTACCGATACAGAACCCTCTGCATTTCCCAGGACTCTCTGCCTATACCTGCAATCTGCATATATCATATATATATTTCCCCCTGTTCAATAAATCTGTTTATATAAACAAACTGCCTTGTAAGATCCCATTCATTGCATATTGGCTTGACCTCTGCTGCCCCGGAACCTGGATCCTGACAGCTGTGTATATTTATTCTGGGGGGTCTGTGCCTGGATGGATATATATAACGTGTTAGTCCAGTTGCCAAAATCCCGTGTATACCTGTACGTAGTGATACCTTTCACTGATCAGTATAGTTTCCAGGTTACACTCTTGAAAGCTTGTCTTTTAAATGTAATGTTAACCCAATAAAATGGTATCACCGGCACGCACTGCTAAACTCGTGATATATATATATTTTTTCTTCGGGTAATAGGGGTTGTGGAATTCTTGGGTGAGTTCCCTCACTTTTTTTCCCAGGACTTGACCCCTTTAACCGAACGCTGAAAATCAGCGTTCGGTTACCTTTCTTGGCCATTCGGCTATCCAGAGAGCAGGCAATTCGCCAAATCCTGGCGAATTGCCTGAACATACGGTGCCTGTTCGGTGCCTGTTGGAGGGCAGTGAAAACCCTATGAAAAAGCACTGCTTCGGCTATTCAGAGAACACAAACCAGCAGTGAAAGGTTCCCGAAATGCCCTGCCATTCGGTGGTTTAATTCGGCAAATTTATTCAGGAGAATCCCATAGGCTTCAATGTTAAAAATATTCCCGTTTTAATTCAATATCTAATAAAACGTTCATTGTAAAATTATGCAGTAAAGAGTCTCTTTATTTATAGATATTTTTTAGGATATTTTAATCATTTTTCTGAATTAGTTTTTTTGGTTTTTTTTAAGTTTACTTATTTTTTTCTGTAACAGCCCTCTTTATTATCATTCCCTGGACCTCATATGTAAATTTCAGACATTTTTGCTCAGTAGTTTCTTTGCAATCAGTGTTTCACTTTTCAAACATTCATGCAAACTGTTTTCCTAATTTATTCACTTCGCTCTGTCTGCGGTGTCGGCTTTTTCCAGAGGCTTCCCTGTGTGTGATCGGCTCCTGCTCGGGTTTTTCCGTGGTTTTCGGCAGGTTAATCCAGATGTTTTTGAGGGTTTTCGGCGTGCATTCGCTGGGTTTTGCGGTTCGTCTTCGTCGGGTTTGTGGTAGCTTTTCCCTGCAATTCGGGGATCCTGTGGTGTTTGCTGAATGCACCGCAGGGTCACCGAAATGGGATCGGCAAAAGGAACCGAATTGAAGAGAACGAAAAGTCACCGAACGTGCGGTGACTTTTCGAATATCTTTGAATAACCCTGTATGTATAATAAGGTGTATATAATGTCTGTATATAGTACAGATACAGTATGCGTAGTATAAGGTGTATATAAGGGTATATTCACTAACGGGTGAAGTCTAGAGAATTGGCAGGAGAAGAGAGCAATCTTGACCAAACAGCCAATTTGAAAAGTTAGATAAATATGAGAATTTTTCTGGTTTGGCTAGAAGTTTCATTTCTCCTACTAATTCTCTGGACTTAACCATTGAGTGAATCGACCTGTAAGTGTCTGTATGGTGGTCATAAAAATGAAATAAGGGAGTAAATACAGTAAAGTAAAATGAGAAATAGACTGTTTATTTTTTTATATTCAAAATGTTTTTATTGACAAAGCTAAGTCCACAAAATCATCAGCAGTGAAAAATATTATGCGCAAGTACTCTCGGTACTAGACGGTCAGTCCCATAGGTACACACCTTAAGATGGAGTGGGAAGAAGAAAGAGAAAGAAGAAGGAAAGGGGGGAATGGCGGGTGAAAGCCTGGGAAAAGCACGGCATTCCCAGCTCGCTCTGGAACCAGAGTGGAGAAGCGAAAGACGTCAAAGTAGCAGCAAGACAAGGGGATCCAGGGCTAGGAGGGCAGACAGAGCCATGATACCAACCCTAGCAGCACGCCTGAATCCACCATTGCATCCACACAAAATAAAAAATAAAATAAAAAATATAAGGGCGGAGAGGGCAAGGCATAAAGCAAAACTCCATCCAACAACATATGACCAGGTCCACCAAAAATTGGATAAATCACTCCGTGAAAGTCAGCAACAGTAGAAAATTGAAAAACAACAAAGTATTCAAAAAGAAGTACAGATTGTCCTTCAGACATAATCAGTCAGCAAACAATGCAGGGAGTGAGGCACCCCAGACCACAGGAACAAAAAAACACGTAAGGGGGTGATGTACTCAACCGGATTCGGCGTCCATGGCTGCAGCATCAGAATCTATAACGCTCGGGGTACGGAAGAAATGCCCATGGTCTGAAACAGAGCCCAAGCCTCTTCTGTCCAGTGTTGTCCAGTGTGCAAGACAGTTCCATACGTAACTCACGACGGAGCCGGCCACCCCCTAGCAGTAGCGGATCCACACAGATAGCAATCGGGCTGTGAACTCCCGGAACCTGCTTCAGGCCGTGAGTGTTAGGAAAGGTAGGTCATTGAAGAGGAAGAGAATGGTCGACTTGAACAAAATAGGAGATCGAGCCTCGGGCAAGGACATCAGGGGAAACTTAGCAGGGATGTCCGTGGCAACCACAATGATATCCCTCATTGCCTCCACAGGGGCAGTCGCCACCTTGTGTATGCGGACCATTGAGCCATCTATGTCGGGCCTCCACAGCCTCCAGAGCCTTAGAGAAAAGATATAAAAAGAAAATTGAGGAGTACACTCTAAAAAGAAACAAAAATACATATCATGGTGCAGAAAAATAAACTCTAGAGGGATTAAGGCCCCAAAGGATTGCACTCACAAGATATAAATAAAGAATGGGCGCATAATCAACCAACTGCTGCAATGTTACTGCTCCGCTGGATGCAATCGCCCGGACTGGGTACCCCACCATCACAGGAAAAAAACAGGCCAGACTGTTCCAATCGCAGTTAAATTTTATAATAAAAAAAGCAGTGGACACAAAACTCCAACGCGTTTCCTCTATACAGAGAATAGACTTCATCAGGGAGGAAATAATACTGGACCATCCTTAACAATCTCTTTAAATAGTGTGCAGAACAATTCTGGAACTCAGCGTTCACTTCCGTACTGTACAATCCACTTGTGTATATCCAGAATCCGATCTTCTCTTTCCGGAAGTGACGTATCGGGTCATCAAACCTTCTTCACTAGCGTGCGTGAGAACGGAAGTATCTGGCAATCCTCCGGACGGCGTCTCTTGCACATATTCCTGGGGGATGTAGTCCATCTATACAAAGATAAATAAAACCCCTTTTCCTATATATTTCGAGAGTGTTGGGCTATCCCTGATCTGCAATATACTCCCGATAGGGGTGAAAAACAATCGATCAAAATACATAGAACCATAAAAAACCTAATCCATAAAAAATATATAAAGAAAAGAAGACCGAATGGATCCCACCTGTGCATACAGATATTTAATAACTGGTGCCCAAATGGCACCTCATAGGGGGGGGAGATTACAAGCACCCCTTAATGTCTAGGTCTACATTGAGACCTCCCCTTTTCGAAGTGCCCATTCTGTAGATCCACTCGGTCTCCCTTCTAGCTAGCATCTTCAAAAAATCCCCTCCTCTCCAGTCCTTAACAACTAAATCAATACCTATACATTTATAATTTTGGAGATTGAACCAAGGCCAGTTGTTACAGTGCAAAGGAACATTGTGATCAATCCTGTTACGCCTAATATTACCTAAATGTTCCAATATTCTCACTCTTAACTCTCTAGTGGTTCTCCCTATATATTGGGCTCCACAGAGACATTCTAGTAAATATATAATACCTTTACTGGAACAATTAATAAAAGATTTTATCTCATTCTTTATTTGTGCAATTACTTTAAAGATAGGAGTCTTTCTGAATTGATGCCTACAAGCTTTGCAATCTCCACATCTGAAGAACCCTTTTGGTTTATCTGTATTAAAAATGCCATTATTTTTCTCTCTAATAGTGGGGAGTGAACTTGAAGCCAAAAGATTTTTAAGATTCTGAGCTTTTTTAAAATCGGAATAGTATCTTTGAGGACAGGATCAGCTTGTAAAATATGCCAATGCTTCTTAAGTAGGGATGAGCCGAACACCCCCGAGTTCGGTTCGCATTTGAACTCGAACTTTTCAAAAGTTTGAATTTGAACACGAACTCAATACAAGTCAATGGGACTCGATTTTTAGAGTGCCCTCCAAGAGGGCATATATGCTAGATATTTGCCATAAAAGGTATATGGGGGTCTGGGTAGTGCCCTGGGGGACAGGAAACAAGGACAAAAAGTAAAAAAAAAAAGTTTTTGAAGGGACAGTGAGTTTTCCATGAAATAAGGGTTAAAAATAAAAAACAAAAATTCCTTCAAATATCATGCCTAGGAGGTCCCCATAACCTGCCCGTGAAGTGGCGGATTTGTAGGATGTATGGAAACATCGTAAATAATTGAATTTGTACCCAATATAAAAACGGGGCCAAAGCAGGAGGAGCTTAAATTACCAGCGTATGGTAGGATTAAACCTTGATTGAGAATATAGAAAAACGCAGAAACCCAACGGTTGAACTGAATATCTTCATTATCAACGCTACTAACCTAAGAGCATAATCGGTTGTAGGAACATTTTCAATAGGGTGTTTATTTATCATTCACCTCATTAAGGTTCATATCCCTACAATCGAGAGTTTGAACGTTTTACCCTTAGTTACACACTTGATGCATCCCTAAACGATTTATACACATCTACTTTTTGTACTGCTTTACCAACAGTGGGCCTAATCTTGTGATAACTACATCTGTCTATTAACCAACCTAGCAATATGTACCTTTATTAGTATGTATACACGCAGCAAGTTAGAGTGGTGATGTATTTCAACCACCTTATCTAAACTTCATAATTATAAAAGTAAATTTAGATTCTAATTGCTAGTTCATTATATTCAAAATCATTCAGATGTCGTTTGCTAGGTTAATATATATATTACCTACAGGGCGCACTCGATAGCCTGCCACGTAATCATTCTTAGATCATTAGTTAGTCATCAGCACCTAACACGTAGTATATTTATTTTATGTTCACATGTTTATATGTATTGTGTTGTATATGTAAATTAATAAAGAATTATTTTTAGTACATACAAAACAAAAATACAGAATATTTACTGATTACCAGCACCTAGTGGCATCAGTTTAATTAGCCTTTTAGGCAAGATAAAAATAGCCACATTTTTCTGTTTCTGCGTTTTTCTGTATGGAAACATCGCCAATACAGACCCACACCCGATACCTGGCACTTCCAGTCTGCATACAATGTATCAAATTCATGAGACCGGACTAATTAGAAGCACATGTTATTTCCAAACACTAATTAAACACCTGTTGTTTACACTGTTTGAGAGCACAGGTCATTTAGAGGTGAGAATCTTTGCACCTAGACATTAGTTTTTAATTCGATATATAATAAACCGTTGCTTATAATATTCTGCAGTAAAGAGTCTCTTTATTTCTAGATTTTTTTAGTATTTTTTAAGCATTTTTTATACTTTTTCAGAAAAAAAATTTCGAACACGCCAAAAAGTTCGAAGTTTGCGAACTTGCGAACAGCCAAAGTTCGAATCAAACTCCGAACTGATCGAACCGAACAGCTCATCCCTATTCTTAAGCATCTTCCTTACTTGATTGGCATGAGGGTTAAATTGTGTGACGAAGGAATACCTAAATTTCTCCTCGTTATTCATTACCCCCCTATTTCTCTTTGTTATGTATTCAGAGCTATCCTTCACTCCAATCTCTCTATAATCTTTTTGAATTCTATCTACTTTATAACCTTTACAATAATATTTATCTTTTAGGTTCCTGGGGTTGATCTTCAAAATCCTTTTGTTCAGAACTATTTCTTTTTAGTCTAATTAACTGACTCTTAGGGACGTTATCCAGTTATTTCGCTGCATGACCACTTTTCCTATCAATGGCTGTGTTGACACTTGTTTCTTTAAAAAGCGTCCTAGTCCTCAATGTCCTATCCTTTATAAAAATAGTGAGATCCAGAAAATAAATGGACCCTTTATGGGTTTTCAAAGTAAAACTAAGATTAACCACTTGGCTGCTATGGACGCGCTCAGCGCGTCCAGCCAAGTGGTTCTCCTGTGCTACGGACGTGCTGAGCGAGTCTGAGGATTCCGGCAGATTGCTGCGCCCCCCCGGTGCGGGCTGACATCTTGGATGTCAGCCCGTCAATCCGGGACCCCGGCGGAGACATTAGATGTCATTGCGGCGAGGCGATGACATCTAATGCAGGCCCCCCCCGCATGTGCGGAGGAGGCGCCTGAAAGGGAGGGGGGGTCCTTCGGACCTCTCTCCCTCCCGATCACCGGGGAGTAGGGAGTTAATACAGGCACCGCTTGGAAGGGCACAGCCTGCCCTTCCAAACGGTGGCTGTCATTAACCCCTGGGGAGCCGGATCACGAATCGGCGCTGGAAAGCGCCGGTTCGTGATCCTTTCCTGGAGCTGGCCGACATCTTGGATGTCGGCCAAGCCTCTGGGAACTCCTCCTGAGGACTGGTGTCATCGTGCTATGCACGATGACGCCAGTCCTGGAGTTAACCCCTAGCTGCCACCAACGGTGGAGATAGGGGGTTCCAATGAACCCCCTATCTCCCGATCCGTGGCAGCTAATGGTTAATGTTTGGTACTGTTGGATCGGCCAGAGCATGGCCGTTCCAACGATACCAAACACCACTGTGAAAAAAGTTTTTTTTAAAAAAAAATTAAAAATAATAGAAAAATATTTTTAAAAAATTCTAAAAAAAAAAAAAAAAAAAGTTTTTTTTTAAAAAAAAATTAAAAATAAAATAAAAAAAATATTTTTAAAAAATTCTAAAAAAAAAAAAAAAAACAATTTTTTTTTTTTTTTTTGGTTTGTTAATGCAGCAATATTGTTCCCATTTCAATTATAATGTGAACAATGATGCTGCACTAACGATTTTTGTATGCGGTGCGTTTGTTAAAAATTGTGTAATTTTCCCCAAAAAAAAATGTAACGAGACCCCATTTCAAATTTTTTTAACAAGCGCACCCCATACAAAATATAACCGCAATTGCTCGCATGTTAAAACGTCAAAAAAAAACACTTTACACGTTGTAAATTATTAAATTCATATTTTATTGAATTTTTTGTTATAATATACAGACAGGACATGACGTATACATATAATAATGACATATTATGAATCTGCCGAGTCTGACGGAAAGAACGATATATAATATGTCTGGGTCATATACTAAAATAAGCCTTCAAAACACGTTTAAACATGATGAGCAAAACAGGTAAAAATTACCTCAGCACAGAGGCGTGAAACGCCTCAGCAGCGAAAGGGTTAAAATCATTCATATTTAAAGAATTAATAAAGGTGCTTGAAGCTTCCATCTCTCCACGCCAAATAATTAAAATGTCGTCTATGAATCTCTGCCATAGGACGAGGTCACCCCTGGCCACGCTTTACATGGGGAATTGAAGTGTATAGTGCGACTACATCCACTGTAGCCAAGCAGAAATTATCCTCACATTCTATCTTTTGTAGTTCTTCCAAAATATGTCCAGTGTCTCTTATAAAGGAATTAATCTTAATAACTAACGGTTGAAGATACCTGTCTATATATTGAGACAGATTACAAGTAAAATAGTTAATCCCACTAATTATGGGTCTACCTGGAGGGGATTGAAGATTTTTGTGAATCTTTGGGAAAAAATAAAAAAATCGCTACCTTGCAATTTTCAGTAAACATAAATTTAAACTCTTCTTCATTGAGAATCTCCATTTCTTTACCCTTTAATAGTAATCTCTCTAGCTCTTTAACCCCTTAGTGACCGGGCGGTTTTACACAAATCCGTCTTTTAGTGACCGCTGCTGTTTTTACGTTTCTGCGCTGTTAGTGTTTAGGACAATTTTTCCTCTTACTCGTTTATTCGACCCACACATATTAATACACCCTTTTTCCCGCCATTAAATGGACTTTCTAGAAATACCATTATTTCCATCATATCGAATAATTTACTATAAAAAAAAATATGAAATATGAGGAAAAAAATGGTAAAAACACACTTTTTCGTAATTTAATCCCCAAAATCTACAACCACCCAAAAAGACCCCAGCTAAATAGGTTCAAAATTTTGTCCCGAGACTAGAAAATACCCAATTTTAACATGCGTTTGCTTTTTAACCCCTTCACTGCTGAGACAGTTCACCTATGTGCGCTGCGCTCATTCTGACCATTTTGTGCTAATTATTTTTAGATGACAGCCTAGGTCCTATTTAATTAAACTCCCCCCAGACAAAAAAAACTTTTAAAAAAAAAAACATTTTTTATTTTAATTTTTTTTTTTTTTTTTGGTTTGTTAATGCAGCAATATTGTTCCCATTTCAATTATAATGTGAACAATGATGCTGCACTAACGATTTTTGTATGCGGTGCGTTTGTTAAAAATCGCGTAATTTTCCCCAAAAAAAAATGTAACGAGACCCCATTTCAAATTTTTTTAACAAGCGCACCCCATACAAAATATAACCGCAATTGCTGGCATGTTAAAACGTGAAAAAAAACACTTTACACGTTGTAAATTATTAAATTCATATTTTATTGAATTTTTTGTTATAATATACAGACAGGACATGACGTATACATATAATAATGACATATTATGAATCTGCCGAGTCTGACGGAAAGAACGATATATAATATGTCTGGGTCATATACTAAAATAAGCTTCAAAACACGTTAAACATGATGAGCAAAACAGGTAAAAATTACCTCAGCACAGAGGCGTGAAACGCTCAGCAGCGAAAGGGTTAAAATCATTCATATTTAACCCTTTCGCTGCTGAGGCTTTTCCCGCCCCTGTGCTGAGGTCATTTTTTACCTGTTTTGCGCATCATGTTTAAACCTGTTTGAAGGCTTATTTTAGTATATGACATCGACATATTATATATCGTTCTTTCCGTCAGACTCGGTAAGATTCATAATATGTCATTATTATATGTATACTTATGTCATGTTTGTATATTATAACAAAAATGCAATAAAATATGTATTTTCAATAATTTACAGCGTGTAAAGTGTTTTTTTCCACATTTTAACATGCGAGCAATTGCGGTTTATATTTTGTATGGGGTGCGCTTGTTAAAAAAATTAGAGATGGGGTCTCGTTACATTTTTTTTTGGGGAAAATGACACCATTTTTAACAAACGCACCGCATACAAAAATCGTTAATGCAGCATTATTGTTCACATTATAATTGAAATGGGAACAATATTGCTGCATTAACAAAACAAAAAACAAAAAAAAAAAGTGTTTATTTTTTTTTTATTTTTTTTTAATTTTTTTTTATTTTTATTTTTATTTTTATTTTTTTTTACATTTTTTTTTACTTTCATGTTTGGTATCGTTGGAACGGCCATGCTCTGGCCGATCCAACGATATCAAAATTTAACCCCTAACTGCCACGGATCGGGAGATAGGAGTTCATTGGAACTCCTATTCCACACTTCGTGGCAGTTAGGGGTTAATGCTAGGACTGGCGTCATCGTGCTGCGCACGATGACGCCAGTCCTCTGGGGGAGTTCCCGGAAGCTTGGCCGACATCCAAGATGTCGGCCAGCTCCCGGGAAGGATCGCAAATCGGCGCTTTTCAGCGCCGATTTGCGATCCAGCTCCCCAGGGGTTAATGCCAGGCATCATTTGGAAGGGCAGGCTGTGCCCTTCAAATGATGCCTGGGTTAAGCCCCTGTGAGCCGCCGATCGGGAGGGAGAGAGGTCCGAAGGACCTCCCCCCCCTCCCTTTCAGGCGCCTCCTCCGCACATGCGGGGGGGCGCCTGAATTATGTGTCATCGCGGGGGCGCGATGACACATAACAATGGCGGCCACTGCTCCGGATGCCGGGCTGACATCCAGGATGTCAGCCCGCACCGGAGGGCCAGCGATCGGCCGGTACCCGGCCGAACGCTGACCCCAATGCGAGGACGCGCTCAGCGCGTCCTCCGCATACCAGGGGCAATGCTGAGGACGCGCTGAGCGCGTCCTTAGCATTGAAGTGGTTAAAGAATTAATAAAGGTGCTTGAAGCTTCCACCTCTCCACGCCAAATAATTAAAATGTCGTCTATGAATCTCTGCCATAGGACGAGGTCACCCCTGGCCACGCTTTACATGGGGAATTGAAGTGTATAGTGCGACTACATCCACTGTAGCCAAGCAGAAATTATCCTCACATTCTATCTTTTGTAGTTCTTCCAAAATATGTCCAGTGTCTCTTATAAAGGAATTAATCTTAATAACTAACGGTTGAAGATACCTGTCTATATATTGAGACAGATTACAAGTAAAATAGTTAATCCCACTAATTATGGGTCTACCTGGAGGGGATTGAAGATTTTTGTGAATCTTTGGGAAAAAATAAAAAAATCGCTACCTTGCAATTTTCAGTAAACATAAATTTAAACTCTTCTTCATTGAGAATCTCCATTTCTTTACCCTTTAATAGTAATGTCTCTAGCTCTTTAACCCCTTAGTGACCGGGCGGTTTTACACAAATCCGTCTTTTAGTGACCGCTGCTGTTTTTACGTTTCTGCGCTGTTAGTGTTTAGGACAATTTTTCCTCTTACTCGTTTATTCGACCCACACATATTATACACCCTTTTTCCCGCCATTAAATGGACTTTCTAGAAATACCATTATTTCCATCATATCGAATAATTTACTATAAAAAAAAATATGAAATATGAGGAAAAAAATGGTAAAAACACACTTTTTCGTAATTTAATCCCCAAAATCTACAACCACCCAAAAAGACCCCAGCTAAATAGGTTCAAAATTTTGTCCCGAGACTAGAAATACCAATTTTAACCCCTTAGTGACCGGCGGTTTTACACAAATCCGTCCGTTCGTGACCGCAGCTGTTTTTATGTTTCTGCGCTCTTAGTGTTTACGTCAAATTTTCCTCTTACTCGTTTATGTAACCCACACATATTTTACACTGTTTTTCTCGTCACTAAATGGACTTTATAAAGATACCATTTTTTTCATCATTTCATATAATTTACTATAAAAAATATTGTGAAATATGACACAAAAATTGAAAAAACACCACTTTTTCGAACTTTGACCCCCAAAATTTCTTATGTATCAACAACCGTCAAAAAAAATTTATTCCTTAGTAGTTTTCTAAATTTAGTACTGAGTTTAGCAATACCCAATGTTTACATATTCCTCGCTTTTTTCCTTATTTTATGCAACAATAAGTGCAAGTAGCACTTTGCCATTTCCAAAGAGTTTATTTTCAAAACTAGTGATAGTGACATTGTAACACTGATATCTGTCACTAATTCCTGAATAACCCTCCACATATACATATTTTTTTAAAGTACACAAATCAAGGTATTAAACTTGGGTATTTTGACTCTTTCCATGCAAACCATTTTACCACAAATCTATGCCAAAGTTTGAGAAAAAAAAAAAAATTTGGTGATTTTTTTTTTTTGAACGCAATTTAAGAATACATGTACTGTGAACTTTAAGGTTTACTGCCAAAAAAGCACCCCAAAATATGTTCAGCAACATCTTCTGAGTAAATTGATACCACCCAAGTATAGGTATGTCGGGTCATTTGGGGGCTAAAAGCCTTATTTGGGGGGTGCGCATTTCAGTTTTCCAACTTGGAATTTTCACATTTCGTCATCATGCACCCATGTCCTATTGGGACATTTTTGAAGCCGGCCAAAGTAATTTACCCCCATCAAACCATATATTTTTAGAAAGGGCACACCCTAGGGTGCTTCAAAGAGTTGTATTTTAACACTTTCCATGCACTAGCTCTTTGTCAATCTTTCAGGTAGTCACTTTTTGTGTTATTTTTTCACACACATTGTACTTTAGGCATGAATTGTCAAATCCAGTTATGGGTTACTGCCAAAAAACACCCCAAACTATGTTCAGCAACATCTTCTGAGTAAATTGATACCACCCATGTATAGGTATGTCGGGTCATTTGGGGGCTAAAAGGCCTTATTTGGGGGGTGCGCATTTCAGTTTTCCAACTTGGAATTTTCACATTTCGTCATCATGCACCCATGTCCTATTTGGGACATTTTTGAAGCCGGCCAAAGTAATTTACCCCCATCAAACCATATATTTTTAGAAAGGGCACACCCTAGGGTGCTTCAAAGAGTTGTATTTTAACACTTTCCATGCACTAGCTCTTTGTCAATCTTTCAGGTAGTCACTTTTTGTGTTATTTTTTCACACACATTGTACTTTAGGCATGAATTGTCAAATCCAGTTATGGGTTACTGCCAAAAAACACCCCAAAATATGTTCAGCAACATCTTCTGAGTAAATTGATACCACCCATGTATAGGTATGTCGGCTCATTTGGGGGCTAAAAGGCCTTATTTGGGGGGTGCGGATTTCAGTTTTCCAACTTGGAATTTTCACATTTCGTCATCATGCACCCATGTCCTATTTGGGACATTTTTGAAGCCGGCCAAAGTAATTTACCCCCATCAAACCATATATTTTTAGAAAGGGCACACCCTAGGGTGCTTCAAAGAGTTGTATTTTAACACTTTCCATGCACTAGCTCTTTGTCAATCTTTCAGGTAGTCACTTTTTGTGTTATTTTTTCACACACATTGTACTTTAGGCATGAATTGTCAAATCCAGTTATGGGTTACTGCCAAAAAACACCCCAAAATATGTTCAGCAACATCTTCTGAGTAAATTGATACCACCCATGTATAGGTATGTCGGGTCATTTGGGGGCAAAAAGGCCTTATTTGGGGGTGCGCATTTCAGTTTTCCAACTTGGAATTTTCACATTTCGTCATCATGCACCCATGTCCTATTTGGGACATTTTTGAAGCCGGCCAAAGTAATTTACCCCCATCAAACCATATATTTTTAGAAAGGGCACACCCTAGGGTGCTTCAAAGAGTTGTATTTTAACACTTTCCATGCACTAGCTCTTTGTCAATCTTTCAGGTAGTCACTTTTTGTGTTATTTTTTCACACACATTGTACTTTAGGCATGAATTGTCAAATCCAGTTATGGGTTACTGCCAAAAAACACCCCAAAATATGTTCAGCAACATCTTCTGAGTAAATTGATACCACCCATGTATAGGTATGTCGGGTCATTTGGGGGCTAAAAGGCCTTATTTGGGGGGTGCGCATTTCAGTTTTCCAACTTGGAATTTTCACATTTCGTCATCATGCACCCATGTCCTATTTGGGACATTTTTGAAGCCGGCCAAAGTAATTTACCCCCATCAAACCATATATTTTTAGAAAGGGCACACCCTAGGGTGCTTCAAAGAGTTGTATTTTAACACTTTCCATGCACTAGCTCTTTGTCAAACTTTCAGGTAGTCACTTTTTGTGTTATTTTTCACACACATTGTACTTTAGGCATGAATTGTCAAATCCAGTTATGGGTTACTGCCAAAAAACACCCCAAAATATGTTCAGCAACATCTTCTGAGTAAATTGATACCACCCATGTATAGGTATGTCGGGTTCATTTGGGGGCTAAAAGGCCTTATTTGGGGGGTGCGCATTTCAGTTTTCCAACTTGGAATTTTCACATTTCGTCATCATGCACCCATGTCCTATTTGGGACATTTTTGAAGCCGGCCAAAGTAATTTACCCCCATCAAACCATATATTTTTAGAAAGGGCACACCCTAGGGTGCTTCAAAGAGTTGTATTTTAACACTTTCCATGCACTAGCTCTTTGTCAATCTTTCAGGTAGTCACTTTTTGTGTTATTTTTCACACACATTGTACTTTAGGCATGAATTGTCAAATCCAGTTATGGGTTACTGCCAAAAAACACCCCAAAATATGTTCAGCAACATCTTCTGAGTAAATTGATACCACCCATGTATAGGTATGTCGGGTCATTTGGGGGCTAAAAGGCCTTATTTGGGGGGTGCGCATTTCAGTTTTCCAACTTGGAATTTTCACATTTCGTCATCATGCACCATGTCCTATTTGGGACATTTTTGAAGCCGGCCAAAGTAATTTACCCCCATCAAACCATATATTTTTAGAAAGGGCACACCCTAGGGTGCTTCAAAGAGTTGTATTTTAACACTTTCCATGCACTAGCTCTTTGTCAAACTTTCAGGTAGTCACTTTTTGTGTTATTTTTTCACACACATTGTACTTTAGGCATGAATTGTCAAATCCAGTTATGGGTTACTGCCAAAAAACACCCCAAAATATGTTCAGCAACATCTTCTGAGTAAATTGATACCACCCATGTATAGGTATGTCGGGTCATTTGGGGGCTAAAAGGCCTTATTTGGGGGGTGCGCATTTCAGTTTTCCAACTTGGAATTTTCACATTTCGTCATCATGCACCCATGTCCTATTTGGGACATTTTTGAAGCCGGCCAAAGTAATTTACCCCCATCAAACCATATATTTTTAGAAAGGGCACACCCTAGGGTGCTTCAAAGAGTTGTATTTTAACACTTTCCATGCACTAGCTCTTTGTCAAACTTTCAGGTAGTCACTTTTTGTGTTATTTTTTCACACACATTGTACTTTAGGCATGAATTGTCAAATCCAGTTATGGGTTACTGCCAAAAAACACCCCAAAATATGTTCAGCAACATCTTCTGAGTAAATTGATACCACCCATGTATAGGTATGTCGGGTCATTTGGGGGCTAAAAGGCCTTATTTGGGGGGTGCGCATTTCAGTTTTCCAACTTGGAATTTTCACATTCGTCATCATGCACCCATGTCCTATTTGGGACATTTTTGAAGCCGGCCAAAGTAATTTACCCCCATCAAACCATATATTTTTAGAAAGGGCACACCCTAGGGTGCTTCAAAGAGTTGTATTTTAACACTTTCCATGCACTAGCTCTTTGTCAATCTTTCAGGTAGTCACTTTTTGTGTTATTTTTCACACACATTGTACTTTAGGCATGAATTGTCAAATCCAGTTATGGGTTACTGCCAAAAAACACCCCAAAATATGTTCAGCAACATCTTCTGAGTAAATTGATACCACCCATATATAGATTTGTTCTGTTGTTTTTGGGGTGCTACGCCAATCTTTGACATGTGCTTGTCAATTTTCTAATTTGACATACAGTATCTTCTTTGCTTATCTTCTTTTTAGGGGCCTTTTTACATACCCCAGTTTATGAACGTGCATATATTTGGTAAGCTAAACACCCCAAAGTATTGTAAATGGAGTGTTTTTATGCTATGGATGCATCCGTTTGCTCCAAACAAATTAGATACTGTTTGGTGGTCATTTTTCATTTTCACACCCACATCAGTTTTGGACTGTGATTTAGGAGACACTGTTGTTTTTTACTGCATGAAAACTCTCCAGGTTGTTTTCTGCAAGGTCTCCTGAGTACACCCATGCCCCCCATGCCTAGGTTTGCCAGGATTTTGGGAAGGTTCAAATACAATTTTTATGACTTTGTCATTAGAGTTGAAATTGAGATTATTTCTTCAGCTAGGCCTATCTTTGGTTTTGGGTCTACCGCATACCCCAAGTTTGAATTATTGCCAGAAAATTGTTTATATTTGTTATGTTGACACCCCAAGGTATTGCATATGGAGTGCTTTGATGCCATGGATGCAACGGTTTTAGCCCAAAACATTTGGCAACAAGGTGTGTGGCGGTAATTTTTCAATTTTCAGATTTTTACGCCCACAGTAGTTTTGGACTGTGATTTAGCAGACACTGTTGTTTGTTACTGCATGAAAACTCTCCAGGTTGTTTTCTGCAAGATCTCCTGAGTACACCCATGCCCCCCATGCCTAGGTTTGCCAGGATTTTGGGAAGGTTCAAATACAATTTTTATGACTTTGTCATTAGAGTTGAAATTGAGATTATTTCTTCAGCTAGGCCTATCTTTGGTTTTGGGTCTACCGCATACCCCAGTTTGAATTATTGCCAGAAAATTGTTTATATTTGTTATGTTGACACCCCAAGGTATTGCATATGGAGTGCTTTGATGCCATGGATGCAACGGTTTTAGCCCAAAACATTTGGCAACAAGGTGTGTGGCGGTAATTTTTCAATTTTCAGATTTTTACGCCCACAGTAGTTTTGGACTGTGATTTAGCAGACACTGTTGTTTGTTACTGCATGAAAACTCTCCAGGTTGTTTTCTGCAAGATCTCCTGAGTACACCCATGCCCCCCATGCCTAGGTTTGCCAGGATTTTGGGAAGGTTCAAATACAATTTTTATGACTTTGTCATTAGAGTTGAAATTGAGATTATTTCTTCAGCTAGGCCTATCTTTGGTTTTGGGTCTACCGCATACCCCAGTTGAATTATTGCCAGAAAATTGTTTATATTTGTTATGTTGACACCCCAAGGTATTGCATATGGAGTGCTTTGATGCCATGGATGCAACGGTTTTAGCCCAAAACATTTGGCAACAAGGTGTGTGGCGGTAATTTTTCAATTTTCAGATTTTTACGCCCACAGTAGTTTTGGACTGTGATTAGGCAGACACTGTTGTTTGTTACTGCATGAAAACTCTCCAGGTGTTTTCTGCAAGATCTCCTGAGTACACCCATGCCCCCCATGCATAGGTGTGCAAAGATTTTGGCAAAATACAGCACCAATTGTAGAACATAAAAATGTACGAATAAAATGTAAAAGTCTGGTGCCTGTCAAACTGGGGATGCTCTCTAGGGGAGCACAGGCTGTTGTCACTGAAGTGCATGAAACGCAAAATGTTTTCATACCTTCTACGTGACATTGATTGGAGGTAAATGGGGGTAGAGCAGATGGGGCTACTGCTCCAGCAGGAGCGAATTGAGGGCTTCTTTATGATGCCCTCAGCATAGTAAGTGCCCAGAATTTCAGAAATTCTGGCACATCTAGCGGGGTCCATTGCTGCCTTGCCAAGTAGGAGTCTGGCTTCGCAGCACAATGCTGATGGGCATACAGATTTGATTGGGCCACGATGTGGCCCAACAAATCATCCCCCATAAACACCTGCAAAAACTGTGTGGCGGTAAATCCTGCAACATCAATATTGATGCCAGGATTTGCCGTGAAAGGAGGGATATCTGGCCTCTGGCGATGAGGCACTACCCACTCCTCAGCTGGAGCTGTGCGTCTCCTGCTGGCAGGTGGTGACCCAGGATCTGCATCAGAAACATCACTAGATACATCAGCCAGCATAGATAATGTATCTAGCGACGCCTCTGAGCAGTTAGCGGGGTCGAAATGAGGGTCTGAGTCTGACGCAGATGCCTCAGATTCTGACGCCAGGATGGCATATGCCTCCTCGGCGCTGTACACCCTCTCAGACATTATATATAATAGATTATAAAATTTTATAATTATTATATATATATAAGCGGATGTTGGTTCTTAGAAGAACCGTTGGGTTTCACAAGAAAATACAAATAAACACCTAAATCTCTCTAAATCCCTCTAAACCTGCCTCAATTCTTCTAAATCTCCCTAAAATCTCTCTAAATCTGCCTCAATTTTTCTAATCTCACTAAATCTCACTAAAATCTCTAACCTGTCAAATCTGATCTCTCTCTCTCGCTCACCAAAACACAAGTGAGGAGAGGGAGGGAGAATCACAGAGGTCAGAGCCAATATTTACAAAATATTGGCCTGACCTGACAAATTAGAAATTTTATTTTGATTTTTTCTAACTTCTGATTGGATGTTGCTAGCCTGCCTCTCTGATGAGGCAGGCTAGGAACATCCCACTCAGCCCCAAGATGACCCTGCCCTTAGAACCCTAACCCTACCCCTGACCCTGCCCTTAGAACCCTAACCCTACCCTACCCCTAACCCTACCCCTAACCCTAACCCTACCCCTAACCCTAACCCTAACCCTACCCCTAACCCTACCCCTAACCCTAACCTACCCCTAACCCTACCCCTACCCTAACCCTACCCCTACCCTAACCCTACCCTAACCCTACCCCTAACCCTACCCTAACCCTACCCCTAACCCTAACCCTACCCTACCCCTAACCCTAACCCTACCCTAACCCTAACCCTAACCCTAACCCTACCCCTAACCCTAACCCTAACCCTAACCTAACCCTACCCCTAACCCTAACCCTAACCCTAACCCTACCCCTAACTGTCAGTTTATTTTATTTATTTTTCTTTTTTTACACTTTTTTACACACTTTTATTTTACTTTTTTTACACTTTTTTTTACATTTTTTTTTACTCTGCTGGGTGCCTTGATCCCTCGAGGCACCCAGCAGAGCACCTGATCACTGATGTGATCGTTTTTGTACTGAGTGCCACGATACCTCGTGGCACTCAGTACTTCCTGCCGCTACCGGAAGTGATCGCTCGGGGGAGCGATCACGGACGGACCGGCGGCAGGTAAGTATATTACAAGGATGCCTCGATGTCGAGGCATCCTTGTAATATGCTCAGAGCAGCTGGAAGCGATCCGATCGCTTCCAGCGCTCTGTAGAAGTGCCGGGCACCTCTCCGGTGCAACCGGATGTAGATCGCTCCCGGGGAGCGATCACATGGTGCCCGGCACTTCTAACGGCCATTGCACGGATGCCTGGACTCCCAGGCATCCTGCAATGGCGTTTGAGCTGCTGGAAGCGATCCGATCGCTTCCAGCAGCTCAAAAACGGCAGGACGTACCATGTACGTCAGCGGGTCTAAGAGAGACCCGCTGCAATGACGTACATGGTACGTCCTCGGTCCTTAAGGGGTTAACATGCGTTTGCTTTTTAACCCCTTCACTGCTGAGACAGTTCACCTATGTGCGCTGCGCTCATTCTGACCATTTTGTGCTAATTATTTTTAGATGACAGCCTAGGTCCTATTTAATTAAACTCCCCCCAGACAAAAAAAACTTTTAAAAAAAAAAACATTTTTTATTTTATTTAATTTTTTTTAATTTGTTTTTTTTTTTTTAATTTTTTTAAAAAAAAATTTTAAAACCAAACCTGGTCATGTTTGGTATCATTTGAAAGGCCATAATCAGGCCTTTTAAATGATGGCAAATATGACCATCCAGCTGCCATGGATCGGGAGAAAAAGGGATCCTTAGGATCCCCTTATCTCTACATGGCAGCTAGAGGGTTAACTGGCCCACTGACATCCTCACACAAATGGTGAGGTTGTCAGTGGGTGGGGGGGACCTGGAGGCTTGGCTGACATCCAAGATGTCAGCCCCCCTCCAGGTTTGAATCGCGTTTTGGCGCCAATTGGCGCCGAAAAGCGATCCGGCGGCGAAACTGTTAATGCCATACACCGCTGGAAAGGGGAGGCTCTCCCCTCTCCAGCGGTGCAAACGGCATCTCCCTAGCTTCAATGGTTGGGGAGATAGAGGGCTCCGAAGGAGCCCGCCCTCCCCTCCATTGAAACACATGGGCACCTTCTGATGACGTCACCACGCAGCGTGGCGACGTCATCAGCCTCGCCTGCCCATGTAAATCACATGGGCAGGTTTCCTCCCTGCCAGATCGCCGTGGGATCCGACGAGGGAGGTGAGTATCGGGCGGGAGGGGGATTTGGCGCCGCTGACGTACCCTGTACGTCCGCGGGTCTAAGGGAGACCCGAGGACAGGACGTACAAGGTACGTCAGGGGTCATTAAGGGGTTAAGATTACTATCTCTGTCATGCCCCATGATTTAGGTTTTATTTGTATGTTTTAATGGTATGTATTGAATCTGCCATTTACTGCTTACAGTTATGATTTCATAGCTATTTTGTTCCTGCATCTAGCTACCTCTGCCCCTTTTTCCTCAGGCTAGTTTCTGAGGTAATATTTACTGGTCACCTAGCAGCCAGTTTAGCTCTATGCTGACAGAGCGAATGCACCTGCATTGCACCTGCAATTCACCTGCATTGCTGTACATAGTATAAAGATTATCACTCTGATCAATAAAGGTTTCAACTGGATTCATCTTTCTACGTGTCAGTTTTGCTGAGTTGACGCTGTCTGCCGAACTTTCATCGTGTGAGTACTGGTCAAATACAGACTTAGAGTTAGTCTCAAGCACCTACGCCTCACAGCTTTGCTAGCGAGGCAGAATAGTGAAAAAGGCAATACTGTCAGCATTACTGCTGTTAGTAAAAAGACATTAACAACAACTTGCAGCAGAAAAACGCAGCTTTCAGTGAACCAGCAGTATAAGAGCTTGCAGCACTAATATACAGTCTTCAGTGAATAGAAATCAGATTTACTGGAAAGCCACAGAGTCTGCTTACAGCTGCAGCATGTGGGCCTGTGTAAACTTTGCCACACAGTGCCTGCTAACCAGACAGCTTTTCTACTGCTCCTTTCTTATTCTTCTCATCTGTGTAAACATGGCAGACAGAAGAAGCCCTCTGACATTACAGGAAACAGATGAATTAGAGTGTCTTGGTGCGGGAAGAGACAGTTTAGTACATCAGGCCAGATTGAAGGCGGAAGAGAGAATTGCCCAGCTCAAAGAGACTGCTTCTCACATTTCAGCATCTAGCAAGCATTCAAATAGCTCACGTCACTCAAGGTCCAAATCCTCACAATATTCAAAGAGTTCATCAATTAGTCTGCAGCTTATCCAAGCCCGGGCGAAAGCTGAGACTACGAAGATACAGGCGCCTTTGCAAAAAGGAAAGCAGAGATGGAGACGGACGACGCTCGCAAAAAAGCTGAAATGGAAATGGACGCCGCTCGCAAGTAAGCAGCTATAGAAACGGAAGAAGCTCGCAAAAGGGCGGAAATAGAAGCCCTAGAGAAACAGTGTGTGCACGCCACAGCCGTAGCAACATTAAAAGTCCTTGAGCAGGCTGCCAGGGGAAGTGAAAGAGACAGCATCAGCTTATGCAACGTGGATGAGGAAGATTCCTCTAAACGCACCAGAGACTATGTACTAAAGCAAAACAGTGACTCTGTCATAAAATCAAATGTTCCTGACAGTTGTGACAACCTTCCAAAACAGGGAGTAGATTCTTTAGAAATACCCTGCATCCAAGGTCAGTACAATACTCTACTAGCTAATGACCCTGACCTTTCTTCACACGCCCTAGTGAAACAGCAATCCCAATTCATTAACTCTCAGATGCAATTCTACCCTCCAGCAACTCATCAAAATCCTAGCAACCATACAGCTATAAAACCATGCCTGCCTGAGTCTATGGACGTTAAACCGACTCCAGGGCTAAATGCAGATGCAACCGCATACTACCCTATGTCACATAATCAGAATACTACAAACACCTTTCAAACTTCATTTCCCTTCAAAGTTGCCCTGCCCAAAAACAGACATGTCTGAGTTTGCTAGATACATGGCTCGCCGTGAACTCACCAAGACAAGCCTTTCGAACTTTGATGACCAGCCTGAAAATTACAGAAGCTGGAAGGGTGCCTTCAAAACTGCAATTAGTGATCTTGGCATTACTCCTGCTGAGGAACTGGACCTGCTGTTCAGATGGCTTGGTCCACAGTCTACAGAACGTGTCAAGAGTCAAGAGCTGTCCACATCAATAATCCAACGTCAGGCCTCAACGCTGCTTGGCAAAGACTTGATCAAAGCTACGGCAGCCCTGAAGCCATAGAGAACGCTCTGTTGCATCACCTGCACGGTTTCCCAAAGATTTCCGGCAAGGACAATCAGAAATACTTGGAACTCAGTGACCTTCTCTGGGAGCTGCAGCTGGCCAAGACAGACACTTTTCTACCTGGCCTCAGCTATCTGGACACTGCTCGTGGAGTAAACCCAATAGTTTTAAAGTTGCTTGGAGTTGCCTTTCTGGAGTTGCGAAACTGGAGGAAGGAACTGCAAGGCCCACATTTTACATCGGGTAAATACACTGCTTTCTCTCACGCTTCTACTCTTTATTTCTACCTTTCTCCTTAAATGGAACTCCTGCCCCTCTACCATCGACCCCTACACTATCTGCATCTCTCCCTCCCTCCCTCCTCTCTTCCCACATGATGGCCTCACATGAGCTCCTTTGTTTCCTAAGAACATGGTCTCCCTCTAACTCTCATGCTGCCAATCACTCCCACTCACACAAATCTCATTCCCACCTTCTCTTTCTCACTCTCCTGCTGTTACTCTATGCAGGTGACATATCTCCTACCCCTGGCCCCACAACAAATCCAATACTTCCCTCTCATCCTATCTCCATCGCATATAAATCAACTCCCTGCAAGCCCAGCAACCTCATTCCCATAACCCTCAGCGCCTGTCCTCTTTCTCCTGCGCCCTCTGGAATGCTCGGTCTGTGTGCAACAAACTCACAGCCATCCATGACCTCTTCCTTTCAAACTCCTTCAACCTCCTAGCTTTAACTGAAACCTGGCTAACTCCCTCTGACACGGCCTCCGTTGCTGCTCTCTCACATGGTGGTCTACACTTGAGCCATACCCCAAGACCGGGTGAGAGAAATGGTGGGGGTCGCGGAATCCTGCTCTCTCCCACCTGCACCTACTAGGCTTGTGCACAGATTTTTTTTCGGTTCGATTCGGTTAGATTTTTCGGATTTTTAAACTTTTCGATTCGGCTCGTTTCGACCGATTTCTGTTTCGATTCGGTTCGGCTCGATTCGTTTTTCGTGTACTTTTTGTTTTCGGAATATCGACCATTTTTCGTATTTTCGTGTCACTTAGCTCGTTTTTTGTATCGACTTTTCGTAAGTTCGGAAATTTTCGTTTTTTCGGAAAGTCTGTTCTCCTCGTTTCAAAGCAATAAATTTCGATTTGACACATTTCAAGTCCATTCGAAAATTCCGAAAATATTTCGTTTCGGCTCGGAAAACTTTTCGGATCTGCCATATTCGGATCTAAAAATTTTCGGAAATTCGGCCGCATCCGAAAACACGAATCGGGAAATTTGTGAAAATTCCGAAATTCCGAAACCCGAAACGCACATCCCTAGCACCTACCAGCATCTCCCTCCACCCCCATCCCTCTCCTTCGAGATACACTGCATCCGCCTGTTCTCTCCCCTGGCTCTCAGGGTTGCAGTCATCTACCGCCCACCGGGACCAACCTCCCAGTTCTTTGACCACTTTGCTACCTGGCTTTCTCATTTCCTGTCTTCTAATCTTCCATGCCTAGTTCTCGGGGACTTCAACATTCCCACTGATGATCTTTCTGCCTCCAAACTTTTTTCGCTCACATCCTCCCTTGGACTCATGCAATCCTCCCTCCCCACCGCGTTGGTCACTCTATTGACCTAAGTCTTTTCCAACCTCTACTCCATCTCTGAGTTCACCTGTCGCCCCTTCCCCATCTCTGAACACCACCTTCTCTCTTTCAACCTATCTAGACTTCCTAAACACCCTGCTCCCCCACCCCGCACACACACTCACAGAAATCTACTTGCTGTGAATCCCCATCAATTCTCCAATCTACTTCACCTTCTCCCTCACACCTCATCCTTCACCTGCCCTGATGCTGCCACCAACCACTACAACACCACACTTATCTCTGCTTTAGACACGATTGCTCCTCTTCGACTCTGTAAGGCCCCACGTCGCCAGCTTCAGCCCTGGCACACCCTCCAGACTACCGCTACCTGCAAAGATGCTCACGCACTGCAGAGCGTGCCTGGTGGAAATCCTGCTCTGAAGCTGATTGTCACGGTGGCCCCCCCGTGCCCCCCGTACCCCCCGGCGCCTGGCAGCAGCTTCCTCGCTGCTCGCTGACCAGGCGCCGAGTGATATCGCGGTCGGTCCGCACACGTGGGACGCTGGGGGGCGGGGCCTGGCGTGCTGACGCGGACCCGCCAGGTTTAAAGCCCAGACTCACAGAGACGCCGGTGCCCTGACGTGGTAGTTACTTCCGCAGAGCTCTTGTGTATTTTTGGCTAACAAACTATTCTGTGTATGACCCTTGGCATTGGCAAACGAACCATTCTGTGTATGACCTTGGCATGGCAAACGACCATTCTGTGTATGACCCTTGGCATTGGCAAACGAACCATTCTGTGTATGACCCCTGCATTGGCAAACGAGCCATTCTGTGTGTGATCCTTGGCATTGGCGAACGAACCATTCTGTGTATGACCCTTGGCATTGGCGAACGAACCATTCTGTGTATGACCCCTGGTATTGGCATTAACTCTTCTAATTCTGGTACTGAGGTCAGTCTGTGTGGCACCCTAAGCACACATCAGACTACCCCTTATATTGTGAGGGTCTTGGGAAGAGCTAACTATTCTAAGGTCTTGTGTATAGTTCTAGTGTTATTCTTTGTGGATACACTATCTTGTCGAATTCTGTGTCTGTCTAGTCGTGCCGACCATTCAAGGATCGGAAGGGTAGAGAGTGTCCTGCGTATAGGGACCACTAGTCAGGTAATCAGAGGGATCCGTGACACTGATTTTGTTCACTTCAAGTTTATTCTCCGGTCACTTGGCCAAACAATCCTTCTTCTCATCTCTTATATCTACACTGTCCTCCAACCCTAAACGACTCTGGTCCACCTTCAACACCCTCCTCTACCCACCTGCACCTCCCCTCTCAGCTGCCTTCAGCGCTCAAGACCTGGCAGATTTCTTCCTCAATAAAACTCTATCAGAAGCAACATCCCATCACAAGATAGTTATCTGCCACCTCCACTCCCAGAAGCCCCCTCTGCTACCCTCTGCCGCTTCCTCCCAGCCACTGAGGAGGAAGTAAATTCCTTACTGTCCTCACATCTCACCACGTGCCCGCTTGACCCCATTCCCTGACATCTAATTCCTCCCCTCTCCTCGTACCTCACCCCTGCTCTCACACACATCTTCAACCTATCTCTCTCCACTGGCTCCTTCCCATCTGCCTTCAAACACGCGTTAGTTACCCCTTTACTAAAGAAACCATCCCTTGATCCCAACTCTCCATCTAACTTCCGCCCTGTATCCCTGCTTCCCTTCACATCTAAGCTCTTAGAAAAACTAGTTTTCAACCGCCTCTCCCTCTTCCTGTCCTCCAATTCCCTACTCGACCCACTGCAATCGGGTTTCTGTCCCCTACACTCAACTGAAACTGCCCTCACCAAAGTCACCAACGACCTCCTAACTGCTAAAAAACACAGACACTATTCTATCCTCATCCTGCTTGACCTCTCGGCCGCTTTTGACACTGTTGACCACCCCCTCCTTCTGCAGACCCTCCGCTCTCTTGGTCTCTGACACTGCACTCGCTTGGGTTGACTCCTATTTATCCAACAGGTCCTTCTCAGTGTCCTTTGCTGGTAACTCCTCCTCTTCATTGCCTCTATCTGTTGGTGTACCTCAAGGCTCTGTCCTTGGTCCTCTGCTCTTTTCCATCTACACCTCCTCCCTGGGCAAAATCATTAATAGCTTTGGCTTCAATTACTACCTCTATGCTGATGACACTCAGATCTACCTCTCTACCCCTGATCTCTCTCCCCCTGTCCTTTCCAAAGTCAGCAACTGTTTATCTGGCATCTCCTCCTGGATGGCCTCCCACCACCTAAAGATCAACATGTCTAAGACTGAGCTCCTACTAATTCCTCCTTCTAATGCCTCTCCACCTCCTGACTTTTCCATCACAGTGGAGGGTATCACTATCTCCCCATCAAACCAGGTTCCCTGTCTTGGAGTTACACTTGACTCAGCTCTTTCCTTCATCCCCCACATCCAGTCTCTATCCTCCTCCTGCCGATACCAACTACGTAATATTTCCAGAATTTGGCCATTTCTTACCGCTGTCACCACAAAACAACTAATCCATACCCTGGTAATCTCCCGATTTGACTATTGCAATAATCTCTTATCTGGCCTCCCTCTCTCCCGCCTCTCCCCCCTAAAATCCATCCTGAAAGCCTCCACCAGGCTAATCCACCTGACTCGCCGCTCTGTCTCTGCCGCTCCCCTCTGTGAGTCCCTTCACTGGCTGCCCATCCACTGCAGAATTAAGTTCAAAATCCTTACCCTGACCTACAAAACCCTCACTAACTCAGCTCCCCACTACCTGTCCTCACTAATCACCAAATACACCCCAGCCCGCTCCCTAAGATCAAACAGTGACCTACGCCTAGCTTCTCCCCGCATCACCTCTTCCCATGATAGACTGCAGGACTTCTCACGCGCAGCCCCCATTCTCTGGAACGCTCTCCCTCGTACAGTGAGACTTTCCCCTAATTTCTCTTCCTTCAAACGCTCCCTTAAAATGTTCCTATTTAGAGAAGCCTACCACCCAACTCACTGATGCAACCATCAATTACTCTCACCTTGCAGTCCTCTTCTCCATTTTCCAACCCCAACCCTTCTAGATTGTGAGTTCCTATGGGAATAGGGCCCTAATCTCCTCCTGTACTGTTTGTTAAATGTTTTTCAATGTATTGTAACCTTGTTTATACTGTGCCTATTGTACAGCACTGTGGAATATGCTGGCGCTTTATAAATAAAGAATAATAATAATATCCAGGAAAAAATGGACTGCAATTGGGGCAAAGTATAAAAGAGTGAACCAAATCTCCTTTCCACCTTTCTCCTACTTTTGTGAGTTCATAAGACACATTGCAGAAACAAAGAATGACCCCAGTTTTTCCTACAATGAGTTCCACGCTTCGGGCTTCCTTCCTCAGATGTCCGACAGCTCGCACTTTAATCACAGAGGCAGCAGGGGTCCAGTATCAGTGAGGAAGACTAACATCCCCCCCCCCTCCTACCTCAATTCCTGACAAGTGCAAGCAAGGTGAAAAGATTGAGAATCCTAACCGCCTTTGTCCTATTCATAATAAGCCACATCCCTTCAAAAAGTGCATCGGCTTTAGAAGGAAACCACTCCAAGAGCACAAGGAGCTCCTAAGGATATATGGTGTATGTTTCAGATGTTGTGCTTCTACTGAGCACTTTGCCGAAGACTGCAAATTTCCTATCAAGAATGAGATAGTATGGATCACGTGCAGGCACTACATCCATCTCAGTACATGCCTGCAACGTCAATAGACTCCCCTCCAGTGTCAGTGCACGGCGGGGAGACTACAGATCATGGTGGGGAGACTACAGATCAGGAAGTTACCATAGTGTCTTCTTCTTGTACATCAGTATGCGGTGAAATTATTTGCGACAAGTCTTGTGCTAAAATATGCTTAGTTAACTTATATCACAAGGATCACACAGGAAAGTCTGCTAAAGTATTTGCCATCCTGGATGATCAGAGCAATCGGTCCCTCGCAAGAACGGAAATCTTTGATCTTTTCAATATAAAAGGAGATTCCTACCCTTATACTTTAGGTACATTTAGTGGCTTTACAGAGGTCTCTGGAAGAAGAGCCAGTGGATTTGTAGTAGCTTCTCTTGGGGGAAATCTGGAATTACCGTTACCCACACTTCTCGAATGCAACCAGATCCCATCTAACAAGCAAGAGATCCCTACACCAGAAGCTGCCCTACACCAACCTCATCTGAAGGTTATAGCTAACGGAATACCAGCCCTTGACAAGAATGCAAATATCCTAATTCTCCTGGGCAGCGATATCCTAAGACTACATAAGGTACGGCAACAAATTAATGGTCCACATGATGCTCCATTCGCTCAACGCCTTGATCTAGGTTGGGTTATCATAGGCAATGTTTGTATAAAGGAAATGAAGGTGCCTACCAAGATTGCTTCCTATAAAACACATATCTTGCCAAATGGTCGCAACACCTATCTTGAACCGTGCCCACACCATTACAGAGTGAAGGAGAAATTGAACAGCAACGAATGGCAACATGACGACCAAGATAAATTAAATGTCTTTCAGTCCTAGGATAACACCTGTGGAGCCACAGTGTTCAATTCTACCAATGATGACAACAAACTGGCACTGGCAAGAGAAGGTAGGGAATTTCTCAAGATAATGGATAAAGAATGCCCTCTGGATGATGCCAATAGCTGGGTAGCACCCTTACCCTCTTGTACACCTAGAGAAAAGCTACCTAACAATCCACAGCAAGCAGCTGCTCGATTTTGCCTCTTTAAAGAGCACCTCGAAGAAGAAAACTGAGGCTGTGAAGAAGGTGAACCGGCAACATGCCAGCCGGAATCCAGTGCTGGTCCTCACAATCCGGAAATATTCCCGTTCTGCCAAGTGCAAGTACAAAGCCCCAGAAACAAATATTGAAAGGAAGAAAAAGGAGAAGGCTAAAGCTACCGTGTCAAAGATAGTCGGTGGGGATAAGAATGGCGGCATACGTGTAGTCAAACTGCCTCACTATTATTCCACTGAAGATGTTCCAAGGAAGCCGTTAAGCCATGGCAAGAAGTTTTTCAGCCAGCACAAACGCAACCTGCGCTCCTCCATCACTCCTGGAACTGTACTTATTATCCTCAATGGACGCCACAGGGGGAAGCGTGTGGTTTTTCTGAAGCCTTTCCACATACAGCCAGTTGGATTACAATTGTGTTGGTGGAAGTTTGCCCTAGAGCGGCTTCCCCAGCATGAAGATGGGTTAACTTGTTAAGTTTATTCCTCTCATCTGGAACTATGGTCTACCCTTAAGACTGTTGACTTAGTAACCAACTATAAAGTGTAAAGTTGTATTATTGAATGCTTTACCTTTTGTTTTTCAGGTCTCTGCATTTTGCTTCCCGGAGGACATTTAATGTTATTAGTGTTAGTTTATTTTGAAATCTGAAGATTTCAGATGGGGACTGTCATGCCCCATGATTTAGGTTTTATTTGTATATTTTAATGGTATGTATTGAATCTGCCTTTTACTGCTTACAGTTATGATTTCATAGCAATTTTGTTCCTGCTGGGTCACCATAGCCTTGCTGCATCTAGCTAGCTCCGCCCCTTTTTCCTCAGGCTAGCTTCTGAGGTAATATTTACTGGTCACCTAGCAGCCAGCTTAGCTCTATGCTGAGAGAGCAAATGCCTTTTTCACCTGCATTGCTGTACATATTATAAAGATTATCAGTCTGATCAATAAAGGTTTCAACTGGATTCATCTTTCTACGTGTCAGTTTTGCTGAGTTGACACTGTCTGCTGAACTTTCATCGTGTGAGTACTGGTCAAATACAGATTTAGAGTTAGTCTCAAGCACCTACGCCTCACAGCTTTGCTAGCGAGGCAGAATAATAACTCTATACATCGCTCTATCTCCTAGAATCCTAAGTGATTCTTTGACATAATAATAAGTCAAATTAATTTGACACACCAAAATCTGCTGCTTTGTCGACTGCAATTCAGCCATTTTTTTGCTTCGTGAGTCTTAAATAACGGTATACAGGTATTTTGATTGCTTTTAAAAATTCAACTCAATTATAGTAACTTGTGATTTAGTGACAGCTTTAGTGATTAAATTGAAATTTATTGGTATGTCGATTTTAGAAATATATCAAATGCTAAAACGGGTTACTAAGTAGCTTTTTGGGCAGGGAAACAAACAAATGACACTGAAACCACCTGATACCAGGAGCAAATTAGAGACAGCTCAGACTAGAGAAAGGTACCTGAGGGGTGAGACATATTGATCGCAGCCCAGAACGCCTGGACATTTAAAAGTTTATCTAATCTTTAGAGAGAGAAGAGGTGAACCCATAACCTGTGCTAAATAACTTGCTATTAACTAATGTTTCTTTCTGAAAACGTGCATTACAGGCTTTTTAATAGCCTCATTCTGTCTAAATAGGGCAATTTTTCAGATGTCAGCTGTGACTGAATCTGGTCGAATTACTTAGCAAATATTTTAGAATAATATCAATGGAAATTCCCCAATATTTTTCCAAAATGCCAGCCGATATAAATAAATTGAGTCCCTAGTCTGATAAACCAAAAACTACATCCAAAAAAATTCTAAAATAGACATCAATTACAACTTTCTCAATGGGATAAGCAAGACAAATATGCAAAATTCCTGTTTTAATCAACACCTCACAAACATATAATATTTGATTTTATTTACAAATGTGAAACATTTAATGATAAATTTATCATCGATGTAGAAAAGTATACAGATGTACATATTCTTTTCAAAACATTCTCTTTTCAGTTAATAAGTTCCACCATCTCTTAAATACGCAAAGTGAGGTTGGTCTTTCGCAAACCCATGTAGAAACATAGAAACATAGAAAAATGTCGGCAGATAAGAACCTTTCGGCCCATCTAGTCTGCCCAATTACATGGATACTTTACCTGGATTTATCTTTTGTTTAGGATAGCCTTATGCCTATCCCATGCTTGCTTAAATGTACAGGTCACATATGTGGTTAAACACATTGATGTGAAACCAAACTATGCTTCTTTGCGTTTTCCAACATACACATCAATGGGGAACATTTTAATATATTCATCTTGAACAAAACATTTATAAATACATATTTGACTCATTGACCGGGCAGAATAATATTGCACATTCTGAAATCCCACAATGTGCTTGAGGCTTATCATCGATGTATGATTATGCGCCATGATGCAAAATGTCCTGTTTGTGGATGGAGCAGATGAAATAGGTGAAGTGCAGACCACCGGCTAGATAAATATAGTAAAAATTACATTTGCCATGTTTTCTGTCTTGCTAAAGTAAATATGGGCAAAACTGACATTTAATATGCGGTGTTGAAATTATAAAGATATAGTCATATTTCTGCAAAAGGTTTCACCATGATTGAATAGCATAAAAATGAAAATAGTATTTACAGCATTCCTATTTCAGGACATTTTTTTACAATTCAGTGTTTTTATATCAACTCAAACAAAACACATGATATTGTCAAGAACAATTAGACTTTTAAGGGCCTAGCACTGCCATTTCTTTACTTCAAAGACTACAGAGAGTTACTGATCACAATGTAGCGCTGCTTTAAAAATGTGCTCTGGTGCAATGAACTGTTGATACCACTAGAGGGAGACAGAGACATTGTGTACTATGCTGGACAAAAATGAACTCCATCTCCCATCACCCTTTGCGTGAGGACAGGAAGTAGGTGGTACAAAGAGGAGGAAGGACATCAGCAGCCTCGTGCAAGGCATGGGAGGGTGAGCAGAGCCACGAGAGACGTAGGACGCACGCTGGGGCCGTTAGGGATTGAAACCAGGCCGGAGTGTGGATGTTGCTACAGTCGTGTTGGAGATCGTGCTATTCTCTGAGCGCTTGACAGAACAGAGTGAGCAGTGAGAGAGAACAGTCGCAGCTGACACTTCTGGAATCCTGGCAGAGTTGGAGCGCAGAGAGACGGCGGCATCAATTATTGCAGTGATCGGAGAGAGAGTGTGCATCGCCGGCTGTGTATTGCGCAGAACTGTTCTTGACAAAGTGCGGTTTGGGAGAAGAGGGACATCATGTGAGGAGAGGCTGCAAACTGGAGAGGAGTGCTGGCGGCCTATGTGTTCGTGCTCTGGCGGAGGAGAACCAGATCGGGCGTGCAGGCATCAACAGCATCGGATTCCAAGTGGCAGGGAGGACAGATCCTCTTGAGAGAGATCCCTTTCTCCAGCGTTCATCGGTCCAGGACAAGCGGTTACACCGGATGGGTGAGAAGGCTTCGGCCTGGGGAAAACGCAGAACATTGCACACTTGTTTGTTTTTGTTTCATTCACTGGCCAGTTGAACACAGTACCCGAGTACCCTAGACAACACACATATATATTTTTGAGCTATTTTTCATGGGACTTACACTCCAGAACTAAGGGGGTTAACCAGTTTCTTTTACCGCCGCTGTTTTTCCCGTGTTATGAATTTCTTGTTACTCAAATACCGTATATGCGTATTATATGCTGCTTTTGTTGGGATCAGTAAAGAATACAATATAGAAAAATACACAACAGTGCTGGTGTATAGTTATTTCCTAGTGCGGTGAGACGATCCCGAGGTTTATTCAGCCCCCCTCCAGGGGTGAGCGCTACACGTGGGGGCTCGTCCAGGATTCCAGTCTCTGTGGATACCGCAATTAAAGGGTTAAATATGGATCCAAACACTGCTGCCAAATGGTGTGAGGAGCACAATAGCCAGATAGGGTTAAGCATAGTCATGGACATTCCTGCAGACACTTGGGCCGAAGATCAGATTCACCTGGCCGTGGCCGTGCTGATTTCAGATCATCGGGGGTTAATTCTGGACATTAAAGCGAACCCAGAGACTTCTCACATATACAGTATGTTCTTTTTGAGTGGAGAAAGGGTGTTCCAGTGTGTTTTCAGGGCGCGAGTGTGAAGCTGACCGACGATGTGGAAGTTCAAGTGATTCAGCCAAGTGCACCACGTGACGATCCCGCGAACGTTCCCTCGCCCAGTCCGCTGGCCATGATCGGGCGTGAGTTCATCGTGGCTATCGGAGATTTGCTGGCTAAATGTCAAAGAACAAACCCTCCTCACACTAATTTTGGTTACCGACGGTTGAGAAATTTGTCAGGAAACGTACCAACTCCGGCGGGAGAAGAAACCTTCGAAGAATGGGTGGAACAGGCGATGCAGGCTCTGGATGAGTGGGACGTCCCTGAAGCGCAGAAGAAGCAAAGAATTACAGAGAGCCTGAAGGGACCTGCATCAGAGGCTGTTAGAAACCTGAAGTTGAGTAAGCAAGACTGTACTGCTTTAGATTACCTAAATATATTACAGAAAGTTTTCGGGCGAACAGAAAAGGCTGCTGAGCTCATGTACCAGTATGAACACACCTACCAGCGAAAGGTTCTACCAAAGGAGTACATCCGATGTTACGTCCGGTCTATCAACGAATGGTTGAAGAACAGAGGGCACCTGCCGAAGTGGGGCATCTGTGGAGATTGGGAGAAACAGAGAAGGTTCTTCAATCAGGAGAAGTGGCGAGCTTCAGGGCTTCAGTCAAGTTGAATGGATCACAACCGGGTCCTTATGTGGTACTGGAAACTGATCTCAGTCATGGGAGAGAGGCCAGAGTAGAAGTAATCCCTGAGATAATCTCTACACGAGCTTTGAAACGGACAGGAGGAAGAGTTTCAGTTAGTGTAATGTGTCTGATTCTCCAGTGGTCCTGAAAGCACGAATGTCCATCGGACAAGTGGCTTCTGTTACACCTCTCTCCCCTATCGATTTAGGGGGGGTGAATAAAGAGATTCCAGCTGAAAGGTTCTATCCCAAAGATGCTCCCATCTCGCTTGAATGGAAGAAACGACTTCAGTCCCTGATTCTAAAATGGAAGGACTTGTTTTCGAAGGATGAGATCGATGTGGGATGCGCTAAGAGTACTGAACATCGCATTCGACTACAAGAGGATAAGCCGTTTCGAGAAAGGTCAAGATGAGTTCCGCTGGGAGACTTGGATGATCTACGAGAACAGCTGAATGAACTACAGAGGACTAAGGTGATTCAAGAGTGCAGGAGTCCTTATGCCTCTCCCATAGTGATGGTTCGAAAGAAGAATGGTTCTATTCCGTTTATGTATAGACTATCGCACGCTTAATCAGAGGACCATTCCTGATCAATATGCTACTCCCCTGGATAGAAGATGCCCTACAGTGTTTGTCTGGAGCAAAATGGTTTAGTGTACTAGACCTGCGAAGTGGGTACCATCGGATACCAATGCATCCTGAAGACAAAGAGAAGACTGCGTTCATCTGCCCACTGGGGTTCTTTGAGTTCAACAGAATGCCTCAAGGCCTCACGGGGGCTCCCACCACGTTCCAACGGTTAATGGAGAAGACAGTCAGAGATATGAACTTGATAGAGGTATTGGTGTATCTAGATGATATTATTGTGTTCGGGAAGACTTTGGAAGAACATGAGCAACGGGTTGGAGAAGGTCTTGAAGCGGCTCCATGAAGAGGGGTTGAAACTGTCCCTGGAGAAGTGTCAATTTTGTCTACCTTCAGTTACGTACCTGGGACATGTTGTTTCAGCAGAAGGTGTTTCGATGGATCCTCGAAAGTTGGAAGCCGTAGCTTCCTGGCCTAGACCCCGGAATGTTACCGAACTTAGATCCTTCCTGGGGTTCTGCTCATACTACCGAAGATTCGTAGGAGGATTTGCTAAGATAGCTCAACCTTTGAATAAGCTCCTACGAAAAGAAGTGGGAGAAGGCTCCAAGGCCTCTGATCGAAGTTCATCGGCTCAAGGGCCTAGGAAGGCTCGAGAATCCATCCAAGAAGAATGGACTAATCAATGTGAAAGTGCCTTTATGAGCTGAAAGAGAGTCTGACTCAAGCTCCCATCTTGGTTTACGCTGATCCTCATAAGCCATACGAATTGCATGTGGATGCCAGCAGAGAAGGTCTAGGTGGAGTCTTATATCAAGAATATGATGGATTGCTGAGGCCTGTAGCGTATGTAAGCTGAAGCCTTATGCCTTCAGAGAAGAACTATCCTACCCACTAACTAGAGTTCTTAGCCTTGAAGTGGGCGGTAGTAGACCAGCTGAAAGATTATTTGTATGGGGCTGAATTTGTGATAAAGACTGACAACAATCCTCTTACGTACGTCCTTACTACTGCAAAACTGGATGCAACGGGACATCGGTGGTTGGTCGCTCTGTCAGGGTTTCGGTTCAGTCTTAAGTATCGCCTTGGAGTGAATAACCGAGATGCAGATGCTTTGTGAAGAAGGCCCTACAACACAGAATGGACTCAGCTGACTCTAGATGGGGAGCAAGCCTTATGTCAGGGGGCAGAGCGCCAGGTCAAGGGAGCAGTTGAAGCAAAAGCTATAG
This sequence comes from Leptobrachium leishanense, assembly GCA_009667805.1. Taxonomy (NCBI): domain Eukaryota; kingdom Metazoa; phylum Chordata; class Amphibia; order Anura; family Megophryidae; genus Leptobrachium; species Leptobrachium leishanense. Next base: position 57,012,774 of record CM019073.1, read on the forward strand.
GAGTTATGGCTGCGGGCGTTCCAGAGCTTTATTGTAATCCTACACAGCTGAGGGGTGAAAGCCTACCTACTCTCTCGAAGCAGGACCTGAGAGCCGATCAGGTTGAAGATCCTCTGATCGCTTTGACAATGAAGGCTATGAACTCGGGTCAAAGGGAATTTCTACTGATTAATTCCCCCGAAGGAGCCCGATTGGTATACAAGGAATGGGAGCGGCTGAAGACACTGGATGGGGTGGTCTACCGAAGGGGCCCCTCGAACAATAATGAAGAAATGCAACAGTTGTTCCTCCCCACCAAGCACAGAGAAGGTGTGTTGAGAGCATTGCATGATGACCATGGACATTTGGGTGCAGAGAGAACTTTTAAACTGGTGCGAGACCGATTCTACTGGCCTTGTATGAGAGCTGAAGTTGAAAGTTATTGCCATTCATGTTTGAGATGTATTCAGAGGAAGGCCCTACCAACCCGAACTGCTCCAATGAGCCACCTACAAAGTCAAGTACCCATGGATTTGGTGTGCATTGATTCCCTGTGCTTAGAGCCTGATGCTAGTGGGCAGGGAAATATTTTAGTAGTGACTGATCATTTCACCCGTTATGCTCAAGCTTTCTCTACCAAAGACCAACGTGCTCCTACAGTGGCAAAGGTTTTAATGGAGAAGTTTTTTGTTCATTATGGCCTACCAAAGAGAATCCACTCAGATCAGGGCAGAGACTTTGAGAGCCAACTGGTTGGGCAATTGCTAGAACTGTTAGGAATTCAAAAGACCCGAACTACTCCGTATCACCCCCAAGGTGATGCTCAACCGGAAAGATTTAATCGCACTCTACTGAATATGTTGGGGACACTGTCAAACAGAGAGAAGCAGAATTGGAGTCGTCACATAGCTACGCTGGTGCGCGCATATAACAGTACGGAGAGTGACGCTACTGGATACTCACCTCACCGTCTCATGTTCGGAAGAGAAGCTCGGCTGCCAGTTGATTTGGCATTTGGACTATCTCTTGATCAGACATCTGTGGCCTCTCACAAAAATTATGTGGACAGACTCCGGAAAAATGTGGCTTCTGTGTTTGAACAGGCCCGTTTGACTTCAGAGGGCAGAGAACAGTGGAATAAGCGAAACTACGACTTGAGAGTCCGTATACAAGACCTACAACCCGGTGATAGTGTTTTGTTGAAGAACTTGGGTGTTTCTGCAAGGCACAAGCTGGCGGATAGATGGAGTTCTCAAGTTTACATTGTCTGCAAGCAACTGCCTGGTCTGCCAGTTTACCAAATCCGGCCGGACGGAAAGGCTGGGCCTCTAAAGAACTGGCACCGCAATCATCTGTTACCTTTGAGAGAAGCTGTAAGGATACCAGTTGGAGATGAACTTTCTTTGCCAAAATCGCCTGTTCCTCATTCGGCTCCTGTTACTCGATCTCAGCAGTCATGGGTTGTTGAAGAAAGTGAGGAGAACAGTGAAGAAAGAAGTTTTGTCTGGACTGGGTGTGCCCGCCGGAGCCTGAAGAAGTCATTCCAGTTTCCGAACGGTGTGAAAGTAACATGAGGCCTGAGGCTTCTGAATTCAGATTTGAAGTACCTGAGACATCGGAAATTCCTGTAGTTCCAGAAGATGCGTCCATAGATTACAGTTCTATGCCTTCACTGGAAGGCTCATACTCAGAGGAGGTGTCTGCTCCAGCTGTAGATGAGAGAATTGAGCCTGTAAATGTGGCACTTCCACCCGGAGAGGAGATGACTCAACCTGAGTCCAAACGTTCGATCCGGCCCCCTCAGAGACTTACCTATGATTACCCGGGACATAGCACTGAAGAAGCTGTTACCACTGTGCGAAGGCTGCCCGAGGTGTCTGCTACGCCAGCTGAGGTAGTTAGGGAAATGAGTCAGCTTGAGGATGTATATCTGACCCATTATATGTCTGCTACTGAGCCTGAATGTATTGATTAACATAAATATTGCAATGTTATGTACCTGTTACACTCCCTTGGAGGGACCCAAGAGTTTAGGGGGGGAGAGTGTAGCGCTGCTTTAAAAATGTGCTCTGGTGCAATGAACTGTTGATACCACTAGAGGGAGACAGAGACATTGTGTACTATGCTGGACAAAAATGAACTCCATCTCCCATCACCCTTTGTGTGAGGACAGCAAGTGGGTGGTACAAAGAGGAGGAAGGACATCAGCAGCCTCGTGCAAGGCATGGGAGGGTGAGCAGAGCCACGAGAGACATAGGACGCACGCTTGGGCCGTTAGGGATTGAAACCAGGCCGGAGTGTGGATGTTGCTACAGTCGTGTTGGAGATCGTGCTATTCTCTGAGCGCTTGACAGAACAGATCGAGCAGTGAGAGAGAACAGTCGCAGCTGACACTTCTGGGATCCTGGCAGAGTTGGAGCGCAGAGAGACGGCGGCATCAATTGTTGCAGTGATCGGAGAGAGAGTGTGCATCGGCCGGCTGTGTAATGCGCAGAACTGTTCTTGACAAAGTGCAGTTTGGGAGAAGAGGGACATCGTGTGAGGAGAGACTGCAAACTGGAGAGGAGTGCTGGCGGCCTATGTGTTCGTGCTCTGGCAAAGGTGAACCAGATCGGGCATGCGAGGCGTCAACAGCATCGGGTTCCAAGTGGCAGCGAGGACAGATCCTCTTGAGAGAGATCCCTTTCTCCAGCGTTCATTGGTCCAGGACAAGCGGTTACACCGGATGGGTGAGAAGGCTTCGGCCTGGTGAAAACGCAGAACATTGCGCACTTGTTTATTTGTTTCTTTAAGGGCCCCAACGGTGACTAGTCGAAGATTGTTTTTGTTTCATTCACTGGCCAGTTGAACACAGTACCTGGGTACCCTAGACAACACACATATATATTTTTGTGCTATTTTTCATGGGACTTACACTCCAGAACTGAGGGGGTTAACCGGTTTCTTTTACCGCCGCGTGTTTTTCCCGCGTTACGAATTCTTGTTACTCAAATACCGTATATGCGTATTATATGCTGCTTTATTGAGATCAGTAAAGAATATAATATAGAAAAATCCACAACAGTGCTGGTGTATAGTTATTTCCTAGTGTGGTGAGACTATCCCGAGGTTTATTCTGCGGCTCCTCCGGGGGTGAGCGCTAGAACAAGATAAATACATGGCGTGTGGCACACGTCCTTAGCAGTCAAAGGGTTAAAGTTTACCCGCCATTCCTATTATAGAGATTTCCGATAAGTGGTTTGTTGTAATTTAATTAAACCAGTAATCTTTTTAATTCTACAATTCCCAGTGGAATTTTGTGAGTTTTTGTAGCTGCTACTCCGACTGCTCTTATTGTGGCGGCCTTGTTGTTTGTTTCCTCTATTTTGTGAGAGGGATTAAAATCTAAGATCACAGTTCAACCCGGGATGGCTGGGTGGGGGTTAAACAGCAAGAATGCTACTAATATTAACTCTGGAAGGCCAAAACATTTATTTCTTCTACTTACTTGCAGTGCAAAAACACAAACATATACATAAAAAAGTATATTTACATACCCTCTGCTTCCCGCAAGAAACTATATTTCTTTGGCTGACAGAGGGGGAATCACAGGAAAGGGTTTACAGTTGAACCTTACTGAGCATCCAGCATCCCTATCTGTTCAGAAGCTCTATGGGTCATTTGCAAATGCTCTGAGCTTATAGGAATATATAGTACAGCTGCAGCTTGGGGGAATCTCCGGCTGTTACTGCCATAAATCACTCCCCAAGGGAACACATCATGCAGGATGTCGCAGCACTGAGAGCCAATAGGAAGCTCAGGGAGATTTTTTTACACTGATGTTTGAAATATCTATTTGCCAGAAGGTTGGCTAACACAATGTAAAGGCAGATTTGGAAGAACTTTCAAATGAGCTAGAGTTGTTTTGGGCGCGAATGGTGTACTTTAAAATTGCAATTGCAATTATTACTGATTGGACTGTAAAATATGAACTGTAAACCTTTGTATAGAATCATGAAGATTTTTGGAAACATTTGCTAGTGATAACAGTTGATAAAGCAATGAGCAGAGAGTTCTCATAAAAAGGTCTCACCACCATTTAGAAACTGCAATATGCACAAGATTACAGTTTTTAAGCAATTGATTCTAATTGCCATAATAGGAGTTCAACATCCCACTTCCTAGTTGCCAGATTAAAACTTAAAGTGAAAAATAACATCTTCATCCAGAAAAAAAGTGACATTATTGTAAATAATTGTTATAACATTGTTATTTACAATTATTATGAAACATTACAATATACATCACAAATCTGACATTTCCTCCTTTCGATGCCTAATGGCACTAACATGGCTAAACCCCTTACACCTTTTGAGAAGTTCTGTTCCTTTGCGCTACCACTCTCCTGGCCTCTCCACTTTATAGCACCTCTTACAATCTGTTGCTGTTGACTCGCCTGCTTATGTGCACTGTTGGGACAAATATTTGGGAGAGGTGACCCCTGAATCTCAGTGGTTAAAGACTTTCTCATATATCATGGTACCTCTATCACAAAACTGAGGGAAACCTCTTATTAACTGACAGCGCTCTGGTACACCACTCCAACATGGATAGTCAGTTTCAGCCATGAACATCTCCTCCTGTGTTAGCGTTGTGACCTGGAACCATTTGATGTTCAGAGAGTCAGCTCCACATTTCTCGCACACAGGCCTTGAAATTATATGTCTATCTTTTTAAAGATTCACCATTCGTCTGCTGTCCTCTACATTTTGAAAGACACCTACAATCCAGGAATACGCTGATGGAGTTTCTAGTGGGGCACTCAACCAAAAAACCCCATAGGCGATAGAATCAGAGCCAGGAAGGGCACCGACTAACGGACCCAATAACCTGACCGGTTTCCTTCTCCCAGAATCTCCAGATGGAACCTCCAGGCCCTTGGAATATCAGCATATTAGTTTTTGAGGGAAAAAAACTCACTAAACCTCTCCCCAAACGGCACCGGAATGGCAAGCAGCCAATAAACTTCAATGTGAGGATCTTCAACATTGGGAGTTACGAGGTGGGAGCCCCTCACATCTAAGAGATCCTATGCAGATATACTGAGCCACCCTACTAGGAGGCTCATATACATATGAGTTGTATAACTTATTTTCTGTTAAATTCACGTTTACATGCAGAGCTGTGTTATGTTATGATTCTTCTCTTTGAGATATCATTGGGCTATCATAACACGGAGGAGCACAAACCAGACCGATCCGATGGGAGAAGCCTCTCAGAAGATTTCACCATTCATTATATTTGGGACACTGATCTAAGGTTGAACTTTACATGTTCCCTGCCCAATTAGTATATCGGTATACATTAAATATTGACTGTATCGCGCTCCCATATCCCTCTTTGGTGTTTTTTTATACTACAGACGTTGCCTTAGATATTGACCCCAAGATTATTTTTACTTAGTCAAGTGACACTGTCGATCAAGTTCCTGAGGAAATCAGTCCTGTTCCGGATCTTATTGGCGGCTAGGGCTTTGATACCAGTGCACTGGAAGCTTTCTTCAGTAGCCTCACCTCGTGATCTGATATCCAAAGTGGAACTTATTCAGTCCCAAGAGATGACTCCCTTAACCCCGGACCATTGGGCGGAGGTGTATAACACCATTTGGTTTCACTGGAATGCTTTTCTATCCTCTTCCGCTTTTCCCATCTGGCTGGGAGCTGATGCGTCGCAATTAGGCAGGCAGACATAGTGCCGGCTGGCCCTCTGCCCTGGAAGCTCGCTGTTGCCAGCAATGCAGTGACTCCTGATTGGATTTCTTTGTGAGATGCTTGGGCATTCTTTCCCAAGTTGCTTGTTTACCTCCCTCCCCCCTCTCCCTCCCCTCTTCCCCCTCTCCTCCCCCTCCGCTCCCCCTCCCCCTATCTTGTTTTTACCTCTTCTTTAATCCACTCTGCACCCCGGAACCAGCTTAAAGCTTACTCAGACAACCAGACCACAATTTTATCCACTCTGCACCCCGGAACCAGCTTAAAGGTATCAAGGACTCAGAATGCCGTCCAACGCTATCCTCCAAAGAACTCCATTCCTGTAACTGTATTTTATTTCTACATTTATTAATTTCTGGCCGATTACATGTTTTCAAAGTTCCCTTTTTTCTTTGGTTTTCTACACTGCTTCTCCCCCTCCCCCTCCTTCTGCTCCTCCCCCCTCCTGCGGTGTAGATTCTTAATTGCGCACGTACCAATATCTCCATTCTATCTTCCAGCATACTCAGACAACCAGACCACAATTTTATCCACTCTGCTGTCCCACCCACCCAGGCATTGTCCATTATTTAAGGTCACCCTTACAGCTGTTTCCACTTCACTAATTACCTTTACTCAGTCCAACCTTCTGGTCCTTCCCATTCAATCATCACGACATTTCTTATAGCAACCAGCTTCACCTTCCCTCTGCTCCCATCTGTTTCACTTAGAGTGTAAGCTCACGGCTAAAGTGCTGTATCTCCTAGACAAGCTATCCTACGGGCAGGGATGTCTTTTCGTTATGTAGCATGTATGCTTCGTGTTTGTGCTACCCCATTGTACAACGCTGTGGAACCTGTCAGCGCTTTATAAAGACTTGTAACTGTAACTTCTTTCTCCCTTCTTCCACTTTTTTCCTCAATTTCTCTTTTTGCTGTCTTTCTTCTCCGGTATCCCTTAATTAGAATTTTATGATCTCCATACTACAACCCGCTATACATACTATGGTTGCCCCTTTGGTTTATATGCTCCAGGCAAAGTGGCATAGTGGTGTACCATGGAACGATATGCTCCGTTGCTGACTTTCACGCAATTCTTTTATTTTTCTTGTGATTATACGACCTTTACTAAGATACAATGTTTACCTTGTTTCTACTGTTCCATAATTTCTCTTGCAGATTTCTGTATCACATATACTGCTGTTGTTTTCTGTTTATTTATTTATCTATAAAGTATTTTACCAGGAAAGAAACAATGAGATTTCTGTCGTTTTCAAGTATGTCCTGGGTATATGCACAGATGTTGATTCAATAAACTCTTTGGGCCAAATTATATACTTGGTGCTAACGTTAGCGCTCACCTGCGCGAGCGTTAACGTTAGCCCAAGTAGTTACCGCAAATTACAATCCAAACGCTAACAGGTTAACCATTTGGCTGCTAAGGACGCGCTCAGCGCGTCCTGCCAAGTGCACCTCCTGTGCTACGGACGCGCTGAGCACGTCCTAGCACTTGAGGCAGCAACCGGCCGGGATTCCGGCCGATTGCTGGCCCCCCCGGTGCGGGCTGACATGCTAGATGTCCGTAGCACAGGAGGTGCACTTGGCACTCCGGGACCCCGGGGGGGACATTAGATGTCATTGCGGCGACACGATGACATCTAATTCAGGCGGCCCCCGCACCCCTTTGGACCTCTCTCCCTCCCGATCGCTGGGGGCCACAGGGTTAAGGCAGGCACCGTTTGGAAGGGCACAGCCTGCCCTTCCAAACGGTGGCTGACATTGACCCCTGGGGAGCCGGATCACGATTTGGCGCCAGATCGTGATCCTCTCCCGGAGCTGGCTGACATCTTGGATGTCGGCCAAGCCTCCGGGAACTCCCCCTGAGGACTGGCGCCATCGTGCATAGCACGATGCCGGAAGTCCTGGAGTTAACCCCTAGCTTCCAGCAATGAACCCCCTATCTCCCGATCCGTAGAAGCTAGGGGTTAATGTTTAATATCGTTAGATCGGCCAGAGCAAACACGACCATGTAAAAATATTTTTAAAAAAAGATATATTAAAAATAAAAATAAAAAAATATTTTTTTAAAAATTATAAAAAAATAAACAAGTTTTTTTATTTTGATAATGCAGAAATATTGTTCATTTCAATTATAATGCGAACAATGATGCTGCACTAACGATTTTTGTATGCGGTGCATTTGTTAAAAATCGCGTAATTTTCCCCCCAAAAAAATGTATACAAAAAAATACAAAATATAACCGCAATTGCTCGCATGTTAAAATGTGAAAAAAACACTTTACATTTTGTAAATTATTGAAAATTCTAATTTTATTGCATTTTTTGTTATAATATACAGACAAGACGTGACGTATACATATAATAATGATATATTATGAATCTGCTGAGTCTGCCGGAAAGAACGATATATAATATGTCTGGGTCATATACTACAATAAGCCTTCAAAATGCGTTTAAACAAGATGAGTGAAACAGGTAAAAATGAGCTCAGCACAGAGGCATGAAATGCCTCAGCAGCGAAAGGGTTAAGTAGCCCGTTTGCGTTTGGTACCTTGCGCTTCTCTGCGCGAGGTTACTGCACTTTGCGCTCCCTATACTTAACATTGGGAACGCAAAGTGTTAATCAGCGTTAGGATTACAAACTCCTAACGCTGATTAATGTCCGGCCGCGGTTAACAAAAAGTTAACCAGATCCAGGACTTGGTGTAAACGGATTCTACTTCTGCAAAATCCGTTAACACCAGCCAAAAAACAAAAAAAATGAATCATATACTCACTTCCTGTCCCGCAGCAGTCCGGCGGGAGCAGAGAAAGACTGGGGGAAAAAGTCCCCCAGTCTCTCCCTGCGTATCACTACGCAGACCGTCCGGGTCTCGCAAGGTGAGATCCGGCAGGTCATGTGACCGCCGGCGTCTGCTTCCTATGGACTGCATTGAGAGGATGCTTGCTGTGGCGCTCAGTGCTGCCACGTGCATCCCAGGGCTTTGCGCGCAGTAACAATGCAGGCAGCTTTTTTAGCGCCTGCATTGTAATCTAGCAGTAAAACGGGCACGCTAGGGGGAAAACTGCGAGCGCCGTTTTTCCTCCCTAGCCCCCCATTTTACCGCTAGGAATGTGATTTGGCCCTTTGATTGCAAAAAAAAAAGATCATCCAAATGGGACCCTGCCTCAAGGGAAACACACAAAACATATTTTTAAGGTACATCAGCAAATCAGTTTCTGAAACACAATGTATTGTCCTCCTCCTGATTGTTCCATTAAGGAAAGTTGATGTTAAGTAGCACTTTAGACTAATCCTGAGCTGCCTTCTTCATTTTCTAGTTCCTGTATGCAGATTCTCTGGGCTCTGGTAACTGAGTTCATGATACCAATGCTTGAATCATAAGAGCAGATGAGTGGAAATTGCAGCTAATGAAATTTCTATTTTTTTTTGTCCATGAGATGCTTTGTAGGTGACACTAACAGGGTTATCCAAAGAGATCCGAATTGCTGGAGAAAGGTAACCAAACGCTGAAAATCAGCGTTCGGTTACCTTTAATGGCCATTCGGCTATCCAGAGAGCAGGCAATTCTCCAAATCCTGGCGAATTGCCCGCACATACGGTGCCTGTCCGGTGCCTGTCCGAGGGCAGTGAAATCCCCATAGAGAAGCAATGCTTCAGCAATTCAGAGAACACAAACCAGCAGTGAAAGGTTCCCGAAATGCCCTGCCATTCGGTGGTTTCATGCAGCAGATTTATTCATGTGAATCCCATAGGCTTCAATGTTAAAAATATTCCTGTTTTAATTCAATATCTAATAAACCGTTCATTATAAAATTCTGCAGTAAAGAGTCTCTTTATTTATAGATTTTTTAGGATATTTTAAGCATTTGTCTGGATTTTTTTTTAAAAAAAGTCTGTTTTTTTTTAAGTTTACAAATTTTTTCTGTAACAGCCCTTTTTATTATCATTCATTGGACCTCATATGTAAATTTCAGACATTTTGGCTCAGTAGTTTCTGTGCAAACAGCATTTCACTTTTCAAACATTCAAGCAAACTGTTTTGCTAATTTATTCACTGCCTTCGTCTGCGGTGTCGGTGTTTTCCAGCAGCTTCACTGCATGTGATCGGCTCCTGCTCGGCTTTTTCCGGCATTTTCGGCGGGTTAATCCAGATGTTTTTGCGGGTTTTCGGCATGCATTCGCCGGTTTTGCGGTTAGTTTTCGTCGGGTTTGCGGCGGCCTTTCCCTGCAATTCAGGGACCCTGTGGTGCTTGCTGAATACACCACAGGGTCGCCGAAATGGGATTGGCAAAACGAACCGAATTGAAGAGAAGAGAACAAAAAAGTCACCGAACGTGCAGTGACTTTTCGATTCTCTTTGAATTACCCTGTATGGGTCTTTATTCCCAAGTGTGCAGTTGGAACATCCGCCTTGAAAAAAAAGGTCAAAATGTTTATCTTCATCCTGAACTGAGAAGAATTTGCTGAAATGTCTTGAAATAAAAGGTTTCCAATCTGGAGTTTTCCATTTTTAGCCATAACGGCCCATATTACAATCCTAACGCTAAAACGGGGCTGCAAAGGAGAAAAACCTGCACCTGCAGGTTTCTCCTCAGCGCTCCTGTTTTAGCATGATAGTACGGTGCAGGCGCTAATACAGCAGCCTGCACCGTAACACACCGCTAAGCCACAGGATGCTCGTGGCAGCGCTAAGCGCTGCCGCGAACATCCCATCCATGGAGTCCATAAGACTCCATTGAAGCTAACACTGCCGGTCACATGACCTGCAGGATCTTGCGAGAACCAGCAGGTCAGCATAGTGATCCACAGAGGGAGAATGGGGGACTTTTGTAGCCCGGTCTCTCACTGCTCCCGGTGGCCAGAAGAGGCGGTTGGAGCTGCGGTTCTCGCCGTGGGATGGGAGGTGAGTATCTTATTTTTGGGGGGGATTTTTGGCTGGTGCTGACAGATTCCGCAGAAGTGGAATCTGTTAGTACCAGATCCTGGCTGTGGTTAACTTTCGGGTTAACCGCAGCCAGACGGTAATTAGCGTTAGTACATTGTAATACTAACACCAATTAAGTCTTTGTGCTCCCCTTGTTAAGCATAGGGAGTGCAAAGTACAGTAAGCTCCCACTGAAAAGCTCACGCTCTGAATCACTAACGGGTTTTTCGACCTGCTTGCGTTTGGATTGTAATATGGGGCGCCCTTGCTTAGGCCACCAATGCTAACGTTAACGCTCACACAGGTGAGCACTAAAGTTGGCATCAGGAATGTAATAGGGCCCAACATCTTTGAGGACTGTATGGAAAGGAAGGAGTCTGCATAGTTTGTGGAGCTCTTCTTCCAGAAACACAGCCAAGTCATCAATGTCTGAAGACAAAGATGAGACAGATAAATTTTAATCCTGATGGTCCGATGAATCACAATCGTAATCCAACCTGAATCTTTCTTAGAAAAGCCAAAGGTGACACTATCCCATCCTGCATTAATATGCTGCTAGAAAGCTCCAAGCACATCTTCTGAAATCTCTATTAAAACCAAAAAGCCAATGAAGACATCTCTTCAGGTCTTCCTGTTTTGACCACTTCCTTTGGTGTATGGGTTACACAATTCCCTTTTGCTATAAACAAGGAAAGGAATGTTGCATGAAGTGCAGCATTTGTGCATTTGGTTTTAGATAATGATTTCCTGGGCTTGTTCTGCTTGAATGCATTTTTTTCAGGCTTTTCAAGCTTATCACTGTTCTGTTTAACAGTTGTGTCTGGTTTGTCAGATCTGAATAATGCTTCAGGAGTACATCACAATCATGGTAAAATGCTTGCATTCCATTTACAGAATTAGCCCAATCCCAGCTCAGGAGAGCTCTTCCATCATCTCCAGATCCAACTCCATCAGAGTCATGTGAAGTCAATGCCATGAAACTATTTTGTATTTCTGTAACCACTCAATGTTCTTGAACTCGGGACATACTTGAAAACGAGAGAAATCTCAATGTATCCTTCCTGATAAAATCCTTTATAAATAAAATAAATAAATAAACACACATGCTTGCCATGCATTCCAACCACAAAATGTCCATCCTCACTGACCAGTACTAGGGGGAGGTAGTCCAAAGCCCTGTGAAGCATAACTGCACCACGACCAATCTTGGAAACAAAAATATGAGTGTCTAGATAAACCTGCCTGTCAATTGACAGCCAGGAACAGAGGGATCCTAGAAGTAATGGGGTTTTATTCCCAAGGTGAGCAGTGTGGGAGTGTTCTTGAATAAATATATATTTTTTTATTTTAGTGACTGATGCCTGTCCTTTTTTCATATGTAGGAGAAGCCCAAAATTTAATACTGCTGCTATCCTTCTGAAAAATATAAATTTCCATATTATGTCTCAAATTCTAGTTATATGATAATTAAATATTGTACTTTCATGCAAGTTACACTACATTTTTGTCCACAAAGCAGCATATGATTTCTAGGCTACGCACACAAAAAAAAATGCTATGAATATGAATGAGTCAAAGGGTGAAATAGACCATTCAAGAAAGAAACAAAGACAGTTTTGTTAGCATTATATTTGTAACCCCTTAGAAGCACCAAAGGGTGGATTCACTAAGCACCGAACTTGCCACCGAATTGCACCACACAGTGAATTTCACAGTTTTTGTGCAATTTTGAGGCAGTTTGTCTATTCACTAAACTGTCAATTCTCCAAATAGAGACGAATTGATGGCGAAATGCGGTAGACTTAGTCCCAGTTCAGCGATCTTTGGCGGTCTACGGCAGCAGCCAAATTGTCCCACTGAGAAGCAAAGGGTGTCTATTCTCAGAATGCCGGACTGCACCAAAGTGTCAGTGAAATGCCCTAATTTTCTGTGTTTCAATTAGACAGGTTTAAACATGGTAATATAATTTTTAATTCAAAAAAATACATTTATTCTTTTCATTTTCAGCAAAAGGCCTGAAAATCAGCTTTCGGTTACCTTTCTTGGCCATTTGGCTATCCAGAGAGCAGGCAATACGCCAAATCCTGGCGAATTGCCTGCACATACGGTACCTGTTCGAGGGTAGTGAAATCCCCATAAAAAAGCACTGCTTCGGCTATTCAGAGAACAAAAACCAGCAGTGAAAGGTTCCCCTAATGCCCTGCCATTCGGTGGTTTCATTCGACAGGTTTATTCAGGAGAATCCCATAGGCTTCAATGTTAAAAATATTCCCGTGTTAATTCAATATCTAATAAACCATTCATTATAAAATTTTGCTGTAAAGTGTCTCTTTATTTATAGATTTTTTAGGATATTTTAAGCATTTTTCTAGATTTTTATTTTTTTCCAAAAAGTCAGATTTCTTTTTTTTTTTTTTAAGTTTACTTATTTTTTCTGTAACAGCCCTTTTTATGATCATTCCTTGGACCTCATATGTAAATTTCAGACATTTTCGCTCAGTAGTTTCTTTGCAAACAGCGTTTCACTTTTCAAACATCCAAGCAAACTGTTTTGCTAATTTATTCACTTCACTCGTCTGCGGTGTTGGCTTTCTCTGGCGGCTGCGCTGCGTGTGATCGGCTCCTGCTCGAGTTTTTCCGGCGTCTTAATCCAGATGTTTTTGCGGGTTTCGGTGTGCATTCGCTGGATTTTTGCGGTGACTTTTCGTCGGGTTTGCGGCAGCTTTTCCCTGCGCTTCGACGGCCCTGTGGTGCTTGCTGAATACACCGCAGGGTCGCCGAAATGGGAATGCCGAATCGGCCCGAATTGAAGAGAACGAAAAGTCACCGAACGTGCGGTGACTTTTCGATTCTCTTTGAATAACCCTGAGGGTTATTCAGAGAGAGGTGAAAAGCTGGAGAATGACTGGAGAATGGAAAATTCTAGCAGAGTAATTCAAAGAGATTCGAAAAGTCACCGCACGTTCGGTGACTTTTCGTTCTCTTCAATTCGGTTCCTTTTGCCTATCCCATTTCGGTGATCCTGCGGTGTATTCAACAAGCACCACAGGGTCCCCGAATTGCAGGGAAAAGCTACCGCAAACCCGACGAAAACTAACCGCAAAACTCAGCGAATGCACGCCGAAAACCTGCAAAAACATCTGGATTAACCCGTCGAAGACGCCGGAAAAACCCGAGCAGGAGCCGATCACAGGCAGCGAAGCCTCCGGAAAAAGCCGACACCGCAGACAGAGCGAAGTGAATAAATTAGGAAAACAGTTTGCATGAATGATTGAAAAGTGAAATGCTGTTTGCAAAGAAACTACTGAGCGAAAATGTCTGAAATTTACATATGAGGTCCAGGGAATGATAATAAAAAGGGCTGTTACAGAAAAAATAAGTAAACAAAAAAAAAAAAAATCCAGAAAAATGCTTAAAATATCCTAAAAAAATCTATAAATAAAGAGACTCTTTACTGCAGAAGTTTATAATGAACGGTTTATTAGATATTGAATTAAAACAGGAATATTTTTAACATTGAAGCCTATTGTATTCTCCTGAATAAACTTGCCGAATTAAACCACTGAATGGCAGGGCATTTTGGGAACCTTTCACTGCTGGATTTTGTTCTCTAAATAGCCGAAGCAGTGCTTTTTCATGGGGATTTCACTGCCCTCGAACAGGTATCGAACAGGTACTGTAAGTGCAGGCAATTCGCCAGGATTTGGCGAATTGCCTGCTCTCTGGATAGCCGAATGGCCAAGAGAGGTAACCGAACGCTGATTTTCTGATGGTTACCTTTCTCAAGCAATTCGGATCTCTTTGGATAACCCTGCAGGTCTAAATAGCCGATTTGGAAAGTGAGATGAATGGAGAATTTTTCTGGTTTGACTATCTTGACCTCGAATTTTCCATTCTCCAGTCATTCTCCTGCTTTTCACCTCTCTCTGAATAACCCTGATAGTCATTATACATACAGGGTTATTCAGAAAGTGTTGAAAAGCAGGAGAATGACTGGAGAATGGAAAATTCTAGGTCTAAATAGCCGATTTGGAAAGTGATGAATGGAGAATTTTTTTGGTTTGGCTATTTTGAGCTAGAATTTTCCATTCTCCAGTCATTCTCTTGCTTTTCATCGCTCTCTGAATAACCCTGTACATGTTTACAGGTGCATTCTGTGTCAAGGTATATTAATAGAGATCTCTTGAGTGACTTAAGACTGGAGCAAGATTTGATGGCATCTGGGAGGTTATTCCATAGTTGCTGTGCTCTGTAGAAAAATGAGGATCGAGCCACTTTCTTTTTGTATTGTGGCACTGCAGGTCCTGGATCGGAGGTTATAGGATGAGGGAACTGCTAGGGGAAGCATCCTATTCAGGTAGGGTGGTAGCTTCCCAGAAAACCTCTTAAACACCAGGTTGGAAAGGTGAAGGGTGCAAAGATTCCAGATTCTAGATTCCAGCAACGGCCAGTTTAGCTCTTTTAACAAGTCACGATGGTGGGTCATGTAGTTAGATTGTATCACAAAGTGGCAGAATGAGTTATACAGTGTAGTAAGTTTCTGAAGGTGCATTTGCGGGGCAGCTGCATACACTACAGTTGCAAGAAAAAGTATGTGAACCCTTTTGGGATTACGTGGAGTTTTGCATGAATTGGTCATAAAATGTGCTCTGATCTTCATCTAAGTCACAACAATTTGAAAAACACAGTCTGCTTAAAATAATACAACACAAACATTATATGTTTTCATGTGTTTATTGAACATAACATGTAAACATTCACAGTGCAGGGTGTGGTCACCAAACCAGAGTTTTTTAGTTTTTGTACCAGGCCAGGCTGCCATGGTCTACTGTGGCAAAGGCCTTTGGAAAAATGAAGGAAGATGGCTCCTGTTAGATCTCCTTGTTCCATGCCAGCTTGGATATCATTACAAACTTTTAAAAGGGCAGTTGTAGTTGAGTGATTTGGATGAAAGCCGGATTGATCTGGGGTTAAGTAGTTTGAACATTGATAATAATCACGTAATTACGTGTACGCACATTTTTCCAAAATTCTTGACATAACAGGAAGCAATGATATCGGACAGTAGTTGGATACCAAAGTACTGTCACCACTTTTATAGATAGGTACCACTCTCACAGTCTTCCAGAGTTTGGGTATGTATCCAGTTGCCAGTGATTCATTGATTAGAGTTGCGACAGGATTTGCAATTGCGGGCACACTGATTTTCAGCAGCATTGCTGGGATTTGATCAGGTTCAGACTGGTATTTCATTTTTTGTTTACCGAGAAGTTTAGTAACTACACTGACAGGCACTGGTCTAAAGTTGAATTTATCTGCGATACAGGGTCTTTGCACAGTTGGAGGGGCCTGACCTGCGTGCGGCCTTTCTGAATGTGTGTCATTTGCTAGCTTAGCAATCAGGGAGGTGGTGCATCCAACAAAATAATTATTAAAGGCATTTGCTACATCTAAGGGGTGTTGCAGGGTTTGGTTGTTTACTTTGACAGCAGCCGGTTTGGAGTGGTTTTGGAGAGTGATTGTATGTTATGATTTTCCAAAAATTTCTAGGGTTTGATATTTCCAATTGAAATATTGGACTTTAGCCATTTTTGTTTGTTTTGTGCCTGCATTCCGACATTTTCGGTATTCACAGTGATCGTTCATGGAACCAGTACTCTTGAAGTTTGACCATAGTGTATCTAAGCTGGTACATTTGCATAAGATCAGCTGTAACCCAGGGGAGATGAGCCCCTTTTACTCGTACTTTACGCAGCGGGGCATGGGAATTCCAGACTTGCAGGAGCTCAGACTGAAAGTATTCATTTGCACAGTCCAGATCTGGTATTAGGTTTAGTCTGTACCATGGGAGCTGTTTGAGATCACTTAGGAAGGATTCAAGATTAAAGTTCTTTAAAGACCTGGTGATTATTACCTTTGGGGGAGATTTTGTGGCTTTTATTTTGCGCACACAGTACACTAGGCAGTGGTCAATAAAGGTATTGGGGAGAACGCCTGCCTCCTGTATTCTATCAGGACATGAGAAGAGAATCCAGTCCAGCAAGGCATGATTAGGGCGTTTCATATTAATGCGAGTGGGGGAGGAGATTAATTGTGTTAGCTGCAAAGCTTTAAACAGTGTGCAGTGTTTATTGTTTTTAGGATTCGGCCAATCTGTATTAAAATCGTAGAGGACCAGCAGATAACTTTTTTGGTTTTGTGCAAGTAAGTTATTAAGGATTTGAGTTATGTCAGAGAGGGAGTGCACTGGAGAGCTTCAAAACAAGATAAATTAAAAAAAAATTAAATGATAACAATTTAATTAAATGCACATAAAACCAGAAAAGGATTTTGATTAAAAATAGTTGCAGAAATAGTATATCAAAGTGTCTTAACAACATGTGTGGACAGTCATATGGCAACATTGTATATGAAGTGAAGCATGATAAAGAACAATGAAAACACTCTTACACTATGTATAGGTGAGAACATATATTTTATATACAAATTTGTAACTTCTATTCTAGTCTCACAAAGCATTTGTAAAATATATCCTCCAGGCCATATTGGCATAGGAGTCCAAAGATATGGAAGTTCTAGCCTTACCCGCAGGAAGATGCCTCTGGACTAAACCACTCTTAGAGGCACAAGAGCTCAACCGATTTAAATGTTTCAAACATCAAGACAGGCTTTCTCAAGATCTGTTCTACGCTGTTCCTAGACCAACATTGACAATATGAAGGAACATTTCCTTTTCTTTATCCTTCTTGGGTTTGCGTGTATCTAATTACATTATTGCTATATTTACTATTACCACTTTGTAACCTATGTTGGATATATTTTTATTGTATATTTATTTACACATACGCTAGTGTTTTGAATTTAAAAAGTTATTTTTTAGACATTAAATAGTATAAAAGTGAAACCAAACAGCACCCAAAAGAGTGTAAACTAGAATATAAGTGAGTTGCTGCTGTACTATAAGAGTGAGTGGGTGACCTATCTTCCCCAAAAGGTCACAAGTAATAAACCAGGAAGTAAAGAATAAAAAACTCCTCAAGTGCAAAGAATATATGGATATCATACAAGTGGAATATGTGAGCGAATCGTGTAAATGCAAAACAAAATAATAGGAAAGATAATACTTAAGTGTCTTTAAAGGTTAGTCTGGGGTGGGTATAACCTCAAAAAGAAAGGTGAAAATACACAAATAAAAGTACATTCAGTATGGCTATCATGGAGCTGATGTAACGCTCCATGCTTCAAACCCCAAGAGACTTTATGTTCATTTTTATCGTGTGGTTTTAAATATATTTTACATCGTTTGGTTTTAGTTTAATTTAGTTTAGTGTAAAATGGCGTAACTTTAGTTTTAAAAATACTTATATTCCTGTAGGTAAATGTGTTTTTGTGTATACAGTAAACAAGCTTTACTGCTGTGTAATTTATGCACCAGGTCTTTTCCCATTATCTAGCTGCATGTTTAATTCAAGGGATCTCTGATAGTGTGTGTTTAATCTGAGGTGTTAGAACAATGGATATACAAATGTTGTGTGAGCTGAAAGGCTAGAGAATGTAAAGAATGTTTATTGTAAATAACTGATCTAATGTAATTAGTATGGGTATGCAAATTATGACTGTTGGACTTCAGCATAAATGGTGGTTGTTCATTAAAAAGTCAGAGAACTCTCAGAGCTCAGAGAGAGAAGATCCTGTTTTAAAGCATACAGCCGCGCCTGGTGTCTTTATTACAAACTACGCTACACTCCACACTCACCCTCAGAAGGCAGAGAGCGGCCTTCTGGAGATTCCTAACGGCTCCAGGGCAGAGGAACAGAAGCAGGCAGGTCAAGCCGCTCGAGGCGCTGAGGACAGCGCTCCCAGTAGCCGGGCTGACCGCAACGAAGGGGTGTCTGGAGAGCCAGGACAGACGGAAGGGAACGGTTCCTTCACAATGGCTAAAATTATATTTCATAACAACTGTATATGAAGTAACTCACATCCTCCAAAGCCCATGCAAGATTGGTTCTGTATAATAGGCATTTTATCGATTCACGGGATGGCACCATCCACTGGATACTGTGGCGAGACGCCTCCTCAATGGAGATGAGATGGCAGAAGGAGAAAAAATATAGGGCAAACATGCTGAACTATGGAACAATAAGATGTATAAGGGGGTGCTCACCTGGGTCAGAACATTTGAGACCTGGCTCTGAGGTTAACTGCTGGTGACACCTTATAAAGGGGTCTTACCCTCTTACCGATGACACTGGAGCCTCCAGGCTCCAGGATGGAAGGAATCTCCTATGAGTTTAAAGGGGTATGTTGATATGCGTTTCGCTTTACTGCAATTCAGCTTCCTCAGTCAGTCAGGTCTCCATAGGGGTCTTAAACCAATCCTAAAATGCAACAGTCAGGAATACAGAAAATTATAATTTGTTTGTACACACATTTAATCCAATCTACAAAGGAAGAACAAAAACTTCTTTAAATTAAAGCATTAATGCTTCCTTAAAAAATTAGCACCAGCATATTGTAGTTGCATAACTAAGGCAAGCTTTTACTTGGTGCCCGTGGAAACTGTATGAAAATAGTCAAGTAGTTTATAGCCTTTCTGCCAAATAATGATGCTACTTTACAAAAGAAAATAAATGAAAAAACATAATTAACAAACCTTTTACTTGATGACAGTACAAGTGTGTTATCTTGCAACCAAGTAATGGTAAGAGAAAACAACAGACCCAAATCGAGCCTAGTGTAATACTGCAAAAAACTGGCCTTAATATGCAGAAATTTGCCAATTTTGTACTCACTCTTGGTGGAGCCTCCAGGCTCTTGGAGTATTCGCCTAGGAGTTATTTAGGGAAAAAGTATTTTATCAAAACAATGTTAAACCAGGACGTGTTTTGTCGGTGTGAACCGACTTCATCAGTTGGAACAATACATATGAATGAATATCCCCATCCCCTGCTGTTTATATAGTCTTCTCATTAGTCCAGATAGTGTCCACATGTGTAGAACCACTTAATTTGTGTTTCTTCCGGGTTCTTAGAGTTCTAAACACCACATATTTGTATAGAGCTGAGTTTCACCTTGGAACGCACAGGGCTTTCTTTTGCGCATACACATTGCGCAGAAGAAAGCCCCGTGCGTTCCAAGGTGAAACTATATTAGAAGACTATATAAACAGCAGGGGATGGGGATATTCATTCATATGTATTGTTCCAGCTGATGAAGTCGGTTCACACCGACGAAACGTGTCCTGGTTTAACATTATTTTAATAAAATCCTTTTTCAATCCATCCTGCTGTTCCTGTATCGTTGTGGAGAGGGTTTTTTGAGTTTTTCCCTAAATAACTCATAGGCGAATACTCCAAGAGCCTGGAGGCTCCACCAAGAGTGAGTACAAAATTGGCAAATTTCTACATATTAAGGCCAGTTTTTTGCAATATTACACTAGGCTTGATTTGGGTCTGTTGTTTTCTCTCACCCACTTATGCAAGAGATTGGGAAAACAGATATCTATCTGGCTCCTGTCAATACCAGAAGAAATCCAACCAACTAAAGCTTGGATAAAGCCCAGTGGATTTGTCCTGGCTATTCCCATATATGATATGTGGAGATGAAGATACTACTATAACAAGAATTTAAGTCTATGTGGTATTTACCCAAAAATCTTGAGTGCGCTGTACCCTTACCTTGTATTGTGATTTTTTGAGTTTGTCAAAAAAGTTTTTTTGGGGAAACCACCATTGGGGTACTTGACAACTGACATCGCAAGGTGTGAAGGGGACATTCTGTTGTGGCGCTCCACTGATCCTGGTTGTATCAATTCATGCATCATACATATGTACCTAAGTTTTGAATTTACTACTGAAATATTCAAGACTTCTGTAGATAACCATCTTTCCGCTATTGCTTCCCTTGCAGACATGAGCATTTTGCACAACGGTTTATTATCCTTTCTTGTTAATTTTGGAACGGACGTAGCCAATAGGAACAACTCTAGTGCAAATGGTATCAGTTTACGCAATACTTCCATTGTTAATACTCTAAACCTATGCCAGAACGATTGAAGGACCTTCCTTCTTAAATGGCAGGACCACATACCACATATGTAGAAAAGTGCTATACAGTCTATACAGACTCCAGCATATGTCCGTGCAAGAACTGTCTGTGTCAGTGGTGGGGGTGGTCAAAAGACACCTTCAAAAGCCAGATATCTTCTTACCTGCATTTCCCTTTCATGAACAGCTGAATCCATAATCAAGCAAGTGCAACCCTGCTATAATTACCAAGAACCACTAACTCCATTTTGAAACAACAGTGAATAGTGTAACCAGTTGCGATCACCATTAGGTCTATTCAAAGAAAGGTGAAACTAAGGAGAGTTGGCAGGAGAAGTGAAAATTCTAGGTCATAATAGAAAAAACAGAAGATTTCTCACATTTATCTCACTTTCCAAATCGATAATTTGGTCTAGATTGTTCACTTCTCCTGCCAGTTCTCCTGATTTTCACCATTCTTTGAATAGACCTGCTAGTTGACGAATCTCAGAGATAACATAATAATTCCTGTTTCGAATCCAAGCCAGTGTGATGATGCAAGCAAGGCATGGAAGGCATGAAAGGCTGGTCAAAGCAAACAGAAGAGTTAAAGTAAAAAAAAGAAAAAATTAAAATGGAAATGTATATTTATAACAGTTGGATTAAAATTTCAAATTTGTCTCAAGCATTTTACACCTGAAAGAAATTTTCAGGTTTAGAATTAATAAATAAATAAATAAATGAAGTTAGAACCAACGGAAATATGTTTCTATACTTTGGGTTATCCAGCTATCCATAAAGAACACTTTTGACATAATATTGTTTGCATGGATTTGTTAACGGGATCACTTTTTTTAATAATGCTTTGCTTTAACATTAGCACAGTAAAATTGAATTGATTTTTCTTTCCCCCCACTGTAAAGTTTTGTCTTCAAAGGTATAATAATACATATAGCAATAACATTGCTGATTGACTGTATTTGAATAAAACAGATTACTCAGATATTTTAATGTTTTGTATTTAATTTTTTGTTTATCTCTGGTTTTTCTTCTCATTTAGAAAATGTATGTACAACAACAGGATGTGTAACAGCAGGTATGTTAGTGAATATTTTTATATAATGTATGCCATTTCCTTATATATGGCTATTTTGCTATCTTTTGATATATTATTGTTACATATTTAATCCATGTAGTTTGAGAAACTATCAAGCTTGGCCAAATAATTATGTTTTGGGGAAAGGTCTGATAACTTTCCTAAACAACAATTTTTGTTTTCTGTTGCTGCTAATGTTCTTCAAATGTCAATCAGTGGTTAGTCCCCCACAACCCGCTGCTTAGAAAAAAAAAAACATATTTGATGGTAGTTTCTAAGGATATGCATGACTTTTCTTTTCTTTTTTTTTTGGGGGTCTTTTTTTTCCGTTTAGGTAATTTCAGACAGTTTTTCTTTTGTTTCGGTTCGGATCGATTCAGTGATTCAGATCAATTCGATAATTCAGATCAATTCACGATAATGCTGCATATGAATCCACACACTGCTGGGAAGCGCCTCTTCAGTATAATTTATGCAGATGAATCCACAAACTGCTTGGGAAGCGTCTCTATATTTAATATTCCAGCGCTGCGGAATATGCTGGCGCTTTGTGGGTCAGCACCTCTCTGTAGTATAATTAATGCAGCATATGAATCCACACACTGCTGGGAAGTTCCCAGCAGTGTGTGGATTCATATGCTGCATTAACACTTTCAATGCGGTGGACGCGCTCAGCGCGTCCACCCGCATTGCTACTTGGCTGCGGAGGACGCGTTGAGCGCATCCTCCCTTTGCAGCCTCGATCAGCCGGTATTCCGGCTGATCGCGCGGCCCCCCGGTGCGGGGGGCCACATCGATGTCAGCCCAGCCTCTGGGACCCCGGCGGGCACGATGGGCGTCATCGCGCATGCGTGATGACATCTATTTCAGGCACCCCCCCGCCATTGCAGGGAAGGTGCCTGAAGGGGAGGGGGGAGGTCCTTCGGACCTCTCCCCCTCCCCTTCCCCGTGGGCCAGCGATTAAAGACAGGCACCGCCTGGAAGGGCACAGCCTGCCCTTCCAAGAGGCGGTTGTCTTTAACCCCTAGGGGGCTGGATCGCGATATGGCGCTAACATGCGCCGTATCGCGGTCCCCTCCTGGAGCTGTCTGACATCTTGGATGTCGGCCAAGCTTCCGGGATATCCCCTTAATGACTGGCGTCATCGCGCAGAGCGCGATGGCGCCAGTTTTGAAATTAACCCCTTGCTGCCACCTATAGTGGAGATAGGGGGTTCCAATAAACCCCCTATCTCCCAATCCGTGACAGCTAGGGGTTAATGTTTACTATCATTGGAACGGCCAGAGCGTGGCGTTTCCAATGATACCAAACATGATCATGTAAAATGTAAAAAAAAAAAAGAATTTTTTTTATTAGTGCAACAACAATATTGTTCCCATTTCAATTATAATGTGAACAATGATGCTGCACTAACGATTTTTTCTATGGGGGGCATTTGCTAAAAAACACGTAATTTTTTTAACAAGCGCACCCCATAGAAAATATAACCGCAAACGATCGCATGTTAAAATGTGAAAAAAAACACTTTACACATTGTAAATTATTGAAAATTCAAATTTTATTGCATTTATTGTTATAATATACAGACATGACATAATGTATACATATAATAATGACATATTATGAATCTGCACAGTCTGCCGGAAAGAACGATATATAATATGTCTGGGTCATATATTAAAATAAGGCTTCAAAACGCGGTTAAACATGATGAGTGAAACCGGTAAAAATGAGCTCAGCACAGAGGCGTGAAAAGGCTCAGCAGCGAAAGGGTTAATTATAACTCATAAAAACCAAAAAACTAATTGATCTGAAAAATGAATCGTTCCGAATCGATCTGCAGAGAGGTGCTGCCCTGCAGTGTGCGGATTCATATGCAACATTAATTATACAGCAGAGAGGCGCTTCGCAGCAGTGTGTGGATTCATATGCTGCATTAATTATACTGTAGAGAGGCACTTCCCAGCAGTGTGTGGATTCATATGCTGCATTGAAACCTATGGGTGAAAAACCTTGTTTCTTTAAAAAAAAGTTAGAAAACCTAAACTTTCAGCCAAAAAATGCTTAAAAAATAAATAAGTAAGGAAACTTTCATTCTATTGGTAGTAATCTACTTCCCATTCTTAAATAAAAAACAAAATAACGAAAAACTAACTTATCCAAATCACCCGTATCGATCCGAATCACCGATCCAGATCGGGCCGATATTTCGTGTTTGGGAATGCTCCCAAAATACGAAAATGGTGAATTTCGTCTGAATTTGGTTTCTGAATGAAACGAATTGCACATCTCTAGTAGTTTCACACCTTGATCGTCTTACTTTTAATGGTGTATATGTTTAAACCTTTTGTAGCTGCTCGAATTATTCAGAACATGGACCCAACAATTGAACCTTGCACTGACTTCTATCAATATGCTTGTGGTGGATGGTTAAACAAACATGTCATACCAGAAACCAGCTCTAGATATAGTATCTTTGATATCCTCAGGGATGAGATGGAGATCATTCTAAAAGGTATGTAATTATATATCATCCATAAAATGTTATATTCTGGACAGTATGGCTAGTTTTTCTATCTTCTTAAATTAGGAAAGGTAAAACAGATCTCCAAAATATAAACAGATTCATTAGAGAACATTTTCTCCAAAGTATTGCAAGTAGGGAAGTGCACCGATTTTTTTTTTTTCGTTTCGTTCGTTTTTCGTATCAACTTTTTTCGTGAAATCGGAAATTTTCGTGTTTTCGGATCAGCTAATTTTTCGTATCTATTTTCCGTGATTTCGGACATATTCGGTGTATTCAGTGTGGGAAATGTTTTGCCCCATAGACTTTAATGTTAAAAATATTCCCGTTTTAATTCAATATCTAATAAACCGTTTATTATTATATTCTGTAGTAAAGAGTCTCTTTATTTCTAGATTTTTTTAGGATATTTTAAGCATTTTTTGAAAAAATAAATTCTGAGCAAATATTTTGGCTCAGAATTTTTTTTTAAAAAATTGCTTAAAATATCCTAAAAAATATCTAGAAGTAAAGAGACTGTTTACTACAGAATATAATAATAAACAGATTATTAGATATTGAATTAAAACGGGAATATTTTTAACATTAAAGTCTATCGGCAAAACATTTTCCACTAGACATGTGCATAGCACAAAATTTCGTTTTGAACTAATGGATTAGTCCTAAAATGCAATTTATTTAGTTGCTAAAGAAATTCGTTTTCAGTTCTTTAGTATGAAAACTAATTTCATTTAACCGAAAACCAATGGATACAATTAC
Source organism: Leptobrachium leishanense (assembly GCA_009667805.1). Classification (NCBI taxonomy): domain Eukaryota; kingdom Metazoa; phylum Chordata; class Amphibia; order Anura; family Megophryidae; genus Leptobrachium; species Leptobrachium leishanense. The sequence continues at coordinate 57,037,831 of CM019073.1, forward strand.
TATTGTAGTGGCTCCTCAGAGGGCTGAGATCGCTGCTTGTTACAGTATCTCTCACTCTCAGCACAATATGTCAGGCAAAGCTTTTACAGTAACTGACTGCTGCTCATCACACTGCTCAGAGTTTCAGTAAAACTAGTAAATAATATTTTTATATATAAGAGGTTAGAACAATATTTCCTTGTTTTACTGAAACTCTGAGCACTGTTACAGTCAGTTACTGTAACAGCTGAGCCTGATATATTGTACTGAGAGATAATATAACAAGCAGCCGATCTCAGCGCTCACAGCCACTGGATTTAAAGGGCTGAAAAAAGGCTCCTCTCTGTATAATGTAGATAACATCTTCCGGCATTAATTAATACCCCTCTCTGTATAATGTATACAACATCCTCCTGAATTAATTAATGTCCCTCTCTGTTTAGAACATCCTCCTCAATTTATACCTTTGTATAATGTATAACATCCTCCTGCATTAATACCCCTCTCTGTATAATGTATAGAACATCCTCCTGCATTAATTAATGCCCCTCTCTGTATAGAACATCCTACTGCATTGGCATGTGGAGGGTGCAGAACTTCGGAATGCAATGCTTATCCAGCACAGGAGAGGGAACTTTTACTTAAACTTTTTATCTCTGTGGGGGAGACACAGGAATATAAAAGGATAAAAGGAGGGGAGAGGGAAAATATTTAAGTAAATCAGCCTGAAAGCTCAGAACAGAGATGACTGGTGCAAATTTATTTTTATAATAAAATAAAGCACTTTAAATCCAGGGAAGACATTCAAATAAATCACACTGAAGGCTCATAATGACAGAGTAACTGTGAGAGCTGGATAATAAATGTATCAGACGTAAAAAGCCCTTTATAACAAGCAGCACTGGGAGAGGAGAGGGACTTTGTATAAAACGTGTATTATAGATGAGGAAAGGGGGATAGTGCTCCTGGATAATATAAAATGTATCAGACCTAAGCCCCTATTACTCAGAGCGGGAGGGGAGATAACACACGTTTTATAAAGTCCCTCTCTTCTCCCAGCACTGCTTGCTATAAAGGGGTTTTTACTATCCAGCCCTCCTCTGTCATTAGCTTTTAGTGTGATTTATTTGAATGTTTTCCTTCTCCAGCTGCTTTTATCATCTTGTCTGCCTCATAGACATGCAAGGGTTAAGTAAAGGTTTCCTCTCCTGTGCTGACTGTCTGTGCTGCGAGTGAGTATTCTGGAGCTCTATCACGGTCAGATTTTCAGGTGGGGGTCAGGAAGGATTACGCATACAAACTTTTTCTGTAGCTTGCGATGTTGCTCTCTTCATTGCTGGACTCCTTCACTCATCAATGTAATATCACAAAAAGGACTGAAACTAAAATGTAGTGCATTTTATTTTAGTTTCTTTTGTTTTTTGTACTCTCTTGAGTCATACGAAAACTAAATTATCCCAAAATTCGGACTAAATTGTTTTAGTACTAAAATGAATGCACATGTCTATTTTAAATTTTAAAATGTTTCGCCCCATAGACTTCAATGTTAAAATATTCCCGTTTTAATTCAAAATCTAATAAACCGTTTATTATTATATTCTGTAGTAAAGAGTCTCTTTATTTCCAGATTTTTTTTAGGATATTTTAAATTCTGAGCAAATATTTTGGCTCAAAGTTTTTTTTAAAAATTGCTTAAAATATCCTAAAAAATCTAGAAATAAAGAGACTATTATTATATTCTGTAGTAAAGAGTCTCTTTATTTCTAGATTTTTTAGGATATTTTAAGCATTTTTTGAAAGAAAATTCTGAGCCACAGTGTGTGGGAAATGTTTTGCCCATAGACTTTAATGTTAAAAATATTCCCGTTTTAATCCAATATCTAATAAACCATTTATTATTATATTCTGTAGTAAAGAGTCTCTTTATTTTTAGATATTTTAGGATTTTTTAAGCATTTTTTGAAAATTACCGAAATGGAACCGAAATTACGAATTGAACGAAAATGATTTTGGATCCGAAATTTTTTCGTTTCGGATTGGAAATCTTTTCGTTTTGGACGTTTTCTGATCGGATCTGATTCGGAAAATCGTCCGAATCGGGCCGATTCGTGAAAAAAAACAATCGGTCCGAAACGAAACAAGACGGGATAAGCAATCTAATAAGAAGAGCTCCTACCTATGAGGGAGTGTCGGCAGGGGTCGCCCACCGAGAACATCCCAAAGAGCATCATGGAAGAAGGGCTTCAGGTATAGAATAAGTCAGAACGCTGCACCACTCCATCTGGGGAGGTCAGAGTCACCTCAAGCCAGGGGGGGAAACGCGTAGAAGAGATGAAGTCGTTACAGTGAAACCAAGTTGCCAGATAGATCTCCGCTTAACGTTCCTGGGGGGTAAGTAGACCATCTCATAAAATCAGATTAGCTCCACTCTATCTACCAAGTCCCGAGGGGTGGGAATTGAGGACTGTCTCCAGTGCACCGGAACCAGTGCCCTGGCCGCCAACACAATGCGGACGAGTACGGACCTCTTCTGGGATTTAACTGAGAGTGGGATTTGGCCGAGCAAAAAGTCTTCTGGGCTAAAGTCCAAGGAGACGTCACTAGTGATTCTGATCAGTTTTTTTGGCTTTAGCAAAATGGTTGAGCAGTAGATAAAATGTTGCAATTAGCGCCCCTCAATAAATTAGCGCTGGCACCAACTGATCTGTTAGCTGCAAAAGCGCTAGAAATCTCTAGCGCTTCCTGTCATAAGTATAGGACACGGAAAGTACAGTAAGCTAATGGTGACGCGTCAAGTGATTTTTCCCATTTGTAGCGGGAGGCAAACGATCTGTTGGTCAGGTGCTAGACTCAATTAACCTGGCGCTAACACAAAACCATGCCGACGCAAGGGTTAGTTCACACCAGGTAATAGTGCCCTAAATAAGTATATATAAATAAGATTCCAAAACCCTGGAGTAATTTGATACAATGATGCCTTTTTGTTGTACCTGATACTTAAATTCAATATTTTATTTGCCGCTATTCATCAGTTTTCGCTGAATGTCTGATAGCTGCTTCAGCAACTCCAATTTTAGCAAATTACAGTGACCATTTGCTAAATAGGGAATTCACCATATTTTCGTGAAATGTGACGAAAAGCAGAGGATCTAAAGATGATTAGACCCTTTAGATTCTAACTTCCATAATAACCCCTAAAATGCCATTAATCAAGGAATAAATAAATTGTGTACTGTAAAGGATGGAGCCTACCCATTAACCCTTAATATACAACTAAACCAAGACAAAAAGTAACGTAATACACAATGTAATGTATAGTCTGAACATTAACCACTTCACTGCTGAGCCATTTCAACCCTGTGAAAATGTTTATGTTTACGTGCACGTTTTTATTTAATGTTTTATGACTTTTACCTCCCAGTCATGTTGGGTATCATTGGAAAGGGCATAATCTGCCCTTTCCAATGACACCTCAATCAACCATATACGATGCACAGGGACGGATATACATCGGTCCGAATAGTGTGGGAAGCTGGATGCTGATTTCTGGTGGGGGGGCACATGGGGGCCAAGGAATAGCCTAAGGGGGCAATTGTCCCCCCCTTTGCCACCCTGTAGAGATGCCTATGGCGAGAGCCAAGTAGGTTATTAAAAAGTCCTACCAGATAGGGTCAGATGGTGGTTTTGTTCTCCGGCACCCCACGGATCCTGAGGTTGTGGCAGTGTGAGCGATTGTCCAGATCATCCAGCCTCCTCCAGATTCCAGAGACAGCCGATGAGAGTGGGAAATCAGCAGGGGCTCGATCCACAGCACATGCAGCCACCTGTTCAAGGCCCGCAACTCAGGCCTCCACGATTCCACTTCCATCCGGAGGGAGGAAATGTCCTGCTACAGCAACTGCCGCACCTCAGAAATCATCTCCCTGATATCTGCGCATGTTGGCATCTTGGCGAGTGACCGCTCTATGTGCTGGGAGGCCGTTCCAAGTTCCGGCAGAGTGAAGTCAGGTGTAGCAGGGGAAGACGCCATGTTGAATGAGCGGGAGCGTGCAGTTGGGGCCTCGTGGGGGGTGAAGAATGCCTCCAGGCGTGCTGGACAGGACTGAGAAAGATTCCCGTGGGTGGTGGGGGTAGGATTGCGCTTCCTCCCTCGTACCATAGCAGTATCTCACTGCATAAAGTGCGTAGGTCGCTCCAGTCAGCTCAGAGCTCCATCAACACGCGTCTATCTTGCTTGGCTGCCAAGCCATGCCCCCCTTCAGAGACATCTTTAATCCAAGTCATTAATTGTCACATTTTTATGTTTATGTTAATAAAAAACTATCATCAAGACCTATATGTATAATTAAAAAACAAGAGAAGGGGGCGCTGGGGTGGCAGTAGATGGAGGGGAAGAAAAACACAATAATGGAGCAATACAGCAGCTATGTTCTCAAAGGGTCTTTCCCAAGAAACCCAAAACAGTAAACGTAGAGAAGAAAAGGAAGAACAGCGCTAGTACAATGCCCCACTTTTGTGGGAGGTAAAAAAGTACACCACAGGCAGGGGATGTGCACCCCAGAAGTGTTGTGGATAAAAAGATGGTACAAAAATGACCTGTAGGATGCTTCAATCCAGTGGGAGCAGATGAAGGTCAATGCACATATAAGAGAAAAAATAGAAAAAACACGTATATGGTGCAGTATATCTATACACGGATATCAGGTGGATACGTGAAAAGTGAAAACTCACATATGATGGAGCCTATACACTAAGGCTCAATATGATCGCAGTAGGTCTCTTTAGGGATGACCTCGTCCCGTCTTCATAAAAATCCAGAAGTTATGCACATGGACCGTACATGGAACAGAAAAGACACATACCATAGTACAGCATTGTAAACCACAAGAAAGTGTAAGCCAGATGGTCGCAGCACTTACGTGGTTAAGAGCCTGTGTAGGTTCACTGGCTCTGTATATGCGCCTGGGTGTAGATAGGAATACACCAAACCCCCTTCACTGGATGAGAAATGACTGGTAAACTCACCACCATGAAGTAAAAAACGATTTAATAAATAAATAAAACAAATGGATATGTCCAAAACGCGTTTCGCCGCTTGCGCAGCTTCATCAGTTGGTATCAGAAAGAAAAATATATTTTAAGAGGTCTGACAAGCATGTATTTATAGTGACAGTCATTAAGTTTGCAGATTCACAAGTGTGTTACACAAAACGCCCCTTCCGGTACTCTCTGCGTCCCAGCTTGGTTCATGCCACTTCCGGGATTCCCTTTCGGAAGTAGAATGACGCAGTTCCCTGGATGTGGGCGGGCGCATGCGCCGTAGGAATTGGCCATCTCTCCTCCTCTTCTCATACGCAGGATGCCTTAGTCACGTTTTTCCTTAACTCCACAGACGCCGCCTTTAGAAGGAGACCCTTGAGCCTCATATTATGTCCACCGGGCTACACGTATGCTCCGCAGATCAAATCCTTATTATAGGTGTACATATATACCTCAGTTAGATGTGGATTCCACATGTGGGAGAAACATATAGAAGAGAGATGTATGAAAACGCATAATGAAATATTTAGATCAGTCCAGCGGATATAAAAGAAAAAATATATATGAAACATAAAACGAAAATGCAAGATATAAAACCATAACAAGGTAAATAGCTAGAATAGAAAACCATGGGGTATAATGGGTTGGTGTATAATAAAACAAAAGCATAATAAAAACATAATAAAATGAAATGGATACCACAAGGGCAGTCAAACAGAGAAAAATAATAATAATATAGTGCCATCGGGCATCTAGGACTAAGCCAATAGAGAAAACAGCAGGGGCAGAAAAAAAAAAAAATATATAAATATAAATATAAAATTATAAGAAAGGGGGATAATAATAAAGATAAATATAAATACAGAAAACAATAACGGTAATGATTTACAAGAAATGGCGAATTTCAAAGTCACTGTTCAGGCCAGGAGGAATCAGAGTACCACATTCAAAGATGAACCTCATTTCTTCTTTAGCCAAAATGAGGTCTAGATCACCCCCTCTCCAACTTCTCTTAACTTTTTTAAGGATACAGAACTCTAATCCCACTGGATCTTGTGCATGTATTTCTTTGAAGTGCAAAGATAAACTATGTAATTCATGCCCTTTTCTGATGTTACGAAGATGTTCCCCTATTCTAACGGACAAAGATCGTGACGTCCTCCCAATATAACTTAGTCCACATGGACATGTGAGACAATAAATAACGTACTTAGAGGCACAATTAAGTATACCCCTAATGCGTAAGGTCTTACCACCTATAGTCACATCATGAAATCTTTTAACCTTGCACAAATTCTTACAACCTAAGCATTTCCCGCACTTATAAAATCCATCCTGGACCCCCAATATACGGGCTCCTATGCCTCTTCTACTAACGTAATCACTATTTACTACAATGTCCTTGATGTTTTTAGCCCCCCTACAAATAAAGCGGGGTTTATCGGGGATGATGTCTCGTAGAATAGGATCCTGCCTAAGGATCTCCCAATATTGGCGGACTATATTTCTGATGCCCCTGTTACCTACACTATAGTCAAAAACAAATGGAACTACAGAAGAATCCAGGGATACGGGATCTTTAGGGGCTCGATATTCAATAAGGGAACTCCTATCAATGGTCTTAACTTCTTCCATGATGTTTGTAACGGTGTCCCTATCATAACCCTTTTCAACGAAGGCGCCGGTCAACCTATCCGCCTGCTGTTGATATTCTCCTAAGTCTGTGCAGTTGCGCTTCATTCTGAGTATCTGCCCGCGTGGAACTCCCTCAAGCCAACACGACAAATGCCCACTATTGAGATCAATGAAGCTGTTAACATCAGTGGGTTTAAAAAAGGTGCGTGTATGTAATTGCCCTTCCCTGACGTATATCTCCAAATCAAGGAAATTCACAGTGGTGGTGCTCCAATTAAATGACAGCTTGATGCCCCAGTCATTGGCATTCAAGTGCTCCATAAACAGTTTAAGGCCACCCTCCGTGCCCCTCCATATGAAAAGGACATCGTCGATGTACCTCCTATAGAGGACGAGGTCAGGCGCCCAGCCATGCGAACCATAGACCCACTGGGATTCCCAGTGGGCCATAAACAGGTTCGCATAGCTGGGCGCAAACCTCGCCCCCATAGCCGTGCCCCTCTTCTGTAGAAAGAATTTACCATCAAACGAGAAGAAATTGTTCTCAAGGACCATCAGGATGCCCTCCACTGTATAATCAATTTGCTTCTGGGAAAAATTCCCTGACCCCTCAAGGAAATGGGTTACCGCCTCACATCCCTTATTGTGAGGAATTATGGTATACAAGGACTCCACGTCTCCTGTTACGAGCCAGTATCCAGATTGCCACTCTAGTCGCTCCAATTCCTGAAGGACACCAATACTGTCCCTAAGATGGGAAGGGCCCGTAGCCACAATGGGTTGCAGTAACCGATCAAGGTACTCAGATATTCTGCTGGAGACCCCATCAATACCTGCTATGATTGGTCTGCCCGGGGGGCAGGTGACACTTTTATGAAGCTTGGGGAGCCAGTAAAAAACTGGAATACGTGGATAGGGACCCCTGAGATATTCAAACTCCCGTTCATTAAGAATACCTTCATCCCTCCCCTTTGTTAGAAATCTCTCAACTATATTAACAATTTTTTCCGTAGGGTCACCCTTCAGCAGTTCATAAGTATCCTGATCACTCAAGATTCTATCAGCTTCCGTCACATATTGTGGCTTGGATAAAATAACAACCCCCCCCCCTTTATCCGCTGGTTTTACAATGATTTGTTCATCTTCCCGTAGATCTTTCAACGCCTCCTTTTCCAATCTCGTTAAATTACTACCCATACGATTACATTTCTTCTCTAATTTGCCCAAATCATTCAAAACCATGATCTCAAAAGTGGCTATCTCTTTGGATAGCATATGTTTGGGATAAAAAATAGATTTATTTTTTAAAGTGGTATCTACATAGTCCATATTCCCATCTTCTTCCTTCCTTACTGCTGTTTTATGAAAGTACTTCTTCAACGCTAACTTGCGTTTAAATTTTTGAAGATCCACATACATATCAAATCTATTAAGTTTTTTAGTTGGTGCATACTTTAGACCCTTCTGTAACAAAGTAATATGGTGTTTAGTAAGAACCTTAGAACTTAAGTTGAAAATCCCATCCATGGTTACTTTAGTTCCCTTTTTTCTCTGTACCAGCTTTCCCGCTCTTCCTCCCCGTCTACGGACAATCTCCTTTTCCCTTTTCTCTCCACTGGGCCCACCTCCCCCCAATTGAGATTTTTTTGTTTTACAGTTGGGGATCCTTGATGAAAACCCTGTTCCTCATGGAGATTGACCAAAGGTTCAAATCTATTAGTCACTGGGACAGAGACAGGTGGTTGCTGATGCACATATCGACCTGATCTCCCCGGATCTGTTCTTCCTGACCCTCTTCCCCCCCTTCTATTATATGCAACTTCCCAACCAGGGTATGGGACCCGTTCGTCCCTCACAGACCGTATTCTGCTTCGGTTCCTAATCCTTTGTGGTAAAGGTTGATCCCAATCTTCTTTAAAATTACCACGGGCAGAAATATTTCTATACGGCTGGTTGTTCCCATACCGATTGTTCTGCCAACGTCTATTCCGTACTGTAGGGGACTCTGGAGCATACCGATGATCTCTGGAAGTAGGTACAGGGAACCTACGCCAGGGACCCTTCCTCACAGGTGTCTTACCTTCCTTAATCTGTGGGTCTCCCTTCTTAACCCCCAAGATCTTTTTCCGTCTAACATTTCCAGATGCATAATCCTGTACATCCCTTCTATACTTTCTAACTTTAATAGCTACTGTTTCCTTTTCAACCTTTTCTAAGGATTTGGTAAGTATTTCAGAGAATACTATAACTTCCTCTCCACTGAGGCACTCCTCTATCTGTTGCTGTAATGTACCAATCTCTACATTTAGCTCTTTGAGATACTCTTTCCGTCTTTCTACAATGAGTCCCATGAGTCTAAATGAGAAATTTTCCAATAAATTATTCCACCTCTCCATAAAGGGCTCAACATGTTTATCAAATGTGGGTTCTTCCCATCTTAGGGACAGCATTGGTGTCCTTCAGGAATTGGAGCGACTAGAGTGGCAATCTGGATACTGGCTCGTAACAGGAGACGTGGAGTCCTTGTATACCATAATTCCTCACAATAAGGGATGTGAGGCGGTAACCCATTTCCTTGAGGGGTCAGGGAATTTTTCCCAGAAGCAAATTGATTATACAGTGGAGGGCATCCTGATGGTCCTTGAGAACAATTTCTTCTCGTTTGATGGTAAATTCTTTCTACAGAAGAGGGGCACGGCTATGGGGGCGAGGTTTGCGCCCAGCTATGCGAACCTGTTTATGGCCCACTGGGAATCCCAGTGGGTCTATGGTTCGCATGGCTGGGCGCCTGACCTCGTCCTCTATAGGAGGTACATCGACGATGTCCTTTTCATATGGAGGGGCACGGAGGGTGGCCTTAAACTGTTTATGGAGCACTTGAATGCCAATGACTGGGGCATCAAGCTGTCATTTAATTGGAGCACCACCACTGTGAATTTCCTTGATTTGGAGATATACGTCAGGGAAGGGCAATTACATACACGCACCTTTTTTAAACCCACTGATGTTAACAGCTTCATTGATCTCAATAGTGGGCATTTGTCGTGTTGGCTTGAGGGAGTTCCACGTGGGCAGATACTCAGAATGAAGCGCAACTGCACAGACTTAGGAGAATATCAACAGCAGGCGGATAGGTTGACCGGCGCCTTCGTAGAAAAGGGTTATGATAGGGACACCGTTACAAACATCGTGGAAGAAGTTAAGACCATTGATAGGCGTTCCCTTATTGAATATCGAGCCCCTAAAGATCCCGTATCCCTGGATTCTTCTGTAGTTCCATTTGTTTTTGACTATAGTGTAGGTAACAGGGGCATCAGAAATATAGTCCGCCAATATTGGGAGATCCTTAGGCAGGATCCTATTCTACGAGACATCATCCCCGATAAACCCCGCTTTATTTGTAGGGGGGCTAAAAACATCAAGGACATTGTAGTAAATAGTGCTTACGTTAGTAGAAGAGGCATAGGAGCCCGTATATTGGGGGTCCAGGATGGATTTTATAAGTGCGGGAAATGCTTAGGTTGTAAGAATTTCTGCAAGGTTAAAAGATTTCATGATGTGACTATAGGTGGTAAGACCTTACGCATTAGGGGTATACTTAATTGTGCCTCTAAGTACGTTATTTATTGTCTCACATGTCCATGTGGACTAAGTTATATTGGGAGGACGTCACGATCTTTGTCCGTTAGAATAGGGGAACATCTTCGTAACATCAGAAAAGGGCATGAATTACATAGTTTATCTTTGCACTTCAAAGAAATACATGCACAAGATCCAGCGGGATTAGAGTTCTGTATCCTTAAAAAAGTTAAGAGAAGTTGGAGAGGGGGTGATCTGGACCTCATTTTGGCTAAAGAAGAAATGAGGTTCATCTTTGAATGTGGTACTCTGATTCCTCCTGGCTTGAACAGTGACTTTGAAATTCGCCATTTCTTGTAAATCATTACCGTTATTGTTTTCTGTATTTATATTTATCTTTATTATTATCCCCCTTTCTTATAATTTTATATTTATATTTATATTTTTGTTTTGTTTTTCTGCCCCTGCTGTTTTCTCTATTGGCTTAGTCCTAGATGCCCGATGGCACTATATTATTATTATTTTTCTCTGTTTGACTGCCCTTGTGGTATCCATTTCATTTTATTATGTTTTTATTATGCTTTTGTTTTATTATACACCAACCCATTATACCCCATGGTTTTCTATTCTAGCTATTTACCTTGTTATGGTTTTATATCTTGCATTTTCGTTTTATGTTTCATATATATTTTTTCTTTTATATCCGCTGGACTGATCTAAATATTTCATTATGCGTTTTCATACATCTCTCTTCTATATGTTTCTCCCACATGTGGAATCCACATCTAACTGAGGTATATATGTACACCTATAATAAGGAGGGTGCAAGCAACATGCGATGTAAAAAATGACAAGCTCAGAGTCGTGTCTACAAATGCTCGCAGTTTAGTCAATAAAATCAATGAACTAGAGGCAATGATGGCAGCTGAAAAAGTAGATTTAGTGGCGGTTACTGAGACATGGTTCAGTGAGAAAAATTCCTGGGACATAACAATTCCGGGGTACACTTTATATAGAAAAGACAGAGAAGGTAGGAAAGGAGGAGGAGTGGCCCTGTATGTGAAAAACAACATAAAAACGAACCAAATAAAAGTGAGCGAGGTGAACATAGAGTCAGTTTGGGTTACGCTAACATTTGGCAATCATACAGTAGCTCGTGTAGGTGTGATCTATAGACCCCCTGGACAAGCAGAAGAACTAGATAATCTGCTGGTTGAGGAAATAGCCAAAATGGCAATGAAGGAGGAAGTTATTATCATGGGGGACTTTAATCTTCCTGATGTGAACTGGAAAACCAAAACAGCTGGGTGCACCAGGAGTACAAATATTCTAAACTCCCTACTGGGATTATCTCTAACACAAGTAGTTGAGGAGCCGACCCGTAAAGAGGCCATATTGGATTTAATACTCACAAATGGAGGTTTGGTATCAGACGTTGTTGTAGGTGAAAATTTGGGATCTAGTGATCACCAGTCAGTATGGTTTAATATAACAACAGGGATGGAGCCGCACCACACAAGAACGAAAGTTTTAGACTTTAAAAAAACAGATTTTTCTAAAATGAGATTTTGTGTGAAGGAGTCATTATCAGACTGGAGGAGTTTAAAGGGAGTCCAGGAGAAATGGGATTATTTAAAGGAAGCATTATTGAAGGCCACAGGAAATTGCATTCGGCTTGTTAGCAAAAACAAAAAAGGGAAGAAACCACTGTGGTACTCTGCAGAAGTGGCCAAAATAGTGAAGAACAAAAAGATAGCATTCAATAATTATAAAACAACTCAGAGTGAAGAAGATAGGCAAACCTATAAGATTAGGCAGAAAGAGGCAAAGCAATTTATAAGAGCTTCCAAAGCACACGCAGAAGAGAAAATAGCTCAGTCAGTAAAAAAGGGGGACAAAACATTTTTTAGATACATAAACGAGAAAAGAAAAGTAAAACAAGGATTAGTTAGATTAAAAACAAAGGAAGGAAGGTATGTAGAAGAGGATAAAGGTCTCGCTGACTGCCTCAATGAATATTTTTGTTCAGTCTTTGCAGAAGAAAAGGAAGGAAAGGGACCTCAGTTAGGAGAGAACACTACAGAGACATTTACATATCAGTTTACAGAGGAGGAGGTTCTACAGCAGCTGTCTAAAGTAAAGACAAATAAGTCAATGGGGCCTGATGGGATCCACCCTAAATTATTAAAAGAGCTCAGTGATGTAATAGCAAAACCATTAACAGATTTATTTAACCAATCCTTGTTAACGGGAGTCGTCCCAGAAGACTGGAAATTAGCAAATGTTGTGCCCATTTACAAGAAGGGTAGTAGGGAGGAATCGGGGAACTATAGGCCAGTTAGTCTTACGTCAGTAGTGGGGAAATTAATGGAAACCATGTTAAAGGAAAGGATTGTTGAACATCTAAAAACACATAGATTACAGGATCAGAAACAACATGGGTTTACCTCAGGGAGATCATGACAAACTAATCTTATTGATTTTTTTGATTGGGTAACAAAAATAATAGACACAGGTGGTGCAGTAGACATTGCTTATTTAGATTTCAGTAAGGCTTTTGATACTGTTCCGCATAGAAGGTTTATCAATAAATTGCAATCTTTGAGTTTAGATTCCAATATTGTTGACTGGATTAGGCAGTGGCTGAGTGACAGACAACAGAGGGTTGTGGTAAATGGAGTTTATTCGGCACAAGGTCTTGTTACCAGTGGGGTACCTCAGGGGTCAGTACTTGGACCCATTCTCTTTAATATTTATATTAGTGATATTGCAGAAGGTATTAATGGAAAAGTATGTCTTTTTGCTGATGACACAAAGATTTGCAACAGGGTTGACGTTCCTGGAGGGATCAGCCAAATGACAAATGATTTAGGTAAACTAAAAAAATGGTCGGAGTTGTGGCAATTGAGTTTTAATGTGGATAAGTGCAAGATAATGCACCTGGGACGTAAAAACCCAAGGGCTGAATATAGAATATTTGATACAGTCCTAACCTCAACATCTGAGGAAAGGATTTAGGGGTCATTATTTCAGAGGATCTAAGGGTAAGTAGTCAATGTAATAGAGCAGCAGGAAATGCTAGCAGAATGCTTGGTTGTGTAGGGAGAGGTATTAGCAGTAGGAAAAGGGAAGTGCTCATGCCACTGTACAGAGCACTGGTGAGACCTCACTTGGAGTACTGTGTGCAGTACTGGAGACCGTATCTCCAGAAGGATATAGACATCTTAGAGAGAGTTCAGAGAAGGGCTACTAAAATGGTGTACGGCTTGAAGGAGAAAAGTTACCAGGAAAGGCTTAATGATCTTAACATGTACAGCTTGGAAAAAAGACGAGACAGAGGAGATATGATAGAAACATTTAAATACGTAAAGGGAATCCACAAGGTAGAGGAAGGGAGTATATTTAAAAGGAAACAAAATAGCAAAACAAGAGGACATAGTCTTAGATTAGAGGGGCAAAGGTTTAAAAGTAACATCAGGAAGTATTATTTTACTGAGAGGGTGGTGGATACATGGAACAGTCTTCCAGTAGAAGTGGTAGAGGCCAAAACAGTAATTGAATTTAAGCAAGCATGGGATAGGCATAAGGCTATCCTAAACAAAAGATAAATCCAGGTTAAGTATCCATGTAATTGGGCAAACTAGATGGGCCGAAAGGTTCTTATCTGCCGACATTTTTCTATGTTTCTATGTTTCTAAGGATTTGATCTGCGGAGCATACGTGTAGCCCGGTGGACAAAATATGAGACTCAAGGGTCTCCTTCTAAAGGCGGCGTCTGTGGAGTTAAGGAAAAACGTGACTAAGGCAACCTGCGTATGAGAGGAGGAGGAGAGATGGCCGATTCCTATGGCGCATGCGCCCGCCCACATCCAGGGAACTGCGTCATTCTACTTCCGAAAGGGAATCCCGGAAGTGGCATGAACCAAGCTGGGACGCAGAGAGTACCGGAAGGGGCGTTTTGTGTAACACACTTGTGAATCTGCAAACTTAATGACTGTCACTATAAATACATGCTTGTCAGACCTGTTAAAATATATTTTTCTTTCTGATACCAACTGATGAAGCTGCGCAAGCGGCGAAACGCGTTTTGGACATATCCATTTGTTTTATTTATTTATTAAATCGTTTTTTACTTCATGGTGGTGAGTTTACCAGTCATTTCTCATCCAGTGAAGGGGGTTTGGTGTATCCCTATCTACACCCAGGCGCATATACAGAGCCAGTGAACCTACACAGGCTCTTAACCACGTAAGTGTTGCGACCATCTGGCTTACACTTTCTTGTGGTTTACAATGCTGTACTATGGTATGTGTCTTTTCTGTTCCATGTACGGTCCATGTGCATAACTTCTGGATTTTTATGAAGACGGGACGAGGTCATCCCTAAAGAGACCTACTGCGATCATATTGAGCCTTAGTGTATAGGCTCCATCATATGTGAGTTTTCACTTTTCACGTATCCACCTGATATCCGTGTATAGATATACTGCATCATATACGTGTTTTTTCTATTTTTTCTCTTATATGTGCATTGACCTTCATCTGCTCCCACTGGATTGAAGCGTCCTACAGGTTATTTTTGTACCATCTTTTTATCCACAACACTTCTGGGGTGCACATCCCCTGCCTGTGGTGTACTTTTTTACCTCCCACAAAAGTGGGGCATTGTACTAGCGCTGTTCTTCCTTTTCTTCTCTATATGTATAATTAGTTAGAATCTATTGTCATATGTAGATATATGTTTAAATATGTTTATTTACCATATCTGTTTAAGGCTATCTATCTTTCATTTTCAACAGTTGTCTTATTTTTTTTATCTGTAGCCTCTCTTCCTGTCCGTGTATGATATATTAGCCTATCTTTATGTATCTGGTTATGTAACCATAAATATTTTTTGTGTGGTTTATCTCTCATCTACCTTTATATATCTACCTCTATGTAAATTTTTTTATTTATTATATAACAATGTTAATATCTTCATATCTCATTAGATCATTAATGGCTCAAACAGAGAAGAAAGAAGTATGTAATCATAATTTTGTATTCTTATTCATTTATAATGTAATATATTTATTGCTCCAACTGTACAACGATGGTTGAAGATGGAAACTGCTATCCTCAGGTTTCATATGAAGATATATCTATATTTATAACTAGGTTAATAACTATTTGACTCTTGTGACTGATGTGTAGCATTGGTATTACTCTGGCTACTAATAATCTTATTATATTACATTTTATTATGTCTGTATTTTAAGGATTGCTAGAGATGCCAGACCAAGAAGATCGCGATGCCTTTAGGAAAGCCAAAATTCTATACAAATCATGCATGAATGAAAGTAAGTGATTGTGTACTATTAGATGTATATAACATAATAATAAAGATTAATGATAACAAAGGAAAATTTGATACAGCCGCATTTTAGCAACAAAATGCTTCAAGGTTTCATGCTACTTTATTTTTAATTGCCAATTCTTTCTGTTCAATCACATTACTATGGTCCTACAGTTGTGTTCAAAATTATTCAACCCCCACTGAAATTGAGTGTTTTGGCCAGTTTGACATTGATTTTGATCATTCAGTCATCTTGCTTACAATTAAATCAAAGAGGCACGTGTAGGTCAGACAAATATAACATAACATTTATAATGAAATAACCACAAATGTCTTTTCTGTGCTCACATCATTATCAGTTTTATTCAACCCCCAAGTGACATTCAATCTTAGTACTTAGTACAACATCCTTTTACAGTTATAACAGCTTTTAAACGTGAAGCATAGCTTGACACAAGTGTCTTGCAGCGATCTACGGGTATCTTCGCCCATTTGTCATGGGCAAAAGCCTCCAGTTCAGTCACATTCTTAGGCTTGCGCACTGCAACTTCTTTCTTTAAGTCCCACCAGAGGTTCTCAATCGGATTTAAGTCAGGTGACTGCGATGGCCACTCCAAAATGTTCCAGCCTTTAATCTGCAACCATGCTCTAGTGGACTTGAAGGTATGCTTGGGATCATTGTCCTGTTGAAAGGTCCAACGTCTCCCAAGCCTCAGGTTTGTGACGGACTGCATCACATTGTCATCCAATATCTCCTGGTACTGAAGAGAATTCATGGTACCTTGCACACGCTGAAGCTTCCCTGTACCTGCAGAAGCAAAACAGCCCCAAAGCATGATTGACCCCCCGCCATGCTTCACAGTAGGCAAGGTGTTCTTTTCTTCATAGGCCTTGTTCTTCCTCCTCCAAACATAGCGTTGATCCATGGGCCCAAACAGTTCTAATTTTGTTTCATCAGTCCACAGAACACTATCCCAAAACTTCTGTGGTTTGTCCACATGACTTTTGGCATACTGCAGTCGACTCTTCTTATTCTTTGGAGACAGCAAGGGGGTGCGCCTGGGAGTTCTGGCATGGAGGCCTTCATTACGCAGTGTGCGCCGTATTGTCTGAGCTGAAACTTCAGTACCCACATCTGACAAATCTTTTCTCAGTTCCTCAGCAGTCACACGGGGACTTTTCTCCACTCTACGCTTCAGGTAGCGCACAGCAGTCGAAGTCAGCAACTTCTTTCTGCCATGACCAGGTAACGTTTCAACAGTGCCCTTTGCCTTGAATTTGCGAATGATGCTTCCTATGGTCTCTCTTGGTATGTTTAACATCTTTGAAATCTTCTTATAGCCATTGCCCTTCCTGTGAAGAGTAATCACCTCTTCTCTTGTCTTCCTGGACCATTCTCTTGACTTCACCATGTTTGTAACCACACAAGTAAATGTCTAGAAGGAGCTGAGTATCACAGTCATTTTAAAGCTGCCTAATTGGTGCTTATTATGCTTTATTGCTGCTCCGTGACATCCACAGGTGTTTTCAATACCTCATTGAAAACACTTGAATGAACCTCTGTTCTTCAGAGTGGTAGTATTTAAGGGGTGAATAATTGTGTCAATGAAGAATTCACAAAAGAAACATTTACTACTGTATTACAAAACCAATTGATGTCATTTTAGTTGCATATGGTTCTTTAAAAAGTCCTTGCAGGATTTCATTCTGAATACAATTACAAAGGTACACTAAATTCCCTAAAACCCTTTACAGCATTGGGGGTTGAATAATTTTGAACACAACTGTATATCCAGGTGTTATTAAGAATAACGGTGTATAGTAGGTGGCATGAACTGCCGAGGTCAGCTGTAGGATTTATTCACCAATCTCCTTAGTTGTGGCTTGACTATACACTGTAACTATGTGGCTTATGGATTGATACCTATCCGTCACTGCTGATCCGAAATAGGTATTAACTTATGGAATACTGCTCTGGACTTTACCTACAGCACTTGCTATTAACTGTCTGACGTCTATGTTTTATGTGTGATTTACAAGCATATTGATGTATAGTAGGCGGCATGAACCGCCAAGGTTATTTGAGTAGACATTTATTCATTTATTTATTCTTTATTTTTGTGTAACGATTTCCTTTTTATTTATGGCTCATATACCTACATCTATAAGTAATTATCAATTGGGGCTGCCTTTTAATTCTGTATTATGAGTTAATCCTTCTATATGTCAGTCCTGACCTCACCTATGTTATTCTTTATTCATGGTTCTAGTAACAAAATTCATATTCTCTGCACTTGTGTGTGTTTACTTTCTGTGTGTTACTTGTCTAGGTTTTCACTATAAGTTTAAATTATCATTATTATATCTTATGATTAGTTTTCTACCAGACCTTTGCCTGTATTTCATTCTAGTGTTCATTTTGGTTTATCGGGTGTTCACAACCAGGGTTATGTCCCCTATTCTGGTAGATTTATTATCCTGCATTAACAAGTACCTTAGGTCCTTGTATTTTTAGAATATATATATATATATATATATAAATCATGAGTATAGCAGTCTGTAGTGATACCTTTTTTATTGGACTAACGTTATATTTAAAGTACAAGCTTTCGAGAGTGATCCTCCCTTCGTCAGGTATAGACGCTTACTGATCAGAATAGTAGAATTAAACATTGGGACATTCATAGGGCGCACAGTTGGGGGTGTTAGATGTTGTACATCGCCAAATGGCATGGTCAGAGGGGGGGGGAAGAGCATTTAATTGTCTCAGGCACATAAGACAACAGTGATGAAATCATGTCCACTTCAAAGGGAGTGTGAAAGGACAAAATGAGCAAAAAAACCACAAAACAGTGAGTATGGGGAAGACACAGAAAAATAGGGGGAAAAAAACAGAGGGAAAACCAAGCCCCAACCAGAATTATGAATATTATGTGACGTTATTATAGTGGGTTAAAAAACCTGAATCTACATTAAGTCTTTGTTTTATACTGTTGAAATATGTGATCATTTTCATTTCATATGTTTTGCGCTCCCGGTGCTCTTTAAAATGGCCTTTGAAGATTTTAATTCTGAGGTTTTGGATGGAGTGGCCTGCTATATTGAAGTGATGTCCCACCGGGGTACAATATGTATTTTCCTGGTGGTTCCTGATGGAGTGTCTGTGCTGGTTCATCCAGAGACTTAGTTTAAGGCTGGTTTCACCAATATAGCAGCCCTTATCACACGCCATGCACTGGATCATATATACCACATTTGCCGACGTGCAAAGGTATGAGCCCTTGATGTTGTGAGTGGCATTGTTGTGCCGCGCAGTGCTGCTGTCACATATATGTTGGCACAGTTTGCAGCGGGGTTTGTTACAGCGTTTGGTCCCATTCTGTATGTTGTCCTGTTCCTGGCGAAGGGAGGATCACTCTCGAAAGCTTCTACTTTAAATGTAACGTTAGTCCAATAAAAAAGGTATCACTACAGACTGCTATACTCGTGATTTTGGCATCTGGACTATATATATATATATTATAGATTAATATTAACAAAGGAAAATATGACTTTGTTGTCCTTAATAATATTGACCATGTATTGCAAGCACAATAAAATACTGAAATATAAAATCTTCATGAGGAAAAGGACACATACTGAATCAGCCAAGTGCACCATCCTTTGATCTTTAGAAAATTATATTTATGTCAAAATCATTTGAGGTGAGATTTTTTGTTGTATACAGAAATGAAGGTGGTTCATGAGCCAACGCTTTAAAGGTTAAAACAGAAGGGGGTGGAAGGGTTAAAAATATGCAATATGAATCCAGAAATTAACAGTGTTTAGAAATGCATTTTACTACCTTTAATATAACTACTGCGTTTTGATTGCAGGTCTGATTGAGCAGAGAGATTCACTACCTCTCTTAGAACTTTTATCTATAGTTGGGGAGTGGCCAGTTGCATCTTCTGACTGGAATCTGACCAAAGGTAACCCAGCTCATTCGTAGAAAAAGAATCCTAAACATGGCAATGAAAGGGACAATCTAGGCACTATAATGTGTAAGTGCCCTTCCCCATCTCTCCATTTCAGGGAAGGAGAGTGGTTTCAGAGGACTATTTCAGACCACCAAATGAGGAGGTTTAGCTCCACCTAGAAGATAAGATCAGTGAGCACTGATCTGAGCTTCATGATGATTAGGGATGAGCTGTTCGGTTCGATCGGTTCGGAGTTCGCATCGAACATAGCCTGTTCGTTTGTTCGCGAACTACAAACATTTTCGCGTGTTCGCCGCGTGTTCGCCCACAATGCATCATAATGGACCACAATGCACTTTCCCACTGGCCTGAAGCTCGTAATTGGCTACAGCCTTGCACCTGACCACAGGTCTGGTGCAAGACAGGTTCAACACTATGCCAATCACGGCTCAGAGTCCTGATTGGGCAAATTTTGACCAATCATGGGCTCACAGAGCTAAGTCCCGCAGCACACTATATAAGGTTTCCACGCAGCGCTTCTGCACGCATTTGAGAGGAGATTTAAGAGGAGATAGTTGATGTGTGTTCTTACTACCGGTCTGCCACGCTACTGGGGGGGTCTGGGGGGTCTCATTTCTACCAAATATCTGGGAATTGAGGTGATCTGTGTCTTGTCACTGCCAGCAAGTATTTTGGGGGTCACAAATTTCTACAAAACATTTGGGAATTGAGGTGATCTGTGTCTTGTCACACAGCCACTACCACACAGTATTTTTGGGGGTCACAAATTTCTACAAAACATTTGGGAATTGAGGTGACCTGTGTCTTGTCACACAGCCAGTACCACGCAGTATTTTGGGGGTCACAAATTTCTACAAATCATTTGGGAATTGAGGTGATCTGTGTCTTGTCACTGCCAGCAAGTATTTTGGGGTCACAAATTTCTACTAAACATTTTGGAATTGAGGTGATCTGTGTCTTGTCACTGCCAGCAAGAATTTTGGGGGTCACAAATTTCTACAAAACATTTGGGAATTGAGGTGATCTGTGTCTTGTCACACAGCCAGTACCACGCAGTATTTTGGGGGTCACTAATTTCTACAAAACATTTGGGAATTGAGGTGATCTGTGTCTTGTCACTACCAGCAAGTATTTTGGGGGTCACAAATTTCTACAAAACATTTGGGAATTGAGGTGATTTGTGTCTTGTCACTGCCAGCAAGTATTTTGGGGTCACAAATTTCCACAAAACATTTGGGAATTGAGGTGATCTGTGTCTTGTGACTCACTGCCAGTACCACGCAGTATTTTGGGGGTCACTAATTTTTACAAAATATCTGGGAATTGAGGTGATCTGTGTCTTGTCACACAGCCAGTGCCACTCAGTATTTTGGGGGTCACAAATTTCTACAAAATATTTGGGAATTGAGGTGATCTGTGTCTTGTCACTGCCAGCAAGTGTTTTGGGGGTCACACATTTCTACAAAATATTTGGGAATTGAGGTGATCTGTGTCTTGTGACTCACTGTCAGTACCACGCAGTATTTTGGGGGTCACTAATTTTTACAAAATATCTGGGAATTGAGGTGATCTGTCTCTTGTCAATGCCAACAAGTATTTTGGGGGTCACTCATTTCTACAAAACATTTGGGAATTGAGGTGATCTGTGTCTTGTCACACAGCCAGTGCCACGCAGTATTTTGGGGGTCACAAATTTCTACAAAATATTTGGGAATTGTTATAATCCGTGTGTTCTCACTGGCTGCCACCCATCAGGGGGTCTCACTGATTTATAGGAGGTTTCTGAGACTTGTATTCTGTGTCTTCTCACTGCCACCCATCAGGGGGTCACACTGATTTATAGGAGGGAATTGTAATCTGTGTCTTGTCACTGGCTGCCAGCTATCTGGGTGTCTCACTGAGTTCTGTAAATCTTTAATCTTTATACCAGAGTTGAATCAGAGTTCTGTATATATTTAATCTATATATCGCTCACCATGTCTGAAAGAACAAAAAGGACAGGCAGACGCTTCCAGACACAGATAAGAGGGCAAGCAGCCCCTGTGTCAGGAGGCTGTGCCTCTGGTCATGGTGGACGTGGTGCATCCTCTGCAGGGGCACGCTTGTCCTTTCTAACTGGTGCTGGCCGTCTTAAGCAGCAACAACATACAGAGGATTTGGTGGATTGGCTAACCAGACCATCCTCATCCTCCGAGTCCTCTGCCAGCGGGGCTTGTAGTGCTTTACAGTCCACCTCAGCTGCCAAAGCATCTAATGCAGCCTCCATGCCCACAGCTACACCTGCAATAGCCTCGCTATCACACACGGAGGAGTCAGCTGAATTGTTTGACTACAATGACAGTGACATGCTGCTTGAGGATGCGCAGCAAATACAGTGCTCTGATTCAATCTCTGAGGTTGAGGAAGGGAGTATAATCAACCTAGAGGAAGGGGGTGCCAGTGATGACACACAAATAACTGTCACTCATGTTGCCCCAGCAGCTGCAGCATACTGCCAAGTTGGCTCCAGTGATCCTCTATGACCAACCGTGGCACTAGCCAGTCCAAGGCATCAGATGTCAGAGCTGCTCAGGTGCAGAGCGCTGTTGTCTCAAAGCACACATGCAGGAACTCTGCTGTCTTGGAGTTTGTTAAGAAATGTGCAGCAGAGCGCACCGTTGCTATTTGTAATCTATGTCAGATGAGACTCAAGCGTGGGAAAGACGTCGGATGCTTGGGTACCACGTGTTTGAGGCGACATATGAACACCTGCTACATATCCTGTTGGCGCAAAACTTTGCGTAGGTCCTCCTCCTCCTCATCTGTCTCTACCCCCACTGTATGTCCTGCCATGACATTGCCTACAACCTCCACTGACAGGAATGATGCTACAGTAATGGATGTAGCAGCTCCTTCCTCTCAATGTGACATCATCCCATCAGCTGAAGATTTACGCAGTCAGATTACGTTGCCGCAGCTGCTGCAGTGTAAGAAAAAATATAGTCCCAAGCATCCCCAAGCACAGCGTCTAAATGCCAGCTTAGCAAAATTACTCGCATTGCAGATGCTGCCTTTCCAGCTGGTGGACTCTGCTCCCTTCCGTGAATTTGCTGAATGTGCTGTACCACAGTGGCAGGTTCCAAAACGCCATTACTTTTCATGCAAGGCCATTCCAGCACTATACCAGCACGTGGAAGACAATGTTATAGAGTCATTGGGAAAGGCAGTCAGCAGCAAGGTGCATGTGACTTTAGACACATGGTCCAGCAAGCATGGACAGGGTCGTTACATTTCCTTCACAGCACACTGGGTAACTCTGATTGCAGCTGGGAGGGATCCAAGACGGGGCTCTGTGCTGGAACTTGTTCATCCACCACGCCTCCAGAAAGCTGCTTGTATGAGGTCTGTCTGCTCCACCACCACCTCTCCCTCTTCCTCCTCCTCCTCCTTCTGTGTCTCTGGCAAAGTGGCAGTAAAATCGACGCCTGACAGGGTCTACGCAATGGCTCAAGCAAAAAGAAGCCATACTGTGCTTGAGCTGGTTTGTTTAGGGGACAGGAGCCAGACCGGGCCAGAAATTCTGTCAGCTCTGCAGGGCCAGGTGCAGGGATCATTAACACCGCGCCAGCTTCAGCTGGGAATGATCATCTGTGATAATGGCAGCAACCTTCTCTCCGCCCTACGCTTGGGTAAATTGACGCATGTACCATGCCTAGCACACGTCCTAAATCTAGTGGTACAGCGTTTCCCTAACCAAGTACCCAGGGCTGGCAGAGCTTCTCAGCCAGGCCAGAAAAGTCTGCAGCCACTTCAGACGGTCATTCCCAGCAAGCGATCGCCTGTCAGAAATTCAAAGAGAATTCCACCTTCCCACAAACCGTCTGATCTGTGACATGCCCACCAGGTGGAACTCGACATTAGCAATGCTGCAGCGTCTGCACAAGCAGCAGAGGGCCATCAACGAGTACCTGTGTGAGTATGGCACAAGGACCGGTTCAGGTCAACTTGATTTTCCCCCCCGCAGTGGCTGATGATCAAGGATGCATGCACTGTACTGTCACCATTTGAGGAGGCAAGGAGGATGGTGAGCAGGGACAGTGCATGCATCAGTGACACAATTCCTTTAGTGTTCCTGCTGGAGCAAACTCTGCGGGGAATTATAGATGTGGCTCTAGAGGCAGAGCAGCGGGAGGAAGAGGATGCCTTCCCTAGCTCTGAAGGCCCCAGTCTTTCCGCAGACAGCATTCCAGCAGGTACTACTCAGATCAGACAGGTGGAGGATGAGGAGGAGGAGGAATATTTAAGTAGTGGGGGCATTGAAGGTGGGGATTCCTCAAGGGAGGGTTTTGTGTGCCCAGAAACACAAGGGCTAGTGCGTGGCTGGGAGGAGGAAGTGCACGATACGGTCATCCTCATTGACCAGGAAGACTCGGAAGCTAATGCCACCTCCATCCTACGCTGCATGGGCTCCCTTATAATGCAAAGCCTGCTAAAGGACCCCAGGATTCGTGCTATCAAGGAGAGGGGTCATTACTGGTTGGCAACCCTTCTTGATCCACGATACAAGAGTAAAGTTGCAGAGCTCATCCAGCCCGCACAGAGGGAGCACAGGATGAAAAAACTTGAGGACGCTCTAAAGCGACACTTGTGTAACACCTTTCCAGGCAGTGGTAGGTTACCAAGTGCTGACACAGGTGCTTCTGAGGCTGCGGATGATCAGAGGAATAGTGGTGAAGGCCAGGGCCGCTTGACTGATGCATTTTTTTATTTTTTTAGTCCACGACGCCCAGGGACGTCAAATGTAGGCACCCATTGCCAGCGTCTTCACCATATGGTGCAGGACTACCTAGGGGCAAGGGCAGACCTGGATACCTTTCCAGCAGATGATCCACTGGCTTACTGGGTGTTGAGATTGGATCACTGGCCAGAACTTAGCCAATATGCTATGCAGCTACTAGGTTGCCCTTCATCCAGCGTGCTTTCTGAAAGGACGTTCAGTGCCGCTGGAGGTTTTGTCACAGACAAAAGAGTGCGTCTGTCCACCGACTCTGTAGACCGGCTGACATTTATAAAAATGAATCAGTCCTGGATCAGCAGTTATCAATCCCTTGATGCTGACGTAACGGAATAGATCGGGGATGTCTTCTGCATTCACAAAACCTCCAGCACGGAACTCTTCCACAATACCACAAAAGGTTTACGGTGTGAAGGCACTTGTTGCCATGAAAAGCGCAATATTTGGCTGCAATGACGCCTGTGCCACATCTATATAATTTAAATTATTTGAACCGCAGGGTCCAACCCTGCACTCTTCCACAATACCACAGAGGGGTTACTGTATGAATGCACTTGCTGGCCTGGCACCAAAAGCACAATATCTGGGTGCACTGGCGCCTTTAACAGATGCATATCTTTTTAATATAGGACCGCAAGGTCCACCCCTGCATTCTTCCACAATACCACAGAGGGGTTACTGTATGATAGTACTTGCTGGCATGGCAGTCTGGCACCAAAAGCACAATATCTGGGTGCACTGACGCCCATTACCAGATTCATATCTTTTTAATATAGGACCGCCTGGTCCACCCCTGCACTCTTCCACAATACCACAGAGGGGTTACTGTATGATAGTACTTGCAGGCCTGACACCAAAAGCACAATATTTGGGTGCACTGCCACTGACGCCTGTATCAGATTCATATCCTCAGAGGGGTTACTGTGTGACGACACTGTTGCCGACGCTAAAGGACAAATTTTAAAGCACCTATTGTTACTTTCATCCAAAGCCTGCATAAATTTCACAATAATTTAGCAAAAAATCATTCAACTTTTTCTACGTGTCCGAAAATGTCTCCTCTTTTCATACAGACTGCCGCCCCAAGCAGTTGTTTATGGATAGATTAAAGGAAAAGCATTTACAATCATTTGAAATGTAATTTTTTGGTTTTTACATATTTCTATACATCCTAGAAATCCGCCACTTCACGGGCAGGTTATGGGGACCTCCTAGGCATGATATTTGAAGGAATTTTTCGTTTTTATTTTTAACCCTTATTTCATGGAAAACTCACTGTCCCTTTTAAAAATGTTTTTTCCCAAACTTTTTGTCCTTGTTTCCTGTCCCCCAGGGCACTACCCGGACCCCCAAACACCTTTTATGGCAAATATCTAGCATATATGCCCTCTTGGAGGGCACTCTAAAAAACGAATTTTCAGCCCTATTGACTTGCATTGAGTTTGAGTTCGAGTTCGAATTCGAACATCTGGAAAGTTCGAGTTCGAATGCGAACCGAACTCGGGGGTGTTCGGCTCATCCCTAATGATGAGTACCCAGAAGCAGGAGTCTTTTTGGGACCCAGCTGCTGCCAATGTCTCTCAATGAACTTAGTGTGAGCCATTGGATCAACTGGGTGCTCGCTTGAATGACAGGCTCCCCATGGTCTTGTGACAGGAATTTGGCAGCATGTCACATCCAGACCTGAGTCCGAGAGAGCCCAGTGCTGGATAGAAGGTGAGTTTATACACTGACTTTTCAGGGTTATATTAATTATGACGTGTATTTTCTTTTACTATAGATATATATATATATATCATTAATGACAGTGCCTCCAATGGTATAATTTGGTTATTTACACTTAAAAATAAGGATTAATAAGTTAACCAATCAATGAATAAACAGTTGTGTTCAAAATTATTCAACCCCCACTGAAATTGAGTGTTTTGGCCAGTTTGACATTGATTTTGATCATTCCGTCATCTTGCTTACAATTAAATCAAAGAGGCACGTGTAGGTCAGACAAATATAACATAACATTTATAATGAAATAACCACAAATGTCTTTTCTGTGCTCACATCATTATCAGTTTTATTCAACCCCCAAGTGACATTCAATCTTAGTACTTAGCTTTTAAACGTGAAGCATAGCTTGACACAAGTGTCTTGCAGCGATCTACGGGTATCTTCGCCCATTCGTCATGGGCAAAAGCCTCCAGTTCAGTCACATTCTTAGGCTTGCGCACTGCAACTGCTTTCTTTAAGTCCCACCAGAGGTTCTCAATCGGATTTAAGTCAGGTGACTGCGATGGCCACTCCAAAATGTTCCAGCCTTTAATCTGCAACCATGCTCTAGTGCAGGGGTCAGCAACCTTGGCTCCCTGATGTGTTGGGAACTACATCTCCCAAGATGCTCTGTCATCCATTAGGCTGACTGAGCCACAAGGGAAATGTAGTTCCCAAAACCTCAGGGAGCCAAGGTTGCTGACCGCTGCTCTAGTGGACTTGGAGGTATGCTTGGGATCATTGTCCTGTTGAAAGGTCCAACGTCTCCCAAGCCTCAGGTTTGTGACAGACCGCATCACATTGTGATCCAATATCTCCTGGTACTGAAGAGAATTCATGGTACCTTGCACACGCTGAACCTGCCCTGTACCTGCAGAAGCAAAACAGCCCCAAAGCATGATTGACCCCCCGCCATGCTTCACAGTAGCAAGGTGTTCTTTTCTTCATAGGCCTTGTTCTTCCTCCTCCAAACATAGCGTTGATCCATGGGCCCAAACAGTTCTAATTTTGTTTCATCAGTCCACAGAACACTATCCCAAAACTTCTGTGGTTTGTCCACATGACTTTTGGCATACTGCAGTCTTTGTTGACAGCAAGGGGGTGCGCCTGGGAGTTCTGGCATGGAGGCCTTCATTACGCAGTGTGCGCCGTATTGTCTGAGCTGAAACTTCAGTACCCACATCTGACAAATCTTTTCTCAGTTCCTCAGCAATCACGTGGGGACTTTTCTCCACTCTACGCTTCAGGTAGCGCACAGCAGTCGAAGTCAGCATCTTCTTTCTGCCATTACCAGGTAGCGTTTCAACAGTGCCCTTTGCCTTGAATTTGCGAATGATGCTTCCTATGGTCTCTCTTGGTATGTTTAACATCTTTGCAATCTTCTTATAGCCATTGCCCTTCCTGTGAAGAGTAATCACCTCTTCTCTTGTCTTCCTGGACCATTCTCTTGACTTCACCATGTTTGTAACCACACCAGTAAATGTCTAGAAGGAGCTGAGTATCACAGTCATTTTAAAGCTGCCTAATAGGTGCTTATTATGCTTTATTGCTGCTCCGTGACATCCACAGGTGTTTTCAATACCTGATTGAAACACTTGAATGAACCTCTGTTCTTCAGAGTGGTAGTCTTTAAGGGGTTGAATAATTGTGTCAATGAAGAATTCACAAAAGAAACATTTACTACTGTATTACAAAACCAATTGATGTCATTTTAGTTGCATATGGTTCTTTAAAAAGGCCTTGTAGGATTTCATTCTGAATACAATTATAAATGTACACTAAATTCCCTAAAACCCTTTACAGCATTGGGGGTTGAATAATTTTGAACACAACTGTACGTCTTAACAAATATATAGCGCTTTATCCCAAGTTCTTTTGAGGCTATCTAGACATTTTTAGCACAATAAAATCAATAAAGATAATATGAGACTGCGTAACGGTAAAACCATTCAAATCAAAATTTATTCACACCGTCATGTTTCATACAATCATATGTTATCAACTGATCAGCAAGATACAATTTTAAAAGTAATTACGGATAGTGATGAGTAGCAATACTGCGACATGCAATAATCTAATGGACAAACAGCTTAGGTTTATAGACCGCACCACACCTATGCAAGAGTCAATTCTTAAGCATCAAGTTCTACTCTACCCACTTAAACCTCTCCCATTTATGACACAATCCTCAACCTGGCTAAAAACACTCAGTTACTGGGCATCACCTGCAGCACAATTTATTATTGTGGGGGCCGATTCACTAAATGCAACTTCCTTCAGGGAGATACATAACACCCTCGATAGGTGTCACACAGATCAATCACACCATCAATTCTCAGCAATTCATTTGTGAGTTAACAAAAACTTCCTATTGACTTAACATACATTTAATAGAATTGGCTGCAATATATAGGATCGGGTCTTGATCATTATTCTAATGGCAGCTGGTGGTAACTTGATATATAAAAGCTATTTTTCAGTTCCAGCTTATCTCACTATGGGGACAAAATATATCTTTAGATGTCCACATCCAGTATTCTTGGAATATAAATAATTCACTAAATTAGGGGGAGCAACAAGGCCGCCCGTAATAGTTTCTTCCTTTAGCGCTCCTCTGCAGTAGAGCGGAAAGGCTGATACTATTATACTGTTTAGGCTTCAACAGCAAAATAATTAATTTATATTCCTTTAATAGGTGATGGACATATAAAGCAGTGACAATGCGGTTAAGAAATAGATATCAAGTTAAAATTATTCAATTATACTTTACCATCTGGTAGTGAAGATAGAGTGATGTTGAGGATTCGGGTGTGGTTGGGTCTTAGTGGAGTGGCTCTGATGGTATCTGGCCCTTTCTCCCCTCCAAGCATCCCCAAGGTTTCTCCAAGTGTTCTCCTCTCTCTCTGGAGTATCCCCTATTTATAGCTGTCTCCCACCCAGTTTAGCTGTAGCCCATCAATATGTGGCCTCATTTGATTGGCGGATATATATATTGATTAACTTCATGTTTCTGTCCAGGTGTTATACTACCTGGCCAGTAGATGGCACTCTCAGATCAAACATCCAACCTTCTACAGGAATTAATTAGTGTATGTGACCAAGCAACAACCTATCTTTAATGGTTTGGGGTCATTTTATACTATATCCAGGGATTCCAAGGGGTTACTTACCAATATTAATATTATACTATTCATGAAACGCCAGCATATTTCACTGCGGCGTGCATGCACGATACACTCATTATTTATATCTAGAGATATGTGTGTATGAGAATTCTGCAGACAGGCATACATGTTTCGTGATATTACTTAAAATTCATTCATAAATAAACAAATTTAATCCGTTTTATAAATGTTAATACACAAGACACTCGTTATGTAATAATCAATTAAATGTGATATGGGTTCTATCTCTTATCAAATATCAGTCCCATGGTTATCTATTATAACTCACCACATAAGATTAAATATTCAAATACCACCTATGCACCTTGTATAATATAATATTACAGATCATATCGCCTATAGCATCTTATGCCTTTATAAACTGAATTTGTAGGTAATCACTGTTACATAAAAAAATCCTTAAACTTTTATTTTTTTCTACAGTTTATGCAAGTCACCATTGTCCAAGGTTTAGAGAGAGATTAGATGTGATCATTGTATTCATTTAGTTTCAGGACCATGTGATTTAACATCTGGGTTTTTACAACCAGAATTGCCTCAGAAAGTTTATCTCTTCCAGTCTCTGAACAATGGATGTTGCTTCCCTTGTCATTATAATCTGATAGAGGGGAGCCTTTGTTTGCAAATGTCAACGAATTTAACAGGTCCATTGTCTAGAAAGCTCAGTCTGGTTACATTTTAACCCCAGGTAGACAGATTGCCTGTTTGAAAGAAATTCCTGCGAAAATATTACGAATTATAGAAATTTCATATCTGAATTGGTCTGACAGACTAAAGAGTTAAAAGAGGAGGAGAGTGCAGAGGGGGTTAGAAGAGCGTAATGTTTAAGTTCTCCACTTCTGTCTGCCTCACATTTCAACACTAGAGTATTCCTTCACAATTTTAACAATGGAGGAACTAATGCATTCTTGATAGGTATTTCTAGTACCATTATTTCTGCTTCACCTATTTGTGTTCCCCTTTCTCTATCAAAATATTCTTTGGGCTGACTATACAAAATAACAATAAATAACCAAATCGAAATGCATTTAATTGTCCATGTGTACTATTGCAATTCAGACAGATTTCTACTTTTTTTAGACATTTTTGGCAAAGAAATAACTGAAATAACAAGAGAAGCAACCTGCGGTAAAAAACAATATCTAAGGTAGTATTGCTAAGACAAGAAGCAACTCTGCAGCATCAATTATTAACTGTGCACCAGAAAGAAAAAAACTAAATGCTTATCTGAATCCAATATAAATCAGGAGTGCATTCCACCTTCTTCACGGCCTCCTATTGCTCCTTCTCTCGATCTTCATGGTTACATAAAAATGGAAGGGAGTCGAACAACGAAATTTCTGTGCAGAATAACAATTTATTGGAAATCATAAAACATTAAATATTAAATCTTAAAATAAATCTGAAGCGATTAATCCATAAAATATAAAGAAAGGCATTCCTCAGGGATTAAAGGTCTACTGTCCAAATCCAATATTTATACTAGTGCTATTACTAGTGATATACTAGTGTAGTTATACTATACTTTAGTGCATGAAAAAATCCCTGTGAATTGCTCCACATGC
This sequence comes from Leptobrachium leishanense, assembly GCA_009667805.1. Lineage (NCBI taxonomy): Eukaryota > Metazoa > Chordata > Amphibia > Anura > Megophryidae > Leptobrachium > Leptobrachium leishanense. The sequence goes on from CM019073.1 coordinate 57,068,666, forward strand.
AGTGTCTTCCAGGTCCCTCTCTTTACATGTCATATCCTTACATCCACTCTAATCTGGCCTGCGCATGTGTCTTCAGGTGTGAATGGCTAAAAATTATGGTTAGGCCGTAAACGAATTCGGACGAAAAGGAATTCAACCACTGTTCCGTTTTGCAATTTTGTTTGGATATGGATGGATTCAGATCAATAAAAAATTCAATAAATTATGCTTAATTAGTGTTAGATTAGGGTTAGATGAGGGTTAAAAGCTACGGTTAATAATTTGGGCTTCTCCCCACCTCGGTGCACTTCGACGATTTGTACATAGGAATCATTTATTCTATGGTTCTCTATTGGATAATTTAGCTGCCGCCGAAGTGCCCAAAGCAGCACTGTATTTCACTGTCAAATGGCTTGTGGTGCTGATATGGTGTCAGATACGGCATCTGTTCGGTGGTACTCGGTGCTGTCTTGGGACGGAGGCAGATCGTTCCTGTTGGGAGTGTGAGGGATGGAGGGCTGCGGCAGCTGTGCCCTCCTTGACAAGCTGTAGGGACAGACCCTCTCAGAGGCGTTTGTTCTGGAACAGAGCAATGCTGTCTGTCCCCCCCTTTTTTCTCTTCCTTTTTTTCTCCTCTCTTTGTCTCTTTCTTTCAGATTTTCCATTCCCCACCCCTCCCCCATCCCTTGCCTTCTTGTTCTTTCTCCCTAATTTTTTCCATCCCCTTTTTTTTGGGGTGTGGCCAATGGTCCTTGTGGTTGACAGATTCAGATCTCAGACGCTTTTTTGTTTTCCATACCTCTTTTTACCCTCGTTAACGAGTGTACTCCTTGTACTCCCTGTACTCTGTATTCATTATGTATCACTCTTTATGTGCTTTCAATGTATTTTTCTTTTCTTTATTGTATTGTTGTTTCCTTGAATAACATTTTAAGTTATAAAAAAACATTGGTCTGTCTTTTACAAAATTATTTCATGAATATTTACCAAACAGACAGAGGTACAGAATGGCCTAAAGCCATTTAGTACATTATGGAGAAGACCAGGGATATTAGACCAATAGTGGAAATCAACGCTGCAGAGGAGACCAAATTAATACATTGACGTGCTGGGCAGTGCTTATGTTAGGAGAACTGAACAATATTAGTGAGAATATTGAAGTGCAAATCATTGGATATGTATCTCAGGCTTAAATGTTAATTATAAATCCTGGCTTCAACTCACAACATACACATATAATATAAGACAAAACCTATCACTAAATAGGCATGAACGTGCCAGACCAAGGGGCCTAGGACCATAGTGGGATATCACTGATCATGTACCTACAGAGAACTAGTTTCTGACCCTAGAAAATGTTGATTTCTATTCTTTCCCTGCTGATAATCAGCTAATAAGACATACAGCTAATGGGCCATATAAAGAGATCTTATCCTTACAGGATGCAGCAGTAAATAAATATCCACAAGCCCCCTTGAGGTGATCACAAGAAGTGAGAATTGAAACTCTGCAATGAACTTACACAAAAACAAAACAGCACCAATGATGGGAAAAGGTGTGATTGATCACCTGTAACCCAAAAAGGGTAGTACTTCCCCATCTGGGGGGATGTACTACCCTTTTTGGGTTACAGGTGATCACCCACACCTTTTTCCATCGTTGGTCTTGTTTTGTTTTCATGAATATTTACCTTTTTTATTAACAATTGAGTGCGGTCAGTACTCCAGATTAAGATTTAAAAGAATCCATACCAAGCACTGTGATTTTTTATCTTTTGGCTTTTTACTTTTGAGATTCTGTTATTAACCCGTTAGTGACCAGGCGGTTTTACGAAAGTCTGTCCGAAAGAGCCCGCTGCTGTTTCTACGTTTCTCCGCTATTTGTGTTTAGGTCAGATTTTCCTCTCACTCGTTTATGCAACCCACACATATTGTATACCGTTTTTCTCACCATTAAATTGACTTTCTAAAGATACCATTATTTCCATTATATAGTATAATTTACTAAAAAAAACAATTATGAAACCTGATGAAAAAATAGAAAAAAACACTTTTCCAAAATTTAATCCCCAAAATCTACAACCGCCAAAAGAGACCCCTGCTAAATAGTTTCAAAATGTTACCCAATTTTTGCATCTTTTTGCTTTTTAACCCATTCACTGCTGAGCCAGTTCACCTCTGTGCATTGAGCTCATTTTGGCCGTTTTATGCTCATCATTTATGCCCATTTAAAACATCAAATAAGGCTCGTGTCAGACGAGCGCACTGATCACGTCCGTGTTGCCGCACATTTGTATGTCCGTTATAGCATATACAGTTGTGTTCAAAATTATTCAACCCCCAATGCTGTAAAGGGTTTTAGGGAATTTAGTGTACATTTGTAATTGTATTCAGAATGAAATCCTACAAGGACTTTTTAAAGAACCACATGCAACTAAAATTACATCAATTGGTTTTGTAATACAGTAGTAAATGTTTCTTTTGTGAATTCTTCATTGACACAATTATTCAACCCCTTAAAGACTACCACTCTGAAGAACAGAGGTTCATTCAAGTGTTTTCAATAAGGTATTGAAAACACCTGTGGATGTCACGGAGCAGCAATAAAGCATAATAAGCACCAATTAGGCAGCTTTAAAATGACTGTGATACTCAGCTCCTTCTAGACATTTACTGGTGTGGTTACAAACATGGTGAAGTCAAGAGAATGGTCCAGGAAGACAAGAGAAGAGGTGATTACTCTTCACAGGAAGGGCAATGGCTATAAGAAGATTGCAAATATGTTAAACATACCAAGAGAGACCATAGGAAGCATCATTCGCAAATTCAAGGCAAAGGGCACTGTTGAAATGCTACCTGGTCATGGCAGAAAGAAGATGCTGACTTCGACTGCTGTGCGCTACCTGAAGCGTAGAGTGGAGAAAAGTCCCCGTGTGACTGCTGAGGAACTGAGAAAAGATTTGTCAGATGTGGGTACTGAAGTTTCAGCTCAGACAATACGGTGCACACTGCGTAATGAAGGCCTCCATGCCAGAACTCCCAGGCGCACCCCCTTGCTGTCTCCAAAGAATAAGAAGAGTCGACTGCAGTATGCCAAAAGTCATGTGGACAAACCACAGAAGTTTTGGGATAGTGTTCTGTGGACTGATGAAACAAAATTAGAACTGTTTGGGCCCATGGATCAACGCTATGTTTGGAGGAGGAAGAACAAGGCCTATGAAGAAAAGAACACCTTTCCTACTGTGAAGCATGGCGGGGGGTCAATCATGCTTTGGGGCTGTTTTGCTTCTGCAGGTACAGGGAAGGTTCAGCGTGTGCAAGGTACCATGAATTCTCTTCAGTACCAGGAGATATTGGATGACAATGTGATGCAGTCCGTCACAAACCTGAGGCTTGGGAGACGTTGGACCTTTCAACAGGACAATGATCCCAAGCATACCTCCAAGTCCACTAGAGCATGGTTGCAGATTAAAGGCTGGAACATTTTGGAGTGGCCATCGCAGTCACCTGACTTAAATCCAATCGAGAACCTCTGGTGGGATTTAAAGAAAGCAGTTGCAGTGCACAAGCCTAAGAATGTGACTGAACTGGAGGCTTTTGCCCATGACGAATGGGCGAAGATACCCGTAGATCGCTGCAAGACACTTGTGTCAAGCTATGCTTCACGTTTAAAAGCTGTTATAACTGTAAAAGGATGTTGTACTAAGTACTAAGATTGAATGTCACTTGGGGGTTGAATAAAACTGATAATGATGTGAGCACAGAAAAGACATTTGTGGTTATTTCATTATAAATGTTATGTTATATTTGTCTGACCTACACGTGCCTCTTTGATTTAATTGTAAGCAAGATGACTGAATGATAAAAATCAATGTCAAACTGGCCAAAACACTCAATTTCAGTGGGGGTTGAATAATTTTGAACACAACTGTAATTATGACCAATGGAGCCCCACACACAAAGTACGTCCACACCGAACTGGGGACGCATAACGGACGACGCAAACAGACGCAGGTTAGGCAAGAACGTAAATCCGCTAGAACGGGCGCACAGAGTGCGCTGCGTCCCCAACATCTTTATAGCTTTGTGTGCGAGTGATGGAACGCGCTCAGACGGACTGCATTTATACGTCCAGCATTTTTGACGGACAAAATGGTTTTCATATATAATTCATTTTCCCTGCTACATCAGTCAAAAATAACGTCAGTAAAAAAAACGGAGTGTGGTCACTACTGCGTCTTCTGCCAGAAAGTGCGTCCGTACTGCACAGACGCACAGTCCGTACAAAATGTGCTCGTCTGACACCAGCCTAAAGCCCTACTTTATTACACCCCCAGACAAGATTTTTTTCTTTTTAAAAACTCACTTTTTTCTTTTTTTTTTTCTTTTGTGTTTACACCAAACATAGTCATGTTTGGTATCATTTAGAAAGGCCACGATCAGGCCTTTCCAATAATATCAAACATGACCCTCTAGCTGCCACAGATCCGGAGACCTGTGGATACAAGTATCCCCCTATCTCCACTTTGCAGCTAGGGTGTTAACTGGAATACAGTTTGGAACAGCGCTCTAAAATACAATACAAACGGACAAGAGACAGTAGGTAAACAGTGTTAATCTAACGCACCTTTGTATTGGAAGCTGGTACAATATCCAATGGGTGCATAGGTGGTGGTTCATATGGACCTCAAAATAAAAGGGAAATATATAGCATAGTGTACCACTGTATGACCATAATGTATATAAGCAAGCAGCAAATGTACACTCACGCTTTCTGAGAGCTCCTAGCCCTCATATGTTCGCTCCGCAGGTTATTAAAGGGCTAACCCGACTGCCCGTATCTCCTGACTCGTTGGTGTCCCCAAGGGATAGCAGGCCATCAGTCCGGGATAAGGATGATAGTAAACCGTCCTCGGAACAGGCAGACGTACGAATTCAGGGAATAGGAAGAAAGTTTAAAACTTAAAAGATTTTTTATTTCCCAAATGGGATTAAAGAAAAAGTAATAAACAAACAAATCAAATAACAATCAGCCAGATGCGTTTCGCACCCTTCCGGGCGCTTCCTCAATGGCAAAAGATTGAAATTACCGTCTGTCATGGAGCTGATGTAACGCTCCATGCTTCAAACCCCAAGAGACTTTATGTTCAATTGTATCGTGTGATTTTAGATATATTTTACATCGTTTGGTTTTAGTTTAAATGGCGTAACTTTAGTTTTAAAAATACTATATTCCTGTAGGTAAATGTGTTTTTGTGTATACAGTAAACAAGCTTTACTGCTGTGTAATTTATGCACCAGGGCTTTTTCCATTATCTAGCTGCATGTTTAATTCAAGGGATCTGTGATAGTGTGTGTTTAATCTGATGTGTTAGAACAATGGATTATACAAATGTTGTGTGAGCTGAAGCCTAAAGAATGTAAAGAATGTTTATTGTAAATAACTGACATAATGTAATTAGTATGGGTAGGACGAGGTGCATCATTTTATGCAAATTATGACTGTTGGACTTCAGCATAAATGGTGGCGTTTTGTTCATTAAAAGGTCAGAGAACTCTCAAGCTCAGAGAGAGAGGATCCTGTTGGAACATACAGCCGCGTCTGGTGTTTCATTCAGCGACGCTACACTACACTATCACCCTCAGAAGGTACCGAGCCGCCTTCTGGAAATTCCTAACGGCTCCAGGGCAGAGGAACAAAAGCAGACGGGTCAAGCTGTTTGAGGCGCTGAGGACAGTGCTCCCAGTAGCCGGGCTGACCGCAACGAAGGGGTGTCTGGAGAGTCAGGACAGATGGAAGGGAACGGTTCCATCACACCGTCCTTCTGTAATGTCCGGTATTTAAATGTGAGAGGTGGATAAACAAGGGGTGTTAACTGGCCCACTGACGTCATTGCATATATGGTGACGATGTCAGTGGGTGAGGGGGTGACCCGGAGGCTTGGCTGACATCCAAGATGTCAGCTACTTCTGGGTTTGAATCATGATTTGGCACCTAAGGGGTTAAAGATAGGCACTGCTGAAAAGGGGAGACTCTCCCCTTTCCAGCGGTATCTTTCTTTTTTTTCTAAGTGGAGTGGTTTGGGAGGGAGAGAGCTCCAAAGGAACCACCCCTCAACTTTCTAAAACTCCATTACAAGCATTGGGGGCACCTGGTGATGACATCATCACGCACGTTGATGACATCATTGCGACTGCCGGGCACCCTGCATAGGTGGGGCAGACTTCCAGACTGCCATGGGCAGGGTCGGCTTTAGACCTTTGGGTGCCCTATGCGAGAAATCTTCACAGCGCCCCACAGTAGCCACACACCCTACCATGACCACACCCCTTTATCCAATACCTCCTAAAGCTAAAACCCCTTAAAAATCTGGTAGCGCTTCGGTGTTTGCGCTAGCTTGTGCGAGTTTACTGTACTTTGCGCACCTATTCTTAACCTGGGGAACGCAATCCGTAATTAGCGTTAGGATAAGTAAGGTATTACAAAGTCCTAGCGCTAATTACTGCACTGATGGGTTAAAGAAAAGTTTAGCTACTCCTAAAAGCTGGTATTAAGTGACTCAGCTTTTGCAGAATTATTTAGCACCCCCCTAACAACCTCCCAAGTAAATACAATACTCACCTCACATCCTGCGGCGAGAATGTTGGCTCAATCTGCCGCTTCTCCTGTCCACTGCAGAGTGAGACTGGGGACAGTCTGCAAGATAGCGATTGCGTAGGGCTCGCGGCCAGGCAGCACAACCCTCCATGGAGTCCTATGGACTCCAGGAGGTGATACTCACGGCAGCGCAGAAGTGCTACTACGTGGTGTATGAGCGTATGAATGAGCTGCACAGCAATAAAACTCCTAGCAAGATGCTTTGTGAATTACTAGTCTCTCATTTCTGTGAACTCTCTTTCTCACCTCACTCTGTCACACATCTCTATGATCACTGTGTGACCCCTTGTTCTCACTGTGACCCCTCGCTCTTTCATCCCTCTCTCTGTGTGCTCTCTTATCCCTCTCTGTGATCCCTTCTCATCCCTAGGATCTCTCTCTCTTATATGATCTGGTGATCTGGATCTCTTAGTTTTTTTTTATGTAAGAGATCCAGACATTAATGGGTGACATAAGGCTAGCTCTATTAGTGGTCCATATCAGGCTATATTTATAAAAGCATCCGCTTAACTGCATCAAATCTAATATAGAGAACAATTTCCCCAATGCTATATGATTTTTGTTTTTAAATGTGAAGGGTGTATGTTGCATAATATTGTGGCTATTTTGTGTTATTTTATTGACCGAGTGTTTGTTTTATGTGCTTATTAAAAGTTAAGTTTTACATTACGTCTCAGGTAGACATTTGTATCCTGCTGGAGCTTTCCCGCAGTATAGTTGAATTTAAGTCCCCCATTTCTAAATTTTTAACAACTCATAGAAATTATAACCGCAAACGCTTGCATGTTAAAATGTGAAAAAAACACTTTACACGTTGTAAATTATTGAAAATTCTAATCTTATTGCATTTTTTGTTATAATATACAGACAGGACATGACCTATACATATAATAATGATATATTATGAATCTGCCAAGTCTGCCGGAAAGAACGATCTATAATATGTCTGGGTGGTATAATAAAACGAGGCTTCAAAACGCATTTAAACATGATGAGCAAAAATGGTAAAAATTAGCTCAGCACACAGGCGTGAAATGGCTCAGCAGCGAAAGGGTTAAACAACATAAAAAATATATATATATAAAAGGCTTAAAAGAAACAGACGCGTTTCGGCAGTGCACCTGCCTTCTTCAGTCAGAAAAAAATCATATAGGTGTTCCATCATAATACATCATACTACAATATATGAAATACGATTGTTATTGCATAGGCACTTTATGGGATTTGTGCACTAAATTACATTATCTATATAACTATAAAACCGAATGTCCGTCGCCACACATCCGGTTTCTGTTGGCTGCGCGCGCAGCCAACAGAAACCCGATGTGCAGCGTCGGACAGACGCTGGATGCGCGTGCAGCCTCTACCCACCGGCCGCGCGCGCATCCAGGAGAACAGGATGCACACGCAGCAGCCGGGTAGAGGCTGCGCGCACATCCTGTAGAGCCGGATGCGCTCGCAGCCGGCTGCTGCGTGCGCATCCTGTTCTCCTGGATGCGCGCACGGCCAACGGGTAGAGGCTGCGCACGGATCTAACTTCTGTGAGTTGGGGGAAAATATACCCATGTGAGTTTGGGGCAATTATACCCATGTGAGCTGGGGCAAATATACCCATGTGTGCTGGGGGCAAATATACCCATGTGAGCAGGGGGCAATTATACCCATGTGAGCAGGGGGCAATTATACCCATGTGAGCTGGGGCAAATATACTCATGTGAGCTGGGGGGCAAATATACCCATGTGAGTTTGGGGCAATTATACCCATGTGAGCTGTGGACAATTATACCCATGTGAGCTGGGGGCAAATATACCCATGTGAGCAGGGGGCAATTATACCCATGTGAGCAGGGGGCAATTATACCCATGTGAGCTGGGGGCAATTATACCCATGTGAGCTGGGGCAAATATACCCATGTGAGTTTGGGGCAATTATACCCATGTGAGCTGGGGCAAATATACCCATGTGAGCTGGGGGCAAATGATATATCCATGTGAGCTGGGGAAAATATACACACGCAGCCTATGGCCGTCTGCTGCGAGCGCATCTGGCTCTACAGGATGCGCGTGCAGCCTCTACCTGGCTGTTGCGCGTGCATCCTGTTCTCCTGGATGCACGCGCGGCCAACGGGTAGAGGCCGCGCGCGGATCCAGCTTCTGTGAGCTGGGGGTCATATATACCCATGTGAGCCGGGGGGCAGTATATACCCATGTGAGCTGGGGCAAATATACACATGTGAGTTGGGGGGCAAATATACACATGTGAGTTTGGGACAATTATACCCATGTGAGCTGGGGACAATTATACCCATGTGAGCTGGGGACAATTACACCCATGTGAGCTGGGGCAAATATACCCATGTGAGCTGGGGGCAAATATACCCATGTGAGCTGGGGGCAAATATACCCATGTGAGCTGGGGCAATTATACCCATGTGAGCTGGGGCAAATATACCCATGTGAGTTTGGGGCAATTATACCCATGTGAGCTGGGGGCAATTATACCCATGTGAACTGGGGACATATACCCATGTGAGTTTGGGGCAATTATACCCATGTGAGCTGGGGACAATTATACCCATGTGAGCTGGGGGCAAATATACCCATGTGAGCAGGGGGAAAAATACCCATGTGAGCAGGGGGCAATTATACCCATGTGAGCTGGGGGCAAATATATACCCATGTGAGCTGGGGCAATATATATATTCATGTGAGCTGGGGTAAATATACACACGCAGCCTATTGCTGTCTGCTGCGTGCGCATCTGGCTCTACAGGATGCACGCGCAGCCTCTACCCGGCTGCTGCGCGTTCATCCTGTTCTCCTGGATGCGCGCGAGGCCAACGGGTAGAGGCCACGCGCGGATCCAGCTTCTGTGAGCTGGGGGTCATATATACCCATGTGAGCCGGGAGCAAATATACCCATGTGAGCGGGGGGCAATATATACCCATGTGAGCTGGGGCAGTATATACCCATGTGAGCTGGGGCAAAATATATCCATGTGAGCTGGGGGCAAATATACCCATGTGAGCTAGGGGCAAATATACACCCATGTGAGCTGAGGCAAATATACACCTATGTGAGCTGGGGCAATATATATCCATGTGAGCTGGGGCAAATATATCCATGTGACCTGGGGGCAAATATATACATGTGAGCTGGGGGCAATATATATACCCAATTGAGCTGGGGGCAATATATATACCCATGTGAGCTGGGGCAATATATATAAACCCATGTGAGTTGGGGCAAATATACCCATGTGAGTTGGGGGCAAATATACCCATGTGAGCTGGGAGCAATATATATACCCATGTGCGCTGGGGCAATATATATACCCGTGTGAGTTGGGGCAATATATATCCATGTGAGCTGGGGGCAATATATATATCCATGTGAGCTGGGGGTCAGAAACTGGGTGCAATAAACAGCCACATCATTGGGAGCACCTGGCAGCCATATGCTCTACAACAATAGACTGCCCTCCGGGCAGGCTTTATACCTAGTATTATATAAAATACGTATTGCGCCAAAAGGAACTCTCTCAGTATTATATTGTTGCAGTGTCCTTGTGGTGCACAATATGTATGTAGGGCCACAAAACCCTTTCGTGTACGTATTTTAGAACATACTATGTTCTAAAATACTATGTTCAACATAGGAATAATATACTAAAGAAAAGAGAGGATCATAGTGTACCCCTGCACTGCAACAAGTGCCCAAGTTTTTAACTGGACAGATTTCAAATGGATGGGGATTGAGGCAATTTGTTTAGATTGGCGTGGGGAGATCTTTTTTAAAAATTTTCCATAAGAATTTTTTTGGGGATTTTTACTCTTACGACACTGCACAAAGGTGGTTTGCACATGGAGCTGGATATCAGGAACTGCATTTAAATATATGTTTTCGTCATTACTTTTTATCATTCATTATTATTCTATTTTTTATATACCACTTAATATAATTTTTTCCGTTTTTTTATATTATATATATATTTCATTTTTTTATTTACTTTACATTTTTTATATTTTTTTTAGATTTTTTCTTGTGTAGCGCTCACTCCCGGAGGAGCTGCTGAATTTGAACCTCGGGTCAGTCTCCCCGCACTAGGGAATAAATATACTCCAGCACCGTCGTGGATTTTATAAATTATATAGTTTACTGAATAAACGGGCATATAATGAGTAACACGGTATATGTATATATTTTTACAGTACTTCGTAATACGAGAAACACGCAGCGGAAAAGGAAAAAATACAGCACTTCGTAATGCGAGAAACGCGCAGCGGAAAAGGAAAAATACAGCACTTCGTAATGCGAGAAACACGCAGCGGAAAAGGAAAAATAGTATTTTTAACCCCTTAGTGGTTGGAGTGTGAGTCTCGTACAGGTTATGTCCCAAGGAATGTATGTGTATGTGTGTATTGGTACCCGGGTACAATATTTAACTGGCCAGTGAATTATTTAGGAGGTATCTTCGACTAGTCACGTTGGGGCCCTGTAGGTTTTGGAACAAACTGTAGTGTGCTTTAGTATTTCACAGTGGCCTGGAAGGCCTCTCACCCATCCGCCAGATACTCGGTGCTCCGCTCGACCCAGGACGTCTCTCCGCTCGATTTTGACTGGGGTTCTCTGTGTCACCGGATCCGCTGTCTTGCTCCTCTGTATCGGCCACAAGATGTCCAGCTCACCGCCTGCACTCCCTGTTCAATCGTCTGCGGTTCTCCTCACTCGGGGTCCTTCAGCTTACTCTGTCTCAGCGTGGGTTACTGGGTCTTCGTTAAATAGGAAGGAAAAGCCCGATCTCTAGCTCCGCTAGGCCGCACCTGCGCTCTGGCCTGGTCGAGATCACTTTCTGCTACACTGCGTCTTGCTCCTCTCACTCCTCGGCGCGCTCTGCCAGCTCTTTCCAGGAGGCTGCGGATATCAGTCTCTCTCTCTCCCACCCACTTCCTGTTCCCGCCCGCAAAGCATGCTGGAAAATGTAGTCCCAATGTTCAGTGTCTTACATCGCACTTGTCTCCCTCCGGTGGCCAAAAACAAGTACTACAACGACAGGGAATTAAAAACCAGCGCTACACTTGTTATAAGGTTTTTTGTTATTTTGTAAATTTGGGAACTCTGACAGTAGACTTTTGATTCCTAAAGAAGTCCTTTTTTGATATTTTATGGATGAAATGCGTTGGTTTTATTTCAATATTTTATATTTCATGTTTTATGATTTCCAATAAATTGTTATTCTGCACGGAATCTTCGTTGTCCATCTCCCTTCCATTTTTATGCAACCATGAAGATCGTGAGGAAGAGCAATACGAGGCCATGAAGAAGGTGGAATGCAGCCCTGGTTTATATTATATACAGATAAGCGTTTTGATTTTTCTTTCTGGTGCGTAGTGAATAATTGGTGCTGCACAGTTGCTTTTTGTATCAGCAATACTACCCTATATATTGCTTTTACTGCAGGTTGCTTCCCGTCCATATTTCTGTTTATGTATGTGCCTAGGAAGGGGCACTTCTGAAAAGCCTGTGATTTTGTATATTTATTTAAATATATTTTGGTGTGGGATGCGGAGTTTACTTCCTAGTTTTTAAAGAAATAGCTGACCTAGAAATTAGTGATTTGGATATTTTTCAACTTGGCTGGTTTGGCCTAAGATTTAAACTGTTCTAATTCATAAAAATCTATAGTTAGGTGAACTACTCTGTGAGTTGATGTCTGTTGACTTAGTTGTAAACAGTTTTTCATATAAAAAGAAAACATCCCTTCCGCCTGTCAATTTTCTTTTTTGTGCCAAGGGCCAACATCTATAGGATTGCAAAGATTCAGAAACAGGAGCAAGCTGTAGAATCCTTATATATCTGGCTCTCTTACTCTCTCCCTCAGCCACTCAGCAGAGTGCCAACATGCTAGCAATGAGTCTAGGATGTTGGCTGGTGCCCTGCTTGTGGATGTGTCATGAATATGGTCTACAACAGTGGTTCACAAAGCTGTTCCTTAACAGACCAGATTTTAAGCATAACCTTGGGGATATGCATACTGAATACTGCCATCAGTGAGCAGCAAATCATATCACTTGTGCTGTGCCAAACCAAATACACCAGCACGAAAAAAAATACAGCACAGTATAGTTACACATTCTACACATACCCAAACAATAAAATAGAGAGGTTGTGCGTGTTTTTATTATTGCTGCAGCATATATACACAGATTGATTTTGACAGGTGCAAAAACTGAACGGGAGACAATTGTGGCTCTTAATTCAGATTGGCTGAATTGGGTAAAAAACAGTCTGCCCACAGATTTCTGCGTGCAACGTTAATGCGTGCGCGTTTTTGCGCGTCTTTTTCATGCACGATATTTTTTGACGGATGAAAAAATGCGCTCGGATCGTAATACCTGTGTTAATTTACGTGCGTTAACGTTTAACGCTGACGCAAAAAAATTGCACTGTGCGTACGAATTTGCCCGGAGAATAGAGCCCCGTGTCTACTAATAAAGACTTGATTTGAATAAGTCACAATTCTCACCAAGAATTTATTGAGGAAATGCAGTTTACATTGATATAAAATTGTGTAATGTTTCATGCACATACCATCTGCTAATAATTTTCAGGTTATCGTAAATCCCTGGCAAATTTCATGTTAAAGGAACTTTGATCAACTAATAATCTTGTCTTGGAGTAAAATAGTAATGAATGTTGCTTTCTGTTATTTTAATAGAGTCTGGATGGAGTTTAGAAGAAAAGTTATCTCTTTTGAACAGTAGATTCAACAAAAGAGTCCTCGCTGACATGTTTGTGTGGAATGATGATCGGGAGTCCAGCAAAAACATCATTCATGTATGTAAAATAAAAGAATATTGTTATTTCAGTATTCATGTTTGAATATTTTTATTTTATGTTTGCCTGTAAGATTTTATACCATAAATAGCTTTTTTTAAATGTTAATGTTAAAATAAGTGTGGTAAAAGGTGCTGCTACCTGCAGTTTTATACTGACTGGAAGAGTTATGTCATCCAGAAACATCTCCCATAATACTCTACAAAGGCTATTCATCTGGTACATCTGGTCTAGGTCACTTGCATGCCAAGAACAATCTACTTCATCGTCCAATGTCATATTTTCTGACTGCAATAAATAGCCATGGGAACTTTTAAAAGAAACAACTCTTAAACAAAAGAGCAAAATGAAAGCAGAAAACCACTGTAAATGACCTTATGTACTGCAGTTTGTGTGATTACAATTTTACACTTCCATAACTTTACATGATGAGCTAATAAGCTTGAAAACATCTAAAGTACACATGTCCAAAGCTGTGAGAAACTAGTGGACTTTCAAATGAATGAGAGGTTTATTTTCAAAACCAATGAAATATGGTTAGTTTATAAACTATTTTCAGAATACAAGAATATGGTATAGTCCATCTAAATTATAAAATCACAAGGGATCCATTCATTTATAAAAATATTGTCCATCATGAAACTTACTACAAAATATTCACACATTGGTATGGCACACCACTCCAACTATACAAATGCACTGGACTAACTGATCCGACATGTTGGCACTGCCATCAAGAACTAGGTACATATCTCCACATTTCCACATTTGGTGGACTTGCACAAAATTGCAAGTCATCTGAAGAAACATTTGGGACATTATCATAGAGGTCACTGACTTAGACATAAGCTTCACCACTCGTACTTTTCTATTGCTGCTAACCAATGCCCCCTCTGACAGTTTATGATCAATCACTTGATCACTTTTGCCTTTGACTGGCAGTTTACCAACTAGTACCCTGCCACAGAAATAGAACCACTGTCCCTTCCAACAGAAAATGGCTCACAAGTAAGCTAGATATATTGCATCGAAGAAAGAGTACCATCGCAGGAGGGCAAAATGCCAATGTTTGTCCGTACTTTGTTATACTGGACACAATATCCCTCCTCATTCTTACATAAAAGTAGACTTGTGAATGTCTCTATGGGTCCCTCGATTCAGAAGACCACGAATGTGACGAAACGGCAGCCCCAATGTTGATTTGCAAGTATTTTGCTTTACAGTTTATTGTCTCTGTATATAGTGTAGAGTGTGTGATGTGCTATGCTGTTGTCAAAGTGTGTATCTGTATGTTACAGTTATAAGTTGTTATATTTTGCACTAACTAAACAGTAGGAGAGGACCCTTGCTCAAGAGCTTGCACTCTAACCTCCTGTGTTTCCCTCTCTGTAAGAAGACTTCTTTGTTCCCCTCTCTGTAAGAAGACTCCTTTGTTTCCCTCTAGTCTCAGCACACTGTTTAGAGAAGATGCATTTGTAAACATTCCATTGTGTTAAATGTCTTTTCTATTGTCCAGTGGCTGGAGCCTGTCATTATTTGTAATGTATTCTGGAAGGGAGGGGGTTGTCTCAACTGTTAACTGTGTGTATTTGAAATAAAGAAGCATTCTCCATTTGGATTTTGAATGAGCAACATCTCTCCATACAGTTTATGTGTCGTCTATACTGTATCTGGATACAAGCTCCGTCTTATACAACGGAGAGGGGCGCCTGGGATACTAGGATCCTTAACAATGACTAACTTGAAAAAATAAGGGCCCTTTTCACCTGCCGTTTCCAAAAACAGCTGTCATTTAACACCCGTATTTCGAAGGAGCTGCTTTCTCAGCTTTCGAAGGAGCTACTGCCGAGATGTTAAATGATAACGCCTGTGGCACTTAGCGCTGCTGATGTTATCAGCTCCAGGGGTCCCTAGGACTTCATGGAGACAGGACGTGATCTCACACAAGCTCTTTCAGAGATCACACTAATGAGATCCGGCCAGGCAGCGGAGTGATACGTGGAGTTACAGTGGCAACTATTTGTTCAGTGTATCTCTACATGAAGCGAGGAAGTGGTGGATCGTGCCACTCTTGCCACTGAGGGATGTGAGGTGAGTATTGTATTTTGTGGTGGGGTTAGATCATTGTGTTAGGTGATTGTGCAGAAGTGCAATCAACTAACACCAGCCTGTGAAAGACGTTATTCTTTTCAAACTAATGTCAGATCCAGATTGAAAACGGGATTGTTGGAATAGCTTGTTCTCCATCTGCTGGGGCCACATTAGTGTCTCCCACACAAAGTATAGTGCAATAACCTGACACTGTGCCGCAAAAAAAAAGGAGCACAGCGCTCGAGCCATTGTGCTGAAAAGCTTGAGCGCTGTGCTTAATGGCAACAATGGAATGGGGCCTTAAGCCTCTAGTACATGATCAAATTACACCCACCTTGACATAAGGAGGGTACTAAAAGAGTCACAACTGTATCACAATTAACAATAAGCTGTGTCTTGTCTGGATACTTAACTCAGTAATGTTGGGCGGGGTGGCCCCCGCTATGTTGTATCTCTCTTCCTAAAACTTGTAACCCCTGTTCTTATTTATTTGCTCCTCAACTGCCCTTTTTGGGGGTTTGTTTTGATTTTTCTTATATTTCCTCTTTATACCCCCTTTCCTTTGTTATTTCCTTCATGAACAATGCACTGTCCCTCGCAGGAATAATTCAGACTAAAGTATTTTGTTTCAAAACACAGTATGATCAATTCTTTTACACACACATTATTTTATTACAGCATCCTACAATCATATATATGACACCATATGCTTACAAATATCACCCAATTATTGCTTTACTACTGGAAATTCATGGTGACTTTATTTTTCTTGTTTTTCTATGCTGATCTGTACTATCAAATGTTTCACCTGTGAACCAGGGCTGGATTAAGATCTCTTTGGGCCTGGAGTTGAAGATTTTGGTGGGCTTTTTTTGGAATTTAGTGAAATGAAAACATATTTTAGGTTATTTAATAATGCAGATACAGGTATATCATAGGCAGATACTGTGTGAGGAAATTTCCATTTAGATTTCAATCATTTGCAGTGTGTAAAATTATTTTTTCACATTTTATCATCCAAACTGTTGTGGTTATATATTCTATAGCGAAATATTCTTAAAAAATTTGAAATGGGAACCTGTTACTGCATTTTTCTGAAAAAAAAATATACAATTTTAACCAAAAAAAAAGAGATATTTCCCTTGTGTTTTGACAGATGGTGTTTTATGAATAATTTGACTATGTATAAAACACTGACCTTTCCCACAGCGTGGGAAATAAAAAAGTGAGTAATGGCAGTGGTATTGCTCATTTTATATGTGACAAATGGACAATGCCATCACTTTGGAACTTAGACTAGGGTCAGACGAACACGTTTTCTACGGACTGTGCGCCCGTGCAGTACGGACGCACTTTTTGACGGAAGACGTAGTAGTGGCCACACAGTCCGTTTTTGTGACTGACGTTATTTTTGACGGATGTAGGAGGGAAAATAAAATGAAAAAACATTTTGTCTGTCAAAAAATGCTGGATGTATAAATGCAGTCCGTCTGACCACATTCCATCACTCACACACAAAGCTATGCCGACGTTGCGCACTCCGCACGTCCGTTCTAGCAGTTTTATGTTCTTGCCTAACCTGCGTCCGTTTGCCGCGTCCGTTGTGCTTCCGCACTTCTGTGTGGACGTACTTTGTGTGTGGGCTCTATTTATCATAATTGTATGCTACCACGGATGTTAAAATGTGCGGCAACACGGGCGTGAACACTGCGCTCGTCTGACCCTAGCCTAAAAATAAAGTGGGGGTTTTTTTGTTTTCTTTTCTTTTAGATTTTACATGGTCACGTTTGGTATTAATGCAAAGGCCAGTCTCTGACCTGTCCAAAGAAGCCTCACTTGACCTTGTGAGGTGTAAAGTATAGTGATGCAGGGTTCCAAAGTCCCCCCAGTGCGCCTGACTGCAGTACGGCAGTTTAGGTTTTGGATGTAACAATTTGTAATAACGGATTGTGCCATCACCTCCACACTTGTTGGTGACATGAGAAATGAGATGGTGAGTTAGTGCAGCATCATTGTTCACTTTATAATTGAAAAGTGAAAAATATTGCTGTTAGAAAAAAAGAGAAATATTTATTTTATTTTTATTATTACGTAAAACCTGGTCATGTTTGGTAGTATTGGGAAGACCATGCTCTGGCCTTTCCAGTGATACGTCACATGACCCTGTAGCTGCTATGGGGTTGGAGATACAGTGGTCCAAATGCCCATCAATACAGACATAGTTATCCTTTCTCTGGGCCTATTCTGGGACATGGGCCTGGAGCTGCTGCTCCATCAGCCCCTATGTTAATCCGGCCCTGCTGTGAACACTTGAAAAATTTTCATTAATTTAAAAAAATAAATATTGGTCATGCCTATACAACTCCTATTAACATGTTAGTAACAGGAATCATCATATTGATGAAGTTTTAGTTATAGGGCCAACCATACTTGAAAACGAGAGAAATCTCAATGTATCCTTCCTGGTAAAATACTTTATAAATAAATAAATGAATAAATAAAGTCTTATTCACTAAGCGCCATTGTTTCACCCAAGTTCACCGTAGCAGCAAACAATGGTAAAACCACCATTACAGCACCAAAGGTGAACATTGGCTGTAAGTGAATTCAACAAAATTCAACAATGGCTGCAAAGGTGCAGCAAACAGCTGTGAGTGACGGTATCACCATTTTTCTATAGTAGAAGGAATCGATTGTTCTTCATTTACTGACGTTTGCAACAGTGGTGCCCATACTATGGCAATTTTAAATTGGTGTTCTTTATTTAACTTCTAATGAAATAACAGAAAAAAACAACATTGAACAACTGTGTGAAACAATGGTGAAAATAATGGTGACAAACTACAGTGGAACTTCCCTAGAATGTAAATTTACCATAGTTTTACAGTAGTTGGTCCAACATAGTGCACCAAAGTTAATTCGCAGTTGCTTAATTTCACTTATTGAAACATTTTTTCTCTTTTCCACTAGATTGATCAACCAAGTCTTGGAATGCCTTCCAGAGATTACTATTTTAATAGTGGAAATTATCAAAGGGTAAGTATGTATTTGCTCTCTCAGACTGTTTGGGACTTGTGAATAAATTATTATGATAGATTTATATGTTCTTTTATTTATTTGGTTTTCACAAATTAAAACAGACATTGAGAACATTTCAGTGATAAAGGGAATGGAGTACGCATGGAAAATGGAAGAGGTAGAAGACTGATAGATCTCAATTACTTTCTTTCTCATTTGTTCCTGAATTTCTTTGGATCTTGGCATGATGTGTAGCTTTGGAGGATCTTTTGATCAACTTCACTTTGTCTGTTAGGTCTTATTTAAGTGATTTCTTGATTGCGAACAGGTGTGGCAGTAATCAAGCCTGGGTGTGGCTAGAGAAGTTGAACTCAGGTGTGATAAACCACAGTTAAGTTGTGTTTAAACAGGGGGCAAACAGTATTCACACAGAGCCATGTGGGTTTGGATTTTGTCTTCCCTTAATAATAAAAACCTTCATTTAAAAACTGCATGTTGCATTTACTTGTGTTATCTTTGACTAATATTTTAATTTGTTTGATGATCTGAAACATTAAAGTGACAAACGCGAAAAAAAATAAAAATTCAGGAAGGGGGCCAACACTTTTCCACACAACTGTATGAATTGCAGCAGAGAGTACAAATGTATTATATTTACAAATTATATTTTATAAATTTTAATATCCAGTAGTAATTTCAAAGTTTAATTCTGTAACACTACTTATTAATGAAGTTACCCAGGGCCGGTGCTAGACTATTTTGCGCCCTAGGCAAGACCAGCTACTTGCGCCCCCCCCCCCCGAAAAAAAACACTGCACATTACTGTGGAGCTCTGTGACCCACCCATAAACACTGCACATTACTGTGGAGCTCTGTGATACATACTCACCATACATTACTGTGGCCCTGCTGATTTGGCCCCCTCTGATTTTGGCTGCAGGGTGCGCCGCGTGACGTCTGCCTCCAGTGCATAGTGTCCTCATGGTTTGAGGCTTGGGGAGAGATTTTGGGGCCCTTACGGTTGGTGGAAGGGGTTAATAGGGCCACTCATTTTGGGGGAAGGATGAGGGAGGGAGAGTGACGGTGGGGTATTTTTCTGGGGTGGGTGGGAGAGTGCTGGTGGGGTATTTTTCTGGGGTGGGTGGGAGAGTGCTGGTGGAGTATTTTTCTGGGGTGGGAGGGAGAGTGATGGTGGGGTATTTTTCTGGGGTGGGAGGGAGAGTGCTGGTGGGGTATTTTTCTGGGGGAGGGAGAGTGATGGTGGGGTATTTTCCTGGGGGGGAGGGAGAGTGATGGTGGGGCATTTTTCTTGGAGGGAGAGTGGTGGGGTATTTTTTCTGGGGGAGAGTGATGGTGGGGTATTTTTCTGGGGTGGGGGAGACTGATGGTGGGGTATTTTTTGGGGGGAGGGAGAGTGATGGTGGGGCATTTTTCTTGGAGGGAGAGTGGTGGGGTATTTTTCTGGGGGAGAGTGATGGGGTATTTTTTCTGGGGGAGAGTGATGGTGGGGTATTTTTCTGGGGGGGGAGATTGATGGTGGGGTATTTTTTGGGGGGAGGGAGAGTGATGGTGGGGCATTTTTGTGGGGTATTTTTCTGGGGGAGGGAGAGTGGTGGGGTATTTTTCTGGGGGGAGGGAGAGTGGTGGGGTATTTTTCTGGGGGGAGGGAGAGTGGTGGGGTATTTTTTCTGGGGGGAGGGAGAGTGGTGGGGTATTTTTTTCTGGGGGAGAGTGATGGTGGGGTATTTTTCTGGGGTGGGGGAGACTGATGGTGGGGTATTTTTTGGGGGGAGGGAGAGTGATGGTGGGGCATTTTTCTTGGAGGGAGAGTGGTGGGGTATTTTTTTCTGGGGGAGAGTGATGGTGGGGTATTTTTCTGGGGGGGGAGACTGATGGTGGGGTATTTTTTGGGGGGAGGGAGAGTGATGGTGGGGCATTTTTGTGGGGTATTTTTCTGGGGGAGGGAGAGTGGTGGGGGTATTTTCTGGGGGGGGGAGAGTGGTGGGGTATTTTTCTGGGGGGAGGGAGAGTGGTGGGGTATTTTTTTCTGGGGGAGGGAGAGTGGTGGGGTATTTTTTTTGGGGGGAGGGAGAGTGATGTTGGGGTATTTTTCTGGGGGGAGGGAGAGTGATGGGGTATTTTTCTGGGGTGGGAGGGAGAGTGGTGGGGTATTTTTCTGGGGGAGGGAGAGTGGTGGGGTATTTTTTTCTGGGGGGAGAGGGATGGTGGGGTATTTTTCTGGGGGGAGGGAGAGTGATGGTGGGGTATTTTTTGGGGGGAGGGAGAGTGATGGTGGGGTATTTTTCTGGGGGAGGGAGAGTGATGGTGGGGTATTTTTCTGGGGGGAGGGAGAGTGATGGTGGGGCATTTTTCTGGGGGGGAGTGATGGTGGGGTATATTACTGGGGGGTAATGGATGAGTGGGGTATATTACAGAGGGGGTGTAGGGAGGGTGGGTGTGTCAGCCAGTGGGGAATGGGTGATGGTGGTCAGGGGTGTTTTCCAGGGGAGGGGGACCTGGCATGGGGATGTGTACAGTGTACTTTGCTTGTCCGAGCGTGCAGCCAGTGAGAGGATCCGCCCCCCCTCCTCCTGGTCAGGCTACCTCCAGGGCATAGGGATTGGATGGCACACGTCATGTGGCGTGACATGTGACCCTGGCCGGCCGGCTCCCTTTGATTAGGTCATAGGGAGCATCGGATGGCCGGGGTATTGCAGGCGCCGGGCACAGAACAGCACCAGCGGCGGATAGTGCAAGGGCTGACCTTGCTGACACCTGGCTCGGGGCCGGCTGCACCCCTAGGTGGCGCTGCGCTCTAGGCGGCCGCCTAGCTCGCCTAGCGGGCGCGCCGGCCCTGAAGTTACCTCTACCTCAGTCTGGACATTTCTCTTAAGTCCCATTTAATCCATTAGCATTGCCCGAAAGATTCTCATAACTGAAAATGCAGCGGGCCCTATCACTTGGTGTCAGCTAAAACGCCGTCGTTAACGGAAAAATCTACCATGAGTTGCTAAAATGTAGTGCCTGACCATCCACCAACAGATCACCTTGTCAGCGGGAGTCTGTGTACAAGGTTGTTTAGCTCACGCTAGGGAAACGCTAAGACCCGGGCTGATACCCAGCACTAATGCGGTTTTGTACAGGATAGAACTGTTTTCTCCAGTGCAGAGTGCCGGGCCATACCCATCCTCTGCCCTCAGAAGCTTGTATAAGTTTGAACACATTCAGCACGAGTAGTCCTCACACCCCTGCATTATTAAAATCCTACAAGGTGGCCGTATCATCCATGTATCGATGCACACATACATTTAAGGCTGATGGGCATTGCAAGATAAATGCCACCCAACAGCATGTAGAATCATTACATTGCATTTAATAGATCCAAAAGGAAGGCCAGGTGAGCGACAATAATTTCCCTGCTGCAGCATATACATAATACATGTTCCAGAACAAGACTTATCCATGTGTCCCTTTAAATATGGTCCACACTGTCACCCTAATAATCAACAGCTCACATACTATGAATAACCCTCAGCGTAAAATGTTTAAAATGAGGCAATATATTAGAATTAGGATATATGTGGTTAACGGATACATATATATCATAATATAGCCTACAGCAACAGCAACAGCAATAACATTGTTGAACTGATCCATTGAAATGGTGTATGGGGCAAAGAGAACACCTGTGCTGCATTCCTTTCAATTGCCTGTTAATTGCCTGTTCATCTTGGGCGAGGACCTGTTTTTTGTGTTGTTTTTGGAGTTACCACCGGGGTTGAGCAGTAGGTAAAATTTAGCAATTAGCGTCCGTCTAAAAATTAGCGCAGGCAACAAATGATCTGTTGGTTACAATAGCATAAGTGTTCTCTAGCGCTCCCCATGTTAAGTATAGGACGTGGTAAGTACAGTAAACATGCGGTACGAATCGCAAATTAACACTCGCTAAGTGATTTTTCCCTTTTCTAGTGGGAGGCAAATGATTTGTTGGTCAGGCTCTAGAGTCCTTTTACCTGTCGCTAATGAAAAAACATGCTGACGGTAGGGTTAGCTTACACCAGGTGATAGTGCCCTATATGGGCTGGGTAATGTCACATTAGCTACAGGTGTAGCTACTACTAATCCTAAAATTGTAAGCAGGGGAAAGGGGCATTATATAGTCACCTGCTCATAAATCTACCCTCAGTTAACCTACCACAATAATAATTTCCTTTATATTCTTAGGGCCCGATCCCTACTTGGTGCTAAAATGGGGACAGTAACAGGGAAAATCTGCGGGTTTTCCTGTAGTGTCCCCATTTTAGCACCATATTCCAGGGCAGGCACTAATTCAGCAGCCTGTCAAGGAACACAGCGCTACCCTGATTGATACTTGCGATAGCACTTCCACGCTACGAGTATCACCTCCTGGAGTCCATAGGACTCCATGGAGGGTTGCGCTGCTGGGCCGCGAGCCCTGCACGATCTTGCTCTCGTGAGATCACGCTGCATCACAGAGTGATCACGGAGGGAGACTGGGGACTATTTGTCTCAAGTCTCACTCTGCTCCCAGTGGCCAGAAGCAGTGGATCATTTTCTCTGCAGGATGAGAGCTGAGTATCTGATTTATTGGTGGGGGCGAGGGTTTAGCTGGTGATAAATGATTATGCAAAAGTGGAATCGGTTAGCACCAGCTTCTGGATGACGGTAAAAATCTGTTTAACCCATCGGTGTGGTAATTAGCACTGGGACTTTGTAATACCTTACTTATCCTAACGCTAATTACTGATTGTGCTTCCCATGTTAAGTATAGTGTGCATGTGTTAAAGTCACTTATCCTGTCGCTAACGCTTACTCATCAGATCGCTATAGTTGGCGTTCACAAAGGAATCGTGCCCTTAGGTTTCTGTTATTCAAGAGATGCATTAATTTTCACTTCAATTCTAAGGTTACTTTAAACTATAGTTTTTTACAATTTATTTATTATAATTTAAAATGTATAAAATATATTTATTTATTTTATTTTATTTATTTTAGATAAGGGAAGCATACCTACAGTTTATGATTACAATCGCCAAAATGGTAAGGGAAGACAAAAACCTGACTAGAGATGACAACTTTGTACAAGAGGAAATGACACGTGTAATGGATTTAGAAACGGATATTGCAAAGGTATGGATAGCTCCTATTGCCGTTTGTATTATTTACATATTCTTTTCAAATCTGGTAAAATATTTATTGGAAAATATATCACATTCTTAGTATTTTTAAGAAATGCAATCTATATAATACATTTAACATCAAGTATGCATTGCAGTTTCATTACATTATAATAAAAAGAAGAAATATGTCAATTTCAAAAATATATGAATACACAAACAGATGTTAAGAAAAAAAATGGTGAGATACAAAGACATTGTTTGCATTCACTGAATCAAAAATTATGTTAAACACACATTGATGTTAATACAGACTGAGAGTTGATGGATTGCTAAAATTGAAGGTGTAGATGAACAGATCAAGGGACGGGTGCATGAATTAAAAGTTGAAATCATGCAGAGAAGGATGCGTGGGCTGTGTGTGAAAGGGCAGCTATAAATAAATTGGAAGCCTAATCTAAATTATTTTATAATTTCTTTTCAGGCAACGGCTCCATCAGAGGAAAGAAATGATGTCACCTTGTTATATAACAAAATGACCCTCATCGAGTTTCAGCAAAAATTTTCTCTAGACGTAAATGCAGATTTTATTTTTGATAACAGTTCCAAAGTAGGCCATTGTTTATGTGCTGAAATGATTTTGTTTTAAAATTTTACATCATTATCATTTTGATGTCTCGCAAAAAAAATAATTTAATTCCTGGATTATGAACTAGACTTTTGCATTTGTTTTCTGATGAATCACGGTTTGTCACATTTATTTTGTTGACACGTGTATTTTTCGAATGACAAAGAAATGAACTGCTATATGGATGGATGGAATGAACTAATAAACAACTCGTGCAGCAGTCTCATTGCAGAGTTGTTCATGGAGAGTGCAGTGTTAGGCCTGGGTCAGTAGAGCATACTTCAGAGTGGAAGGTACGTCCGTGAGAGTGGACGTTCCTACCACTCAACGCCCGTCTGGCCACCTTGCTGAGTGCAGTTAGTGTGCTCAACCCTGCAAGGCTCGATCCTCCTATGGAGGATTGCGCTTTGCAGCCCCATCAACACAAGTCTAGCGTTTACACGGGGAGGCTTTGTGGACAGACTCTTGGTGTGCGTGCATTTCGTGAGCGCGTGCACAAGCGTGTGACCAGCCCTGTTGCAGTGTCACAACGCTGCGACGGACGCCGGTAGGCACGTCGTCAGTACAGGTGACACCAGCCTAAATTGATATTTATTGAGCTTTTGCTCAAAAGTTAAAAAAAACTTATGTGTTCCCCCTTCTTATACAAGTAGCCTACACACGATTTGCAACAGGGCAGCAACAGCTACCCAGTTGTAAATATTTAAACCCCAGAACTGAGATGATGAAGGTGGTGATATGTCCCCAACTGTACCATTTTGGATTAAATGAATCTAGACAGGAACATTTTTTAAACAAACCTAGGGCACTATCATGTGAAACGGGGATGCTAAGGGGAAAATTTTGCGCTCGCAATATTACAAAGCTGGTGCTAACTAAACCAGAGCTGTTGTCGTGGAAGGCACGAGTATCACCTCCTGGAGTCCAAAGGACTCCTTGGAGGCTTGTGCTTCCTGGCCATGTGATCTCGCTCTTGCGAGAATGTGCATG
Organism: Leptobrachium leishanense; assembly: GCA_009667805.1. Lineage (NCBI taxonomy): Eukaryota > Metazoa > Chordata > Amphibia > Anura > Megophryidae > Leptobrachium > Leptobrachium leishanense. The sequence goes on from CM019073.1 coordinate 57,094,005, forward strand.
GCCGTAGAGTGATCGCGAAGGAGACTGGGAATATTTGTCACTAGTCTCACTCTGCTCCCATCGGCCAGAAGCGGCGGATCGAGCCGCCGTTCTCGCCACGTGATGAGAGGTGAGTATTTGATTTTTTTGGAGGGCTTTTCAGCTGGTGATAACTGATTCTGCAGAAGCGGAATCAGTTAGCACCAGTTTAGAGCTGTGGCTAACGTTTCAGTTAGCCGCAGCGGTGAGTAATTATCATTAGGACTTTGTGATCCTAACACTAATTACTCTTTGCTTACTCTTTCCGCTCTGCATGTAAAGTATAGAGAGAGCAAGGTACAGTAAGCTAGTGCTAGAAAGTGCTATTGCCGATGCACTAAAGGAATTTTTCACCCGTTAGCGATCGGGATGTGATACGGGCGTAATGCTATCACCTCAGTTAACCTAGTTGAAAATGAAACACAGTTGGGGTAAAATAGCATTATCTAGTCAATGTTTAGTTACCACTAGATATGGGGTTAGATTCTCCTTGCAAACGATTTACTGATAGCATGTTTGAAAACATCAACTAATATGTAACGTAACTTAAAGCCCATACCTTACAGTGAATGGTAATAAATACAGATAAATAATGTTAATCTATATGACTTTTTTTATACAATTTTAATAGTTATTTGTTAATATATGTTTTTCATAAGGACTTTAACTGGACCAGTTTCATACAAGGAGTTATGTCGTCTGTAAACATTCATATTAACGCCGATGAAGAAGTAGTGGTATATGGAGTACCATACCTACAGCAGCTTAAAAGTATTATCTCGAACTATTCAGCAAGGTAAAGAGATACCTGGATATTGAATTATTTTATTTTAAAAAACACTTCAAATATGTGGCTAAATTAATTGATGGAAAACAAAAGCTGGCATTAAAACTTCAAATGCTTCACTTTTTATGGGCAACCTTTGAAAAATCCTGAAAAAATACATAGGGCAATAGTATAATCTTAACGCTAACGTTAACACTCAGCTTTGTGAGCGTTTACATTAGGTTAAGTGGCCCTAGTGCGGCCTGCCCTATTACAATCCGAATGCTAACAGGTTGAAAAACACATTAGCGCATCGGAGATTGCGCTTTTCTGTGCGAGCTTACTGTACTTTGCGTTCCCTATGCTTAAAATGGGGAGCGTAAAGAGTAATTAGCGTTAGGATTAGTCCTAATGCTAATCACACCCCGCTTTGGTTAACTGAAAAGTTATCCACAGCTAGGAGCTGGTGCTAACTGATTACACTTCTGCTGAATCATTTAGCACTAGCTGTAAACTCCCCCAATAAATCAGATACTCACCTATCATCCAGCGGCGAGAATGGCGGTCCGATCCTGACTACTAAGAGCTGTCGCTAACTCAAAAAGTCAACACCAGTTCTGAGGTGCTGCTAACTGATTCCACTGCTGCAGAATCAGTTAGCAGCAGCTAAAAATCTCCTTAAAAAACAAATACTCGCCTCTCATCCCGCAACGAGAACAGCGGCCCAATCCGCCACTTCTGGCCACCGGGAGCAGAGTGAGACTGGGGAAAAAAGTCCCCACTATCCCTCCGTAATCACTTTGCAGACCTGCAGGATCTTGCGAGAGGCAAGATCCTGCTGGTTAGCTGACACGGCAGCACAAACTTCCTATGGACTCAAAGAGGGGATACTCTGGGTGCTGCAGTGCTAGTATTAATCGAGTATTGCAGTGCTTAGCTCTTCATTACGGGGCATGCTGATGAATCAGCGCTTGTGCCCTAATATGGAGGTAAAATGGAGATGCTAAGGTGTAACCTGCAGGCGCAGGGTTTCCATCTTAGCATCCCCGTTTTAGCGGGCTGTATGTAATACAGCCCATAATATATAGATCGATTTTCAAAATTCAAAACTGAATCCATGAAATATGCGCTGTCTGTTTTAGAGAAGTAAACCATTTTCATACAACATTGATGGCAAAAAACACATACAGGTCTATTCAGAGAAAAGTGAAACTCTGGAGAACTTTTGGAGAAGTGAAAATTCTAGGTCAAAATAGCTGATTTGGAAAGTGAGATAAATGGGAGAATTTTTCTGGTTTTCTGGTTTCCCAGAGCAGTTCAGTTCCTCTTTCCCCCAGTATCAAAGCTCCTCTAGAGGAGGCACAAAGGACCACGACTGATTCTCAGTAAATTCATTAAGGCCTAATACAGGGTGAGCCAGTCAAACCTGCATTTTTGAAATGACTGTAAAAAATAAACGGATGGATATTTCAAAATTTTATTGTTACTATCTTAATGTACATTAAAAAGCATTTAAGAAACAACATTCACTGTTTAAAAATAACTCCAGTAAGATGGTGTCCTTCCCGATTGAGACATTCTTGTAGGCGATTTCTGAAACAGCCCATCGCATCACGGAGCATACGCTGAGGAATTCTCTCGATTTCCAACCGGATTCTCCTCTTGAGTTCCCCAAGCATTGGAGGTCGTTGTTCAAAGACTTTACTCTTCAGGTACCCCCACAAGAAAAAATCGCACACTGTGAGGTCGGGCGATCGGGGAGGACAAGAAATTGCTCCATTTCGGGATATCACCCGATTTGGAAAAACATTGTTGAGAACATTCATGCTCACACGGGCTGTATGACTTGTGGCACCGTCTTGCTGGAATAAGGTTTCATTGTTCATTCCATGTTGACGAAGCTGAGGAATGAAGAACGAATGCAACATTTCCGAATAGCGTTGTGCATTCACAGTAACTGCTTGCTCCCTGTCATTTTCAAAAAAATACGGGCCTATGATTCCCAATGAGGACATTGCGCACCAAACTGTTACCTTGCTTGAATGGAGTGGTGTTTGATGGAGTTGTTGAGGGTTTTCATCACTCCAATAACGGAAATTTTGTTTATTCACAAAACCGGAGAGATGGAAATGTGCCTCATCACTCATCCACAGGTTGTGAACAAGGTCCTCGTTTTCATCAAACATGTCCAACAACGTTTGACAAAAACGCCGTCGAGCTGCAAAATCGTTTTCATTCATAGCCTGAACAACCTGAATTTTGTATGGGTGATGGTGTAAATCTAACCTCAAGATTCTTCGGACGCTCGTGTTTGCCATGCCAAGCGCAGCACTCTGTCGACGCGCCGATCTCCGAGGGCTTCTTTCCACAGCAACTCTCACGCGGTCAATATTCGCGGGAGTTCGCACTGATCTTGCACTGCCACCCCTTCTGCTTCTCGTTTCACCAATTGCTTCAAAGTTTGTCACCCACAATTTGATTGAATTAACAGACGGCACTGGCTTATTTCGATTAATTTCGGAAACGACGCTGAGCGGCTGCATAACTACCACTTTGGTAAAACGCTTTCACAGCGAATGAACGTTGTTGTTTAGACCACTGCTCCATGACGACTGAAATGCTTAGTTGTGGGGGACACAATGGTAACCTTGCTAACTCGCTCCGCCCACTTTCACGGCTCTCCCGCCCTTTTCAAAAATGCAGGTTTGACTGGCTCACCCTGTAGAAAGAAGTAAAATGTGTTACTGATTTCAGCATTTCAAAAAAATATATATATACCTGTAAATATTGGGGGGAGGGTCTTTTTTCTTGTCTACTCATTTCCATTACACCAACTAATCATAACCCATGGTATATTTGATTGATTTACCAGTTTTGGACAGGTCCATTATTCTATAAAACCAAAAGCAACATAATAATTTAGTTCTGCAGATGGGACAGCAAGGTCACATGATCATGACCATGATCACCAAACCAGTCTATGGTGGAAAACGAGAACACATGCGAAGTAAAGGGTACTTTCAAAAAGCAACTCATGATATACAGTAAGCTGATTTGGGAATAAAACTGCTCTCTGATCAACTTCAATGGAGAATTAAAATCTGTGAAACTAGGTAATATCATTAGGGCTTATTCCATAGTTCACGCTAATATGGGGACGCTAACATCCATAGCATGGGACTCCATGGAGGGTTGTGCTTCTGGGCCGCGAGCCCTGCGCAATCTCACAGAGCAGCTGAGGGAGACTGGGGACTATTTGATCCCAATCTCACTCTGCTCGCGGCCAGAAGAAGCGGTGGATCGAGCCACCCTTTTCACCATGGAATGAGAGGTAAGTATAGGATTTAATGGGGGGGTTTAGTGGTGCTAAATGATTTAGCATTTGCAGAATCGTTTAACACCAGCTTTTAGGACTCGCTAAAATGTTTGCCTTGCATGTCCCGATGGTAAATTGCGCCTGCACTTGTAATAACTTGTCGAGACGCTAAAAAAAATATTGCACTCCCCATGTTCGGTATAGGAAGGATTTAAGTACAGTAAGCTCGCGCAAGCTGAGAAGGGAAAAACATTTTCAGCGTCATGATTGGAATATCGATGCCAGACAATAAACTTACTAATCCTAGCGCTAACGATTACATATTGAGACACTACATTAGCACCAATTATGGAATAGTGCCCACTGTTTTTTATAAATATTTCCATTTTTCAATTTTAGCTGTCAGTATTGTTTGTTTAGAAGTTATTCTGTTAACAATTGTACCTTTTCATTGCATTTTCTCAGTACTTTGCAAAATTACCTTGTTTGGCGGCTGATGATTGACAGAGTCAGCAGTTTAAGCAGACGCTACAAAGATGCTCGTGCCAACTACAGAAAGGTAATGTTTGATTTTTGCTTAACCAAGTGGCTGTAAGGAACCATACTCTAATGTTAGAGTGACATGAATTCTATATAAACATAAATTCATACAGAATACAGAATGCTGAGATACAGTTCCAAAATAATTGGACGTTCATGGATACAAAGGTCCCTATTTTTAGTGGGACAGTCTTAATGATTGTGTGAGCTGTACATAAATATTGCTAGGCTTCCCATAAACATTAATATTAAGTGCAATAGCAATTTTAGTTATCTCTAGCTTTCTGGGATGTTACTGTATTTTTACATGTTTTGTACTTTTCAAAGAATGCACAAAAATAATGGAAGCTGCGGAATACTCAATTCTTCCTGACAGCAGGGCGAAAATAAAGACATTAACAGTCCCCAAACCTTGTGCAAAGTGCTCCCAGTGACACTGGGGTTAAATAATATTGGCAACTGAACACCTCTTGCTAGTATCATAGCGACATGGCAGCATCATCCCCCTAGTCCCCTCCCATGCACAGCAGGTGGGGGCTACAATAAACCAGTATGAGGAGGCCATTGCCCAATGTGGGTGGGAGGGTGAGTGCAGAAGAGGACAATATCATATCCCCCTTCCCCTGGTTATAGTAGCCTCTACCCATTCACATGGGTGAGAGCTACAGGGTGCTGCCCTGCCCCTGTCCTTCTACAGGTGGCCCCACATTATTTGTCACTTGGCAGAAATGGCTGCACAGGCACTAATCCTTTAACACCAGCAGCACCAATATGCAACCATATTGGGCAGTGGCATAGTGGGTTATGAGGATCATCATAGCCCTCATATGCTTTTAATTTAAATAACTTTAAAAAATTACAGCGGCGCCTAACTAGCAAGCACTGGCAGTCCATTACTAAATTAACCAACCTATGCTGACTCAGTGTTGGCAAGTAAGGGGTTAATGCTGAGAAGGGGTAGGCCAAAGCTATCCTACTAACCATCATCCTATACCCATCATTTGGGAAGGGCCCCTAAGATGTGCTGTAGGAATTTGCTGCACTTTGCCAGAATGAAGTGTGTGAGTAACAGGACGGTGACAGACACAAATGGAGATTTATTCTTAAACTTTAAATAGAAGTTTAACACCTTAAAGTCATATGCATGTCTAGAAACTTTTTTAAAAAAATTGACAGTTAAACACTTGTATACAATAGACAAAGTAGAATAAATCAATGAAAGATCTAAGACTGTGTATTTTGTTTTTATTTTCTTGCTTTAAACTTTGTCATTTCCTCTTCTCTGGTGATGCCCTCAGCTAAGGGTGTTTCTTCAGCTCCCACTTCCTGTATACTCCCCGCCTCCTCCCCACCTACTACTCCACCCATCAAAGCTACACATTAACTATCACAAGCTTTGCATGTGAAACCCTGTGCATGTTCAGGACCTGAGACTGGGGAAACTGAGGAACTGAATATTAGCTATCTCGGCAACTGTGAAAGCAAGACTCACTCACTAGCTGTCTCGCTCTCATACTCACTCACCTGCTGACTCGCTCACACACTCACTTGAGGACTTGCTCACACACTTATGGCTCACTCACTGCGCTCTTTCATGATTCACATACCCGCTGTCTCACTCAAACTCCTTCACAGGTCACTCACTTTCACACTTTCTTGTGTTGTCCGTCTCTTGCGTATGCGTTCTCTTGTTGTTTCTCTTGCACGCTCTCTCACTGCACTTTTTCTTGCACTCTCACTGCTTTATATTGCTGACTCTCTGTACCTTTTCTTGCTGTCCTTCTCTTTCTGCGGTCTATTTTTCTCCCTGTGTATATTGATTTCTTTCCTTCAGTCTTTGCAGTAGCTGGGGGTGAAAGTGTTATAGATAGGAATGGCACTCAGCCCTGCCCTCCCCTCAGCTCACAGTGCAGGAGGGGGAGGTGGAGCAAAGTAGTTGCACATGCTCAGTGCGTTTTTTATGCATTTCACAGAATACACTCTGATTGGTTAGTTCAGTGTACATCCTGAGGTGGGCACTGAAAATGCCAAGAAAGAAAAGCAGGTAAATATGAAAATTAATCATATTTACTTACTTTTTATGCCTGCTGAATGAGACTACTGGCTCATTCAAAAGGCATTACATGTGTTGAAAGGCCCACTGAGCCTGCATGTCAATTTAATATTCCCTTTTTAAGTGGTAAAATAAATCTTTAAAACTGCTCGTCATCAATTTACCTCTATATGAGAAGGTTGAAAATCACTGTTCTAGCCAACTAACTAACCCCACTAGATCACTCTACACCAGTGTTTCCCAAACCTGTCCTCGGGACCTCAACTAGGCCAGATTTTGCAGATCACCTTGGGGAAATGCAGACTGAATCCTACAATCACTGAGCAGAAAATCATATCACTTGTGCTGTGCTTCAGATATCTGGATAACCTGGCGAGGTGGAGGGTCCTGAGGACAGGTTTGGGAAACACTGCCCTACACTAACTCCCCCCTACCAACATTAACTTCCCCCTGCTTTCTACCCCCATTATTTAGCCCCCCTATTTAACCCTACACTACCAGAGAGTACCTAACTCACTGACTATTTATTAGTACACTTCCTCTCCCCACTACCTAATCTCCCTCACAAATTAACACTAAGCTACATAGTGTCACGGATCGCACACCCAGCACCTAGGACCTGAACTCTAAAATGAACGGGTTATACACACTAAAGAACAGAAGAAAAGTCACAATAGCTGAGGACAGATGTAAAGAAAACCACAAGGCAGAGTCAGGGGTACACAGAAATGACCAAAATAGTCATGGTAATGGTAACAGAGATCAAAATGGTCCAAACAGAAGTCAGGTGATACACTCTAAATCACTAGAATAAGAGAACACATGTTTGAGGTCCACTTCCGCCAAAACAATATAATTAGATGCATAATCATGTTTATGCATGATTGAGGCCTTGTCTGCTAAGGCTAGGGTCAGATGAACGCATTTTTATGTTGTCTGTGAAAAAGTGCGTTCAACGAAGACGCATTTTCCCGGAATACGTGATAGTGGTCATAATATGCGCATTGTCCGTGATTTTGTACGGATCATCAATAAAACTCTTTTTGTGTCTGGACGTTATGTTGGCCGGACATTAGCAGCGTCTGACGTCTCCTAATCACACACACACGCCTCTAGCCGACGCAGCGCACTCTGTACGTCTGTACTTTCACGCCAAAAAAATATTTTCCACTTGCGTTGCGCAGACTTTTGCGACCGTACTCGTATATTGGCCGTCATTGCCCGGCATCTGCTGCTAGCACGGCCGTGATTAAGTGCGCCAGAAACGCGCTTTCGCACTGCCTCAGTCTGCCCTAGCCTCAAACGTTGCATGTTTTTGCTGCTGTAATCATCCTAGTATAAAGTATTGGTATAGTAACTAAATCTTGGGATTTACTAGTATCTGTTATTTGCATCTCATTGTATGACACAGTCAAGAGATATTATAATCCTAGCAAGGTAATAGCTGTCCACCTCAGAATGTTTGTCAGTGGGGACTGAAAGTGTCAGAATTACCCCATGGTGCAAAGATGGAGATGGGCATTAATGGAGGGGGTAATTAGATTAGTGTAAATTCTGTGATACCTGATCACTAAACTTAATAAATAACGCTCTCCACTAGCTATCCCTATACTACCTAGCACCCCTACTCAATGTCTGGATTTAATAATGGATCCATTACTGTGTGCAGGTTGAAAGATGAACAATATCAGAGAAAAACACATTTTATAAAACAAATAAATAGTACATACACTATATTGCCAAAAGTATTCGCTCACCCATCCATATGCGGATCAAGGCAGGTGAGCAAATACTTTTGGCAATATAGTGTATATGTAATGACTGTGACGTATATATTTATTCTATATTTGCCGTTTTCAACTAAGAATCTAAGGGCCCTTGGATTTTTTCCCGTTAGTGTCCCCTCCTTAACACTAACATGGGGACACTAAAGGGGAAAATCTGCACCTGCAGATTTTCCCGTAGGGATCCCCACGTCAACTTGGTATTCCAGGGCAGGTGCTAGGACTCCATGGATTGCTGCACATCTGGACCATGAGCCCTGTGCAAACTCTGTCTCGCAAGATCACAGAGAGCCACGGAGGGAGACATGGAACTATTTGTTCCCAGTCTCCCTCTGCTCCTGGTGATAAGATGCGGCTGATCGGGCCACCTTTCTCCCCATGGAATTTTTTAGGAAGGGGTTTAGGGGGGTGCTACATGATTCTATAAATGTAGAATGATGTAGCACCAGCGTTTAGTAGGAGCTAACATTTGGCTCTCCGCATCCTGACGGTAACACCTCGTTGCTCATAATTATGCCAATCACCATAGTACACAATACATACTTCCAGAATAAGACATTTTACCTACAGGGAAGCACAACCTCGGACAAAAGGGACACGTAAAAATAAGACGCTCAACACGTTTCGCAACTCCTTTATGCAGCTTCCTCAAGAGCCAAGACGTGACCCTTTTGTGGTCCCCCTTAAACAGTGTGATACGCTCACCAATTACAATTGCATGGTCGCAATGTCTCCCCATTCACTTCCAGCTTGCGTTCGTCATCCACTCGTCGCTCCCCACTGTTGTCAATGCCTAGCATCATGGGACCAGGCTCATCCATATACGTCATTTGAGCAACTCTTTGCCTGGCAACCCGTATGCCGTTTATCTCTTCCATTTATCCACATAGTCACACTAATCGCGTTTGAATTACATAGTTCTTACCAATGTGTTATTTACTCTTTTGATTTCTAGCTTTTAAATATAATGCATTTCAGGCACTGTATGGGACAACCATAGAGGAAGCTCGTTGGAGGGAATGTGTGAGTTATGTGAACAGCAACATGGAGAATGCAGTTGGAGCCATGTATGTCAAAGAGACATTTGCTGGTGAGAGTAAGAGAATGGTATGTATTATTGCTTGTATCTTTTTTCCTGTACTGATATATAAAAAAAATGTAATAGTTGTACGAGCTCTCATTTCCATAAGTCTTTGGGCCACATTACATTCTTAACGCAAAAATCCTCGCGCAAAGTGAAAATCTTTGCACCAAGCGTTAAAGTTTTGCACGCACAAATCACAGTTGGAATTACAATCCTTGCGTGTTTTTTCATCTGCCGATCAATAGCGCGAGCAAACAGGACGCGCCCAAATGCACGCACATTACCGTCTCGCGCAAAAATCTTTGCGCGCGCAGTCTTTTTTTTAGAGATTCAGCCAATCAGAATTAAGAACCACACCTATCTCTCGTTAACAAATTGCGTCTGCCACTGTCAAGCTGAGCATATATGCTGCAGCAATTACACATGCACACACAACTTCATCCATTGTATTGGTTTGGTATGATTTGAATGGGCCACTGTGCTTTGGTGCATTCCTTTTTATGGGCTTGGATATTTGGGGTTAGCCAGGTTGCTCAGATTTGCCATTAGCACCAGCTTTTAGAAGTTGCTAAAATTATGCTCGATAAGGCCATGCGGTAATTACCGCAAATAGATTGTAATACGTTACTTGTACCAGCGCACATTCGCCTTTGCGCTCACAATGTTAAGTAAAGGACGCGCAAAGTACAGTAAGCTCGCGCATTGTTCGCGCAGGTTCACACACCGTAGACGATTGCGTGCGGTTGATGCGCTTTGTATGTAATACGGAATTCGGCGCAAATGGTTTTACCCCACGCGTTAATGATTACTTCTGCCGGCACAAACGTTCGCGTCAAGATTGTAATGTGGCCCTTTGTCTGCTATTTCACTACCAAATTAAATGGTTTCATTGTCTATTTCAAATATCACTCATATATAAATAATGATATTAATCAGATGCTTACCCTCTGTGCTCTCATTCCGTCACCAACTCCAACGTGCATCCCTACCTTGTCTCGCCATGCTCCTCCCCTTAAATTTTATGTATTACAAGAGAACCATAATTTCTACTATACACATTTTTGAACCATAAGAAATAACGAAAAACTAACAAACCTTAGACTATGGAGAACCCATTGTGAGCCTTTGAATTGGAGCCCTAACATCCATACAAACGCAGAAAGAGAAAGACATACACAAAATGATAGAGCGAGAGACACAGATAGACAGAAAGGCAAACAGTCATAGAGACAGATACCCATAAAGAGGAAGACACCAACAGAAAGAAAGGGCAGGGTTCTATAATATTCTCTATAGGTGTGATGTGAACCAATATTGATGCAATGCTGCCTGTGGTATGCACCAAACATGAGTTCAAAGTGAAGACCGCATACATCACTTAGGAGCATTGGATCAAGTAAAATCAGGATCTGCCTACCGTTGAGTATGAGGAAGAAAACACAGAAATAGTGATGCTTTTTATTATCGATCTTACTGTCAATCAGGCAACATGTGAGCAGTCAATTCTTGAATTTCATGTTTTGGAAGTAGGAAAAATGAGCAAGTGAAAAGATCTGTCAAAGTGACTTTCGCTGGGCTAAATAATGATGGCTAGATGGGTCAAAAGATTTCCAAAACAGCACCTCTTGTCAGGTGTTCCAATTATGCATTGGTTTGTACCTACCAAAAGTGGTGCAAGAAAGGACAATCGGTGAATCTGCATCTGGGTCATGGATGCACAAGGCTCATTGATGGATATGGGGAGAGAATGCTATACCCTCTATTCCAATCACACAGAGGAGCTACTGTAGTTAAAATTTCTGAAAAACGTAGTGCTGACCATGACAGAAAGGTGTCAGAACACATTATGGCAATGATGCTCTGTGATGGTAGAGGCCTTTTTCAGCAGGATAATGCACTTATCATACAGTTACATAGGCTGTAAAAAAGACATGCACCCATCGAGTTCAGTCTTTTCCACATCACCTACTGCTGTTGATCCAAAAGAAGGCAAAAACCCCAGTCTGTAGCAATTGCTAATATGCAACACACAGGGAAATAATTCCTTCTTGACCCCAGAATGGCAGTCAGATTTCTCCTTGGATAAAGCCGCTTTTACCCACAATTTAAATATTATAACCCTTAATGTTCTGTTTTTGCAGGAAGTCATCCAACCGTTGTTTAAAAGTAGGGATGAGCTGTTCGGTTTGATCTGTTCGGAGTTCGCATCGAACATTAGCCGTTCGCAAACTCCGAACATTTCCGCCTGTTCGCCCACAATGTACCACAATGGACCACAATGCACTTTTCCACTGGCCTGAAGCTTGTAATTGGCTACAGCCTTGCACCTGACCACAGGTCAGGTGCAAGACAGGTGCAAGACTATGCCAATCACGGCTCAGAGTCCTGATTGAGCAAATTTTGCCCAATCATGGGCTCACAGAGATAAGTCCTGCAGCACACTATGTAAGGCTTCACACAGCCGCCAGCACGTGTTTTTTGAGAGGAGTTTGTTCTGTTAGTGTGTGTTCTCACTGCCAGCAGCTATTGTGGGGGTCTCACTTCTACAAAATATCTGGGAATTGTTGTAATCTGTGTGTTCTCACTGCCATCAGCTATTGTGGGGGTCTCACTTCTACAATATATCTGGGAATTGTTGTAATCTGTGTGTTCTCACTGTCAGCAGCTATTGTGGGGGTCTCACTTCTACAAACTATCTGGGAATTGTTGTAATCTGTGTGTTCTCACTGCCAGCAGCTATTGTGGGGTTCTCACTTCTACAAGATATCTGGGAATTGTTGTAATCTGTGTGTTCTCACTGCCAGCAGCTATTGTGGGGGTCTCACTTCTACAAAATATCGGGGAATTGTTGTAATCTGTCTGTTCTCACTGGCAGCAGATATTGGGGGGTCTCACTCTAGCAGATATCTGGGAATTGTAATCTGTGTCTTGTCACTGCCACCCATCAGGGGGTCTCACTGATTTATAGGAGGTTCCTGGGAATTGTAATCTGTGTCTTGTCACTGCCACCCATCAGGGGGTCTCACTGATTTATAGGAGGTTCCTGGGAATTGTAATTTGTGGCTCGTCACTGCCACCCATCAGTGTGTCTCACTGATTTATGGGAGGTTCCTGCGAATTGTAATTTGTGTCTTGTCACTGCCACCCATCAGGGGTCTCACAAACTTGTAGCAGATATCTGGGAATTATAACCTGTGTCTAGTCACTGCCACCCATCAGGGAGTCTCACTGATTTATAGGAGGTTCCTGGGAATTGTAATTTGAGTCTTGTCACTGCCACCCATCAGGGGGTCTCACTGACTTATAGGAGGTTCCTGGGAATTGTAATTTGTGTCTTGTCACTGCCACCCATCAGGGGGTCTCACTGATTTATAGGAGGTTCCTGGGAATTGCAATCTGTGTCTTGTCACTGGCTAAAAACAAAAAATACATAGGGTGATACCCCTTAAGCCAATTGTATATATAATACAAAAAATGGCCACTCACAAGCTGCCGTTGTTGTACAGGCACATCACAGGTTCTTTTAAATTCCAGAAACTTGCATTGGCCTTAAAGAAAAATAAACACAATAGTGTAGATTGCCAACAGTTTTAAAATAGCGTTTTTTAATTGCGCTTACATAATTAAAAACAAATGAGGCATATCAACATCACCAATTCCTTAGTGTGTCGGATCATTAGTGTTACTGCTCGATGCGTTTCGTCTACCAGACTTCCTCAGGAGCATAGAGAAGTCCATCTAATCACCCCCCTTATATACACAAGAAATTAAAAGCAATAATGACATTCATAAAATGTAAAAAAAAAAAAGCGTGAAAAAAACGTGGAAAAAACGCGAAAACGAAACCGAGTCCTAAAGTCCATCCGGTCCGATGACCCGGAAGTGTTCCTCCACCTGACCACAGCCGGATGGACGTAACGCAGTGTTTAAGGCTAGGGTCAGACGAACGCATTTTTATGTTGTCTGTGAAAAAGTGCGTTCGAACGAATGGACGCATTTTTTCACAGAATACGTGATAGTGGTCATACTATGCGCATTTTCGTCCGTGATTTTGTACGGATCATCAATAAAACACTTTTTGTGTCTGGACGTTATGTTGGCCGGACATTAGCAGCGTCTGACATCTCCAATTCACGCACACACGCCTCTAGCCGACGCAGCGCACTCTGTACGTCAGTACCTGCGGTTTCACGTTCTCGAAAAAATGCGTTCATTTTCCACTTGCGTTGCGCAGCCGGACTTTTGTGCGACCGTACTTCGTATATTGGCCGTCATTGCCCGGCATCTGCTGCTAGTGCGGCCGTGATTAAGTGCGGCTGCACGCGCGTTCGCACTGCCTCAGTCTGACCCTAGCCTTACCAAACACTGCGGTATCTGCCTGGCGCAGTCCTCATCCGGAACCAAAAAGGCCGTCCTATGTCCTGTAAGTATAGGAGTCCCCATGCCGGGCGGATGTCGTCACTCCAGGATACATCCGGTTCCCAGCATCCTGGCAATTCAAGGCTTCCGATTCGGCCGACGATGAAGTCTCCGCCGCCATGTTGTCAATGGGCAATCCGGATTTTCACCCCAATGGTTGATGATCATAATCAGTTTCCATCGGATCGTATAATAAACGGACAAAATAAAACAGGATAGAAATAATGAGTGATAAGAAAAGATTATATAACAACAGGACCACTATTTTTGTAGAGAACATATAAGATCAATATCGCTGTTTAACCCTTTGGGTTCCAGTGTCTTTAATCTATGTATCCAATATGTTTCCCTCCTAGATAGTTTATTCTCCCTATTACCCCCCCTCCAGTCACTTTTAACTTCCTCTATCCCAAAACACTTTAATGATTTTTCTTGGTATTCGGGACATGTGTTACAATGGACTGGTAGGGAGTGAGTAAGTAAGTTCTTCCTGATATTATTTTGATGTTCCAACAATCTACATTTATCTTCCAGACAGTCCGGCCCACATATTGGGAGCCGCATGAACACTGAATTAAATAAACTACAAAGGGAGTGTTACATGTAAATTCACTCTTAATTGAAAATTGCTCTCCTGTAGAACTACTTCTGAAATTATTAACTATCGGTGGTAAAAAACAACATGCTTTGCATGTCCCACACCGCTTAAAACCCTTAGTTCCCACACGGGATTTACTAGGATCTTGAGGAATACTCGGTGCTAACGTAATCTTAAAATTACTGGCTTTTCTATAAATGATAGAGTGTTGAGATGGTAATTCCGTACCTAAAACTGGATCTTGTAATAAAAGAGGCCAATGTTTTTTTACAATTCTCTCCATCTGTTTATAACCTGTATTGATAACCTGTATTGAATTCGGTCAAAAAGGCAAATCTACTTTCTTTTTTGTTCTGAAAAGGTCCTTCCTTCGTATTCTCATCACTTCTTGGATGGTCCTTTCAACTTCCTCTGGATTATAATCTTTCATTATTTATCTTTAATATATTCAGATTGTTCAACAAAATCAGCTAACTTGGTACAATTACGTCGTAATGGACGTAACCATTACCATCGGTTGGTTTAAAATAGCATTTAGTGACAACCCTCTGGTTGTCACTACTAATAGTGAGGTCCAAAAAATCAGTTTGGTTGTCGTTAAACATAGGATTAAATTTAAGAGAAAACTTATTACTATTAATGTACTGCGTGAAATTCTCCAATGTCTTCTGGGAACCCCCCAAATAACCAAGACATCATCAATGTAACGCCGCCAGAGGACCAGGCCCGCCCCAACATTAATCCGGCCAAAAATAAATTGGGACTCCCAATATCTCATATAAATGTTGGCATAATTTGGGGCGAACCTGGTCCCCATGGAAGTACCCGTTAACTGTAAATAAAATCCATTATCATACCAAAAATAATTATGTTGTAATATGTATGAAATGGCTTGAAGTAAAAATGATTTCAGCTCGGAACCTACACTGATATCTTGCGATAAATAAAATTCCACAGCTTCAAGACCCAATTTATGATCAATTACAGTGTATAAAGAGGACACATCAAATGATGCCCACCTATAACTAGCGTGCCATTTAATCCTCTCCAAATCCAACATAATATGAGTTGTATCTTTGATATGGGAGGGGACCTCCTGGGCATATTTCTGAACATAAAAATCTATAAACTGCGATAAATTCGAAGTTATAGAGTTGATCCCACTAATTATTGGTCGGCCCGGTGGTCTAGTCAAATTTTTATGAATTTTAGGAATAAAATAAAAAATGGTATCTTAGGATGTTGATTCAATAGAAATTTATAATTATTTTCAGAGATAACCCCATTAATTTTAGCTTCATCCAGAATCCTTGACAATATTTTGTTATATCTTACAGTGGTGTCCCCAGTTAATCGGGTATACATTTTAGAATCCGCAAGACACAGCCTCTGTGTCGGGAGGCTGTGACTCTGGTCGTCGTGGAGGTTGTGCATCCTCTGCAGGGGCACGCTTGTCCTTTCTAACTGGTGCTGGCTGTCTTAAGCAGCAGCAACATACAGAGGAATTGCAGGATTGGCTAACCAGGCCATCCTCATCCTCCGAGTCCTCTGGCAGCCAGGCTTGTAGTGGTTTACAGTCCACCTCAGCTGCCAAAACATCTAATTCAGCCTCCATGTCCACAGCTACTCCTGCCGTAGCCTCACTATCACACACGGAGGAGTCAGCTGAATTGTTTGACTACAATGACAGTAACATGCTGCTTGAGGATGCGCAGCAACTACAGTGCTCTGATTCAAACTCTGAGGTTGAGGAAGGGAGTATAATCAACTTAGAGGAAGGGGGTGCCAGTGACACACAAATAACTGGCACTCATGTTGCCCCAGCAGCTGCAGCATACTGCCAAGTCCGCTCCAGTGATGAGGAGAAAGGGGCTGATGACGATGATGAGGTCACTGAAACCACCTGGGTGCCTGATCTAAAAGAGGAGTCAAGTGAGGAGGAGGTGGAGGAGGCACAACAAACACGAGGCACGTCCTCTATGACCAACCGTAGCCAGTCCAAGGCATCAAAAGTCACAGCTCATCAGGTGCAGAGCGCTGTTGTCTCAAAGCACATGTACAGGAAGTCTGCTTTCTGGGAGTTCTTTAAGAAATGTGCAGCAGACCGCACCGTTGCTATTTGTAATCTATGTCAGATGAGGATCAAGTGTGGGAAAGACATCCCACGCTTGGGTACCACGTGCTTGATAAGACATATGACCACCTGCCATGCATCCCGTTGGCACAACACTTTGCATAGGTCCTCCTCTTCCTCATCTGTCTCTACCCCACTATATGTCCTGCC
Source organism: Leptobrachium leishanense (assembly GCA_009667805.1). Taxonomy (NCBI): domain Eukaryota; kingdom Metazoa; phylum Chordata; class Amphibia; order Anura; family Megophryidae; genus Leptobrachium; species Leptobrachium leishanense. The sequence goes on from CM019073.1 coordinate 57,110,867, forward strand.
ATGTCAATGCCTACAACCCCCACTGACAGGGATGATGCTACAGTAATGGGTGTACCAGGTCCTTCCTTAGAATGTGACAGCATCCCATCAACTGAAGATTTACGCAGTCAGATTACGTTGCCCCAGCTGCTGCAGCGTAAAAAAAAATAGTCCCAACCATCCCCAAGCACAGCATCTAAATGCCAGTTTAGCAAAATTACTCTCATTACAGCTGCTGCCTTTCCAGCTGGTGGACTTCCTTGAATTTGCTGAATGTGCTGTACCACAGTGGCAGGTTCCAAAACACAATTTCTTTTCACGGAAGGCTATTCCAGCACTACACCAGCACGTGGAACACAATGTTATGGAGTCATTGGGAAAGGCAGTCAGCAGCAAGGTGCACCTGACTTTAGACACGTGGTCCAGCAAGCATGGACAGGGCCATTACATTTCCTTCACATCACACTGGGTAACTCTGATTGCAGCTGGGAGGGATCCAAGACGGGACTCTGTGCTGGAGTTTGTTCATCCACCACGCCTCCAGAAAGCTGCTTGTATGAGGTCTGTCTGCTCTACCACCTCTTTCTCCTCCTCCTTCTCTGTCTCTGGCGAAGTGGCAGTTAAACCGACGCGTGGCAGGTGCTACGCAATGGCTCAAGCAAAAAGATGCCATACTGTGCTTGAGCTGGTTTGTTTAGGGGACAGGAGCCACACCGGGCCAGAAATTCTGTCAGATCTGCAGTGGCAGGTGCAGAGATGGTTAACACCACGTCAGCTTCAGCTGGGAATGGTCGTCTGTGATAATGGCTGCAACCTTCTCTCCACCCTACGCCAGGGTAAATTGACGCATGTACCATGCCTAGCACACATCCTAAATCGGGTGGTACAGCGTTTCCTAGCCAGGTACCCAGGGCTGGCAGAGCTTCTCAGCCAGGCCAGAAAAGTCTGCAGCCACTTCAGACGGTCATTCCCAGCAAGCGTTCGCCTGGCAGAAATTCGAAGAGAATTCCACCTTCCTACAAACCGTCTGATCTGTGACATGCCCACCAAGTGGATCTCAACATTAGCAATGCTGCAGTGTCTTCACAAGCATCAGAGGGCCATCAATGAGTACCTGTGTGAGTATGGCACAATGACAGGTTCAGGTCAACTTGTTTTTTTTTCCCCCCCGCAGTGGCTGATGATCAAGGATGCATGCACTGTACTGTCACCATTTGAGGAGGCAACGAGGATGGTGAGCAGGGACAGTTCATGCATCAGTGACACAATTCCTTTAGCGTTCCTGCTGGAGCGCACTCTGCGGGGAATTATAGATGTGGCACTAGAGGCAGAGCAGCGGGAGGAAGTAGAGGCCTTCCCTAACTCTCAAGGCCCCAGTCTTTATGCAGACAGCATTCCTGTGGGTCCTCAGGTCAGACACGAGGAGGATGAGGAGGAGGAGGAATATTTAAGTAGTGGGGCCATTGAAGGTGGGGATTCCTCAAGGGAGGGTTTTGTGTGCACAGAAACCCAAGGACTAGTACATGGCTGGGAGGAGGAAGTGCACGATGGGGTCATCCTCATTGACCAGGAAGATTTGGAAGCTAATGCCACCTCCAACCTACGCTGCATGGGCTCCCTTATCCTGCAAAGCCTGCTAAAGGACCCCAGGATTCATGCTATCAAGGAGAGGGATCATTACTGGTTGGCAAGCCTTCTTGATCCACAATACAAGGGTAAAGTTGCAGAGCTCATCCTGCCCGCACAGAGGGAGGACCGGATGAAACAACTTGAGGACTCTCTAAAGCGACACTTGTGTAACACCTTTCCAGGCACTAGTAGGTTACCAAGTGATGACACAGGTGCTTCTGAGGCTGCGGATGATCAGAGGAAGAGCGGTGAAGGCCAGGGCCGCTTGACTGATGCCTTTTTAAATTTTTTTACTCCACGACACCCAGGGACGTCAAATGTAGGCACCCATTGCCAGCGTCTTCACCATATGGTGCAGGACTACCTAGGAGCAAGGGCAGGCCTGGATACCTTTACAGCAGATGATCTACTGGCTTACTTGGTGTTGAGATTGGATTACTGGCCAGAACTTAGCCAATATGCTATGCAGCTACTAGGTTGCCCTTCATCCAGCGTGCTTTCTGAAAGGACGTTCAGTGCCGCTGGAGGTTTTGTCACAGACAAAAGAGTGCGTCTGTCCACCGACTCTCTAGACCGGCTGACATTTATAAAAATTAATCAGTCCTGGATCAGCAGCTATCAATCCCCTGATGCTGACGTAATTAATTGGGGATCTCTTCTGCATTCCCAAAACCTCCACCACTGCACTCTTCCACAATACCACAGAGTGGTTACTTACGGTGTGAAGGCACTTGCTGCCACCAAAGGCACAATATTTGGGTCCACTGCCACAGACGCCAATACCAGATTCATATCATTTTAATATTGGACCGCAGGGTCCAACCTTGCACTCTTACACAATACCACAGAGGGGTTATGGTGTGACGGCACTGTTGCCGACACTAAAGGCCCAATTATAAAGCAGCTATTGTTACTTTCATCTAAAGCCTGCATAAGTTTCACCATAATTTAGCCACAAAATCACTAAACTTGTTCTGCGTGTCCTACAATGTCTCTTCTTTTCATACAGGCTGCCGCCCCAAGCAGTTGTTTATGAATAGATTAAAGGAAAACCATTTACCATCATTTGAAATGTCATTTTTTTGTTTTTAAATGTTTCTATACATCCTACAAATCCGCCACTTCACGGGCAGGTCATGGAGACCTTCTAGGCATGATATTTGAAGGAATTTTTCGTTTTTATTCTTAACCTTTATTTCATGGAAAACTCGCTGTTCCTATAAAAACGCTTTTTTAAAAAATTTTGTCCTTGTTTGTTGTCCCCCAGGGCACTACCCGGACCCCCATACACCTTTTATTGGCAAATATCTTGCATATATGCCCTTTTGCACTTTCGAGTCCCATTGATTTGCATTGAGTTCGGTTCGTGTTCGAGTTCGAACTCAAACTTCTGAAATTGTTCGAGTTCGAATGCGAACCGAACACGGGGGGTGTTCGGCTCATCACTATTTAAAAGTCTGTAGAGACTCTGACCCAACCACCTCAACAGGTATAGAATTCCACAGCTTTATTGTTCTCACTGTAAAATAACCCTTCCCATGCTTGAGGCTGAGTTTCCTTTCGTCTGGTCTAAATGGTGATGTCGTGTCCTGTGTATAGTCCTATTAATGAATAGGTTTCCAGACAATGGTTTATAATGGCCCTGTATATATTTTTATAAAGTTATCAGATCCCCTCTAAGGTGCTGTTTTTCTAAACTAAAAAGGTTTAAGCTCGTTAGCCTTTCTTCGTAACTTAAATCTTTCATTCTCCTTATATTTGCACGTCTGTCCCATTGTATTGATATAATCAATGTTATTCAATTTATCTGGTTTAAAAGTTGTGGTTAATCAGTGTATATATTTACACACATTCTAGCCAACAACTCTACAAAAACATCTAACACACACACTCAGACCCACATCACTCACAGTCACTCCGTACACAATCACCACTTCGCTATATCACACACAGTCATCACACACACACGAGTCCCTATGCGCAATGATGCACTGTGTACGATTTTTTGCCAGAATTTGCAATGCTGACAAACACCGTTGCTTAGTGATTAAGCCCTTGTGATGCCAGAATGATGCTGTAAGCACTTCGGAGACCGGGTGATATCCGCACACAAGCAGGGGCGTATTCACACACAAGTTTTGGAAGGGACACTCTACCAGTTTTGACTAAGATCTGATGTATGGTTCATGGTGACAGGCGGGGCAGGCACCATAGCGCAGACTGCGCTCATCACACTCACTCTCAGCAGAACATTGCCGTATATGGTCTGTCCTTCTGCTGCTCTGATGACAACTGATAGACTCTGCATATCAATGTTCTATAATCTACAGTAAATTCACATGCTCTGTCTGTCAATGAGAATCAAGCACCAACAGCAATAAAATGCTGTAAGTCTAAACTGATACCCATACATAGCCATATAGCTCAAACTCATACAGGTACATAGCCATATTCAAATACACACAAAATGTTACCGCAATCCACTTGGGTCTTTCGGGAGAATACCGGGCTGGCGCGGACAAAGACTGACTGGACACGAGTCTCTTCAGGAAAGGCGAACTTTATTGTGACATCACCACTCAGCCAGGATTGAATCGCAAAGACTGAGTGCCTCTTACAGTCAAACATAACATTTTATACCTTGAATAGATAATCAGGTACATCCCAATTATCCCACCCCACGGTGACACTATCTAACCCTACGTGGGTCTGTACCTTCCCCTTACCGAATACAAAGACATTCCACAATTAGGCAGTAAATTGGCATCTTTCACAGTATTTTGACAATCGGATAGTTTACAACCCTCCTAGATCCTGCGTGTGTCTATTTTCCTAGAACGTGTTTATTGTATACTTTAGATAAGGCCCCATCTGGTCTCACATCACTCATTTTTCCAGCTCCTCGCTCTCTGACCTTGTTGTGACTACTTTCCATCCTGTCACTTCGTGCCAGCGTCTGCCTGGATCTTTTTAATTTAATTGCTTGGCCTGTTAGTTTAAGGAATTCCGGACAATCTATGCAAGCTAGTCCTAATATAGTACCAAAGTTCTGAACAAGATGGCCACCTGGGACTAAGATGGCAGCCTGCTCCTGGCCTGAGTCCCTTGGCTAGGGTTTCAGGTTCTCCTCCTGAGACCCTTAGCCACTACACTCCACTATCACTATTCTCGAACACTTTGTACTTAGGGGGAATCGCTTTCACTGGGAACATATCTTGCGGAATCATTACGGGTATCTTTTGTGTCCGTGTGGGTGTCAGAGCTTTCCTGCACAATGGCCATAGGTATAACCCTATGCGGTACAGCACTATCCCTATCACCAGGATCACTATCATCACCATTATCATGGATCCAATCCGTGAGATAAATCCCAGCATTGACCCAAACCAATCTCCGAATGACCCTAACCCTTGAAAAGGGTTCCAGCCTTCTGCTGCGATCTGCCTGGCTGTGTTCTGCAACTGGAAAACTTTCTCTTGGTGATCTTGGATTACCTGGTAATAGTCAGGAACCTCTTGTGATGTGTTTCTGATGAAGATGCAACATTCGTAATGCATTGTCATCTCACAGAGCCCATTCAATGCTGCACTTATTTGTTCTAATGCCATGTCATGCACCATCTGCAACTTTCGGATCTCACGGAACTCAAGATTCAGCAGCTGAATATCCCTACTTGTTATATTCAAAATCTCATCCATCAGCAATGAGTACTTGTTCATTCTCTTCATCAATTCAATCCCCCATCCAGTACATGCCGGGAACCATGCCCATGCCTGGCCTCCTTTCGAAAACAACTCTCTCTTCTGTTTCTCAAACACTAGTGGATACCTGGGGTGCAGTGCAGTGTCTGATGCTGTGTCGTCACCCTGTACTCTCTGAACTGGAATCAACTTAGCGATACAGAACATCCCTGTAGTTGTTGGTGGTACCCATGTGTAACACACACTCCCACAACATACCTGGTATCCTCCTGTCAATATAAATGGGGATAAGTGAAGAGTTCCCTTATGAACCTCAATCATCATTCTCACCAAGCGTGACACTAGATCTTTCACATTCCGTTTGTCCGTGGTCACATTTGCTATTGTCAACGGTTGTTCTGACGTGAGTTTTAAAGGCCTAACTATAACCATTCCCGCCCCTCTATCTGACAGAATTGTGTGTGCAGTGAAATTGAACTTGCTAGACTGGCAAAGGTTCTCGCTCATACTCAGATTATTTGTACCTATCTGGAAACACCAATCAGGTGGGTACACAGGGCCCGTTATCGGGTAGAAACATAGAAAATGTCGGCAGATAAGAACCTTTCGGCCCATCTAGTCTGCCCAATTACATGGATACTTTACCTGGATTTATCTTTTGTTTAGGATAGCCTTATGCCTATCCCATGCCTGCTTAAATTCAATCACTGTTTTGGCCTCTACCACTTCAACTGGAAGGCTGTTCCATGTATCCACCACCCTCTCAGTAAAATAATGCTTCCTGATGTTACTTTTAAACCTTTGCCCCTCTAATCTAAGACTATGTCCTCTTGTTTTGCTACTTTGTTTCCTTTTAAATATACTCCCTTCCTCTACCTTGTGGATTCCCTTTACGTATTTAAATGTTTCTATCATATCTCCTCTGTCTCGTCTTTTTTCCAAGCTGTATATGTTAAGATCATTAAGCCTTTCCTGGTAACTTTTCTCCTTCAAGCCGTACACCATTTTATTAGCCCTTCTCTGAACTCTCTCTAAGATGTCTATATCCTTCTGGAGATACGGTCTCCAGTACTGCACACAGTACTCCAAGTGAGGTCTCACCAGTGCTCTGTACAGTGGCATGAGTAGTTCGGCATTGTCTCATCTGGTTTTATCTGAGGGTCAGCGATAGTATGAATTGCAATATTTCCGGTCGAAAATGTACTCCAGTTCATAGGAATTGCAGCAAACAGAATATAAATTGTCTCTGGGTGCAATCTGCTGCACACCCAACACGCTTTTTGTCCTGATTTCTTTGCATAAGCGTATTTGAATTTCACCAACAGGTGACCTCTTGGCGTGGTCATAGAACTCAGGTCACACTTCTGTCTCCACAGGGTGCGATTCTCCATAACGGGGTGAGTGCCATTCCAGATGTGGGAGATATCCACTCTCCCGGTCGTTTTTGGACAATTAGGGCAGGCCCTACCTGATAGGCCATAGATAAGGTTGGCAAGGTACAGTATCAGCACCAGGAACGCTCCTAGTGTCAAAACCCCTTGGACAATTCTCTTTACAGTCATATAAACCCTATCCCTCCCCACGGGCACCTCAAGAGTGAGGGTTCTCTCAGGTTGGGCCTGGGAGAAAGGTATCCCCCGGAAAATTGCCCCTGGGGTCTCCCTTCGGGTCTCCCCATTCTCCATCGTTGGCGGGTGGTCAGGCATTATTATGGCCTTCAAAACACCCACTTGTTGAGTCTTTAGATGCTTGCACCTGTAGTTTTGGTCAATTTCAATTTTAGTGGGTTGGTCTCGCTGGGGATGACTCTCCACTCTGGATCAGGGTTGGCCGCAGCTGCTTTCAGTCTCGAGTGGTGTATCCACGGAACCACCTCGGCAACCTTCACTGCTGTGGGGGTGGATAACAGGACAAGGTAAGGACCCCTCCATTTCGGGCCTAGTGGATCATTTTTCCACTCCTTCACCCAAACCGAATCACCTGGACAATACTTATGCAGTGGGGGATACAAGAAATGAGGTAAATTATCTCCCACCCAGGTATTCAACTTCTGCATTGATTGTCCCAACAATAACACTTGTTCATTCAGCTTAGTTTCACCCAATGCCCGAAGGTCCCCCCTTAAACAATTAATTAGAGGGGTTGGCCGCCGAACATGAGTTCGTATGGACTTAGTTTCAATTGGGGGGTTAGTCTGCATCTAATATGCAATAAAACTATCGGCAGCACTTCCAACCAGCCTAGTGACGTTTCTTGACACAGTTTTGACATCAAAGTTTTTAATGTTCTATTCATACGCTCAACTTTTACCGAGCTTTGGGGCCTGTAGGCTGTGTGTAGCTTCCATGTTATGCCCAGCAGATGGGCAAGCTGTTGCAAACAGTTCTGAACAAAGGCTGGGCCATTGTCTGACCCTATTTTGAGTGGAAGTCCATAACGTGGTATAACTTCTCTCATCAGACTTCTCCCTACTTCTGCTGTCTTTTCTGTCCTCTTTGGGAAGGCCTCAACCCATCCCGTCAAGGTGCACACCATCACGAGAAGATACTTGTATCCTTTACAGGGTGGTAGTACTGTGAAATCTATCTGCAACGATGCCATTGGGGACAATCTGATAGGCTGCTTTCCTGGAGGCTGTGATGGGCTGGTTCTTGGATTATTCTTGGCACATTTCACACACTGCTGGGCTACCGCCTTACAGATCACTGACAATCCAGGAACATAGAAGTGTGGCTCCAACTGTTGTTCCATCATTTCTCTTCCCCCAGGAGTGCTGGCATGGAGTGCTCTTACAATTTCAGGTACCAGTGTGGCGGCTAGGACTATTTGTTTGCTTGCCAACTGGAACCATCCATCTTCTCCATATTTTCACGGTTCTTCTGACAGACATTTCTTCTCCTTCTCTGAATACACAGGTGTCCACTCGCTCAAGGGCGCTGGTATCAATGGTGGACCCTTGTATCTTTCGAGTTCCTCCTCCTTTCCCCACATAAATTCTTCTTTTGGCTGGTAATGTAGCCAGGCGAAGTACAGTAGGTCTTGTCTCTTCTGTTCATCTCTCACCGCTGGCACGAAGAAGTTCATTGCACTTTTCTTCATTCTTGGCAGATTATGCTCAATAAGGATCTCCTTGAGGAGAAACTTCACCAGCGGGACTTCACTTCACCAGCGGGATATTCTTCAGCTCCCAATTCTCCCAGGCTCAGCAGAACACGGGTGATTCTCAGATTATTATGAGTGTTGATTGTCAGATTGTCAAAACGCTCGGCGAAATTTGCAGCTCGTTCAACTTCAGTTACTTTTGTGTCTTCTCCATCCTCCCCCACTAATTTTACGCCGAAGAACTTCAGCATCATCTTGTATGCTCGAAGGAGTTGTTGCTGAATTTCTGAGGTGTTACACATCAGATTCTGTTCTTGGGGGTTCAGTGGTTTGGAGTAGAAATTTCGGCCTTGTTCCAGAGTAGGGAAGAGCCATTGAATGTAGTCATGGTTGTCTTCAAGCAATTCAAAGTCTGCACTCCATTTTTGCAGAATAATTTAGATGAATTCACCATTGGGTTTGATCTTTCTCCAATTCATATAGAATTCATTGTTTGGCATCGGAACATGGGCATCTTGCTTGCAGAGGAGGATCCCAGGGACTTGACAGTGGTGCACTGATGGCTTTGCAGCAGATTTTGCAGCTTGGTTTGCTCGCCTATTTCCTTTGGATATTTCGCCCTCACCTTTCTGGTGACCTCGGCAGTGCATCCCCGTAGATTCTCGCACATCATTGCTTGATATTTCATCATCCAGCTATTGCTGAACCAGTAACTGCCTTTAACATCCAGCAGAGCCTTGACTGCATGTGGCACCTTGACATGGAGAACCTGTCCAAGGGTCAACTTGTCAGCATCAGAGATCAGCATTGCAGTAGCTGCCACGGCTTTCAGGCAAGGGGGTAGGCCACAGGCCACAGGGTCAAGTTGCTTGGAGAGGTAGGCCACAGGCCTTGGCCATGAGCCAAAATTCTAGAGTAACACTCCTGTTGCTGTCTGGTTGTGTTCATGCACATACAGCTGGAAGGGTTTGCTATGGTCTGGCAGTCCCAATGCTGGGGCTTTCTTCAGGAGGGTTTTCAGTTTCAGAAAGACAGCCACCTGTTCTTCTTCCCAGAGGAATGGATCATGCTCTCCCCCCTTGGTAGCTTGATGAAGGGGTTTGGCAATCTCAGCAAAGTTGGGGATCCATAGACGACAGAAGCCTGCAGCTCCCAGGAATTCACAGATCTGCCTTTGTGTCTTTGGCTGTGGTATACGGCAGACTGCCTCCTTTCGTTCAGCTCCCAGAGCACGCTTTGTACCTGTTAATTGAAAACCTAGATATTTCACACTTTGTTTACATCTCTGTGCTTTCTTTCTGGAGACTTTATATCCTGCTTGACATAGCAGATGTAACAGTGCTTTTGTGGCAGATAGACAGTCTTTTTCTGTGGGGGAAGCAAGCAATAAATCATCCACATATTGTAATAAGACAACTTTGTCTGGCTGAGCGTTGAAGGACAGGAGGTCCTGGCTGAGCGCACAACCAAAAATTGTGGGTGAGTTCTTGAATCCTTGCGGTAGGCGTGTCCACGTCATCTGATGACGTGCTCCGGACTTGGACTCTTCCCACTGGAATGCAAAAAGGGGTTGGCTCACTGGAGCAAGGCGGATGCAAAAGAAAGCGTCTTAAATCAAGCACCGTGTAATATTTTGTATCTCCAGGGATTAATGCCAATAAATTGTATGGATTGGGGACCACAGGGTGTAAGGTCACCGTGGCTTCATTAACCGCCCTTAAATCTTGGACTGGACGGTACTCCTGAGTCCCTTCTTTCTGTACTGGCAATAATGGTGTATTCCATGGTGACACACAAAATTTCAATGTCCCGTGATCTTTCAGTCTCTGTAAATGTGTCTGGATATTTTGTTTGGCTTTCTGTGGACTATGATACTGTCTCAGAGCCACAGGCGTTGCGCCAGGTTTCAGATCAACATATACTGGGGGAATATTCATGGCTAGGCCAGGCGGGTTGTCCTCCGCCCACACTCCAGGAATGCCCAGTAGTAGTGTATATGGGTCTGGTGCGACCGGCGTGGTTGGTGCCATCCGCCATTCTTCTTCTCTGGGCATAATTACAGCAATTTTTACAGGTTGGGTCTCCTGGCTGGTTGGGTTATGCTGCCGAACAGAGCCACCACTCTCAGGCAGGTCTAATCTAGCATGACCCCCGGGGAGAAACGTAATTTGGGTTTGCAATTTGCAGAGAATATCCCGCCCCAGAAGTTGGATAGGACATTCAGGCATATACAAAAATTGGTGCTCTACATTGTGCCCACCCAGGCTGCATTTACGTGATGCGAGGAAAGGGTATTTAGCAGATATACCCATTGCTCCCATTATATTAGCCTCGTTCCCCACAGGTGGGGCAATTGGCTGTGTCACAAGAGAATATTCGGCGCCAGTGTCAACCATAAAAATGTCATCTTTGTCTCCCACCCTTACTATGACCGTGGGCTAGTGGTTACCGAGTGGGATGGGCCCAGGTCTGTGTCAATATGTACCTTGCCCTTCAAATGACGTTCCCGCCAACCCAACAAACCCTGACCCAGCAGCATCATTTTTCTCATATCTGCCATTTGTCACCTGGCCATTTGATGCATGGCCGTTCGATGCCCCTGCATCTACCTGGCTATTTTGTCCCCTTTTTCTCTCCAAAAATACAGGGCAGTCCCTCTTCCAGTGACCTTCACCCCTACAAAATGAGCACTGATTGTGCCCCAGGGGTGCCCTAGGGGCACCCCTACCTCTTCCACCCGACCTCTACCTCCATCATGGGCACCTCTCCCATTACCCATATAGGCAACAACTCCAGTCTGCCCTCTCTGTTTACGTATCTCCTCCCGCTTTTCCTCTAATTCTCTGTTATGATACACTTTATTTGCGATTTCCACTAATTCACTAATTCCTTTACCCAAAAATCCATCCATCCTCTTTGTCTTATTGCATATATCCCTCTGTGATTGGCTCACAAAGGAGGAGTTAACTAGCCGCTGATTCTCCGCTGCCTCTGGATCTATCGGGTTATACATTCTAAATGCATATAGCAATCTCTCTAAAAATGCACTTGGGGATTCTTTTGGGTCCTGCATTACATCTGCTATTTTACCCATATTAGTAGGTTTCTTCCCGCCAGCCTTCACACCCATTAGCACTGCCGCTCGGTAGGTCTGTAGATGTGCTGTGCCGCTTCAGTATTATATGGCCATTTGGGGTCAGTTTTGGGATAGTGCTCTTCAGTCCATGCCTCTGGATTGGGTTTACTGCCCTCAACTGCCTGGGCTAGAAGGAGTTTGCGGGCATTGCTATTTATGCGGGCTCTCTCCTCTGTAGTGAATTTATTATTATTATTATTATTCTTTATTTATAAAGCGCCAGCATATTCCGCAGCGCTGTACAATAAGCACAGTATAGACAGGGTTACAATACATTGAACAACATTTGACAAACAGTACAGGAGGAGATGAGGGCCCTATTCCCGTAGGAACTCACAATCTAGGAGGGTTGGGGTTGGAAACAGGAGGAGAGGACTGTAAGGTGAGAGTGATTGATGGTTGCGTCAGTGAGTTGGGTGGTAGGCTTCCCTAAATAGGAAAGTTTTAAGGGAGCGTTTGAAGAAAGAGAAGTTAGGGGAAAGTCTGACAGTACGAGGGAGAGCGTTCCAGAGAGTGGGGGCTGCGCGTGAGAAATCCTGCAGTCTATCATGGGAAGAGGTGATGCGGGGAGAAGCTAGTCGCAGGTCACTGTTTGACCTTAGGGAGCGGGCCGGGGTGTATTTGGTGATTAGTGAGGACAGGTAGTGGGGAGCTGAGTTAGTGAGGGTTTTGTAGGTAAGGATAAGGATTTTGAACTTAATTCTGCAGTGGATGGGGAGCCAGTGAAGGGACTCGCAGAGGGGAGCGGCAGAGACAGAGCGGCGGTGAGGTGAATTAGCCTGGCGGAGGCGTTCAGGATGGATTGTAGGGGGGAGAGGCGGGACAGAGGGAGGCCAGATAAGAGATTATTGCAATAGTCGAGTCGGGAGATTACCAGGGCGTGTATGAGTTGTTTTGTGGTGACAGTGGTAAGAAATGGCCGAATTCGGGAAATATTACGCAGTTGGTATCGGCAGGAGGAGGAAAGAGACTTGATGTGGGGGATGAAGGAAAGAGCAGAGTCAAGTGTAACTCCAAGACAGCGAACTTGGTTTGATGGGGAAATGGTGATACCCTCCACCGTGATAGAGAAGTCAGGAGGAGGGGAGGCATTGGAGGGAGGAATAAGTAGGAGTTCAGTCTTTGACATGTTGATCTTTAGGTGGTGGGAGGCCATCCAGGAGGAGATGCCAGATAAACAGTCACTGACTTTTGAAAGGACAGGGGGAGAGAGATCAGGGGTAGAGAGGTAGATCTGAGTGTCATCAGCGTAGAGGTGGTAATTGAAGCCAAAGCTGTTGATGATTTTGCCCAGGGAGGAGGTGTAGATGGAAAAGAGCAGAGGACCAAGGACAGAGCCTTGAGGTACACCAACAGATAGAGGCAATGAGGAGGAGGAGTTTCCAGCAAAGGACACACAGAAGGACCTGTTGGATAAATAGGATTCGACCCAAGCGAGTGCTGTGTCACCGAGACCCAGAGAGTTGAGGGTCTGTAGAAGGAGGGGGTGGTCAACAGTGTCAAAAGCAGCCGAGAGGTCGAGCAGGATGAGAATAGAATAGTGGCCGTGTTTTTTAGCAGTTAGGAGGTCGTTGGTGACTTTGGTGGGGGCAGTTTCAAGTGAACATGGTCAGCAGCAGCTGCTGACAATCTGCCCAGGTGGGGTTATGTGTGAGCATGACTGATTCTATCATACTGGACACAGCTGCGGGATTTGCGGAGAAGAGTGGTGTATGTGTCTTCCAATTAAATAAATCCGTGGTCGTGAATGGAACATACGAGAATTGTGTTGGCCCAGGCTCCCCGTTATCCAAAGGGGCACCTGGCACCTTCCATAAGGTGAGCTGCAGTTTACTGGGGTTGTGCTGATATATCACCCGGGGTTTATATATATTATTATCAGCACGGGTGGTCGCTCTGGGGTCAGCATCTCCTGCTCCATCTCTCCGGGGAGTTTCTAACCTATATATTGCTCCATCGGCCATCTCAATTTTATCTGCAGGGTGCACATCATCTTCTCCACCCACCGCCCCCACCAGCCCGCCACCACCAGCCGGCGCCGAGGGTGCAGGCGAAGAACTAGCAGCAGCCTGCCCCCCTGCCCCGCCTGTGCAACCGCAGCACCCAATGCTTGCCGGGCCACTCCGTAGCAGGACGGGTAGGGCGGTGGTAGAGAATCGGATTCCTCAAGGTGTCCTGTCAGCACCGGTTTACATCCTGTCTCGTCATCCGGGGACCCTTGTTTCTTATTCTGCCCTGCCAGCATAACAAAATGACTTTTATCTCTAACACAGTACCTCCAGATATCAATGTATGGGTACTGATCTGGATGACCATATCTCCCGGTGATCTGGGAGTGCATTTTCTGTATTAATACTGGATCCATAGATCCCTGTTCTGGCCACTTGGGGACTAACATTGGCCAAACTATGGTGCACAGAAGTTTTAATTTTTCCTTGCTTAATTCAACACCATAGTGGTGCGTCTCGCACAGTGCTTTAAAGTTATGCACCATATACTCTAGGGGTGTTTCATCATTTTTAGCTTTCTTGGGTTTTGATGACCCGTTACCCATATTTACTCTTTTCAACAGTAACTTCTTCACAATGCAAATATTGCTTTTCAGCAAAACCAATTTATTATTGACAGTCTGGTATTTCAAGCAACAGTCCAACCGTGACATATCCGCTTCCTCCTTAGGTAGCCAACTGCAGTCGCCTGAGCTGGAAACGTACCACCAGAGGCCACTCTCAGATTTGCTTCCTTGCTAAGCAAGTAGGTGCACACTCACTCACAGCACTCTCAGCAATCACAGCACGTACTACCACATACATTAAGCACAAAAGAATACAAAAACAGAACTTCTACGCTCTCTATTGCCAAGGGCACATCGTCCCAACAGGCACCTTATACCCGTGCAGTCGCCTTTATGCCACTGATCTCTAACTCTTGTCTGCTTTTAGCTATGTGTATCCCGTTCCTTATCAACACGTCTGCTATTCCGATTTGCCAAGGGCACATCGCCTGCGAGGCACCACTCCTCTGCAGCTATTTACTGGCCCCGAAGCTCAAAGCTTCCCTTACCGGCCCCTTATTCGACTAAAATACACAATAGCACTGACACAGGGCTCTCAGCCCAGTCACAGAAATCCCTCCTTCTTCCTTTTGCCCATGTGCAGCAGTTCACAACTCACAATATCAACACTGCACCACGTGGCCACCCTCTTCAACCTATTACCACAATTCAACTATACCAATACCTAAATCAGTATCTGATCCCCCGGGTCCAGACACGCGCTAGCCAGGAGTCATTGAGGTGCAACTCCCTGGCTCCCGTGCTTTCGGCGGCGGGCTCAGTATACCAATGGTACCGTGTATGCGGGACCCCTTACCCAACTATGGCCGGGCATCTGACACTTTACCGGTTTCCTTAAACAAAAATGGTACCTTACCTATCGCTGCGCTGGTCGCTGTTTCCTCAGACTCTGTGGCATCTCAGCTTCCCGGGTCGGGGGTCAGTTTGGGACGAGTCGAGGTCCACTGAACAGGAAATCCTACTTGGCGCCTGCAGATGTCAGCTCACCTTCAACGGACGCCCAACCTTCGGGATCACTTGCACCTGCAGTCAACCGCTACGGTGTCCAGCAGCCGTTGCCCACCCGAGGGTGGTCAGATCCCGGACGAGCCACCAAAAATGTTACCGGAATCCACCTGGCTCTTTCAGGAGAAGACCGGGCCGGTGCGGACAAAGACTGACTGGACACGAGTCTCTTCAGGAAAGGCGAACTTTATTGTGACGTCACCACTCAGCCAGGATTGAATCGCAAAGACTAAGTGCCTCTTACAGTCAAACATAACATTTTATACCTTGAATAGATAATCAGATACATCCCAATTAGCCCACCCCACGGTGACACTATCCCACCCTACGTGGGTCTGTACCTTCCCCTTACCGAATACAAAGACATTCCACAATTATGCAGTAAATTGGCATCTTTCACAGTATTTTGACAATCGGATAGTTTACAACCCTCCTAGATCCTGAGTGTGTCTATTTTCCTAGAACGTGTTTATTGTATACTTTAGATAAGGCCCCATCTGGTCTCACATCACTCATTGTTCCAGCTCCTCGATCTCTCTGACCTTGTTGTAACTACTTTCCATCCTGTCACTTCGTGCCAGTGTCTGCCCGGATCTTGTTAATTTAATTGCTTGACATGTTAGTTTAAGGAATTCCGGAGAATCAATGCAAGCTAGTCCTAATTGAGCTGATATTTGCTATTTACATTCACGTGAACCAAAGTTCTGAACAAGATGGCTGCCTGGGACTAAGATGGCGGCTTGCTCCAGGCCTGAGTCCCTTACAATACCACTTACGGAGGTGGCTAGAGGCAGGTTCAGAAACTAGGCTTTTCCCAAACCTTTTAGTTGGCATCACAAACTGCAGAATATGCTGGCGCTTTATAAATAAATAATTATAATAATAATAGGGCCATGTACAGTATGTTAATAAAAATGTAAGTTAGAAATTGCTCTAACAGCATTTATTATAGTTTAGAGACACATTGCTGGGAGTTTTATTGCTGTGAAGCTCTGTTCTACACCTTTACTCCCTGAATATATGGAGGAGCTTCCAAAAGGAGAAATATTCGCTAAAAAGAGAGATGGGGATATGGGCCCAAGACAGGGACTGTCCCTCGAAAACAGTGACATTTGGGAGATATGCATCCAGGTACACACTCATACACAGCTGTAAACAAACACCCATACAAACAGACATATACACATACACAAAAAGGCAAATCACTCTGTGAGCAATGCAGCGGAGCCGGGCAGGCCGCCCCTTCGCTTGCAGCCCTGCATGTCTGATTCCCTGATCAGATGCAGAGCAGGGAAAAAGGAAGGAGACACAGCTTGACCCACAGTCACTCAAGCTTTATATAAGTATTCCCAGTATTTGGGTTTATAGGAATGGGGAGCTGGCAGTGTGTGTGAGTATGTGTGTGTATGGGGAGTAGGGTTGGAGAAGGTGGAGAAGAGAGGAGAAGGTGAGAGGTGGAAGAGGGGAGGAGCGGGAAGAGAGACGGAGGTGAAAAGCGGGAAGATGGGAGAGGGAAGAGGGGAGAAGTATAATAATAATGCAGTGGGGCAGAATGCAGGCAGAATGCAGAGCCAGCTACAGAGACTGCCTCCTGGTAAAACGGAGCAGGAGGGGCTCGCCCACATCACCTGGGTTGATCCAGGAGCTGACACTGATTTTCTGATTAACCCTTTCGCTGCTGAGGCTTTTCCCGCCTCTGTGCTGAGGTCATTTTTACCGGTTTTGCTCATCATGTTTAAACGCGTTTTTAAGGCTTATTTTAGTATATGACCCAGACATATTATATATCGTTCTTTCCGTCAGACTCGGCAGATTCATAATATGTCATTATTATATGTATACGTCATGACCTGTCTGTATATTATAACAAAAAATGCAATAAAATATGAATTTTCAATAATTTACAACGTGTAAAGTGGTTTTTTTTTCACATTTTAACATGCGAGCAATTGCGGTTATATTTTGTATGGGGTGCGCTTGTTAAAAAAATTAGAGATGGGGTCTTGTCAAATTTTTTTGGGAGAAAATTACACGATTTTTAACAACGCACCGCATACAAAACTCGTTAGTGCAGCATCATTGTTCACATTATAATTGAAATGGGAACAATATTGCTGCATTAACAAAACAAAAAAAGAAAAAAAACTTGTTTTTTTTTTTTTTTACAAATTTTTTTCATACTCATGTTTGGTATTGTTGGAACGGCCATGCTCTGGCCGATCCAACAATACCAAACATTAACCCCTAACTGCCATGGATCGGGAGATAGAGGGTTCATTGGAACCCCCTATCTCCACCATTGGTGGCAGTTAGGGGTTAATTTCTTACCGCTGTCACCACAAAACAACTCATACACGCCCTGGTAATCTCCCGACTCGACTATTGCAATAATCTCTTATCTGGCCTCCCTCTGTCCAGCCTTTCCCCCCTACAATCCATCCTGAACGCCTCCGCCAGGCTAATTCACCTCACCCGCCACTCTGTCTCTGCCGCTCCCCTCTGCCAGTCCCTTCACTGGCTCCCCATCCACTGCAGAATTAAGTTCAAAATCCTTATCCTTACCTACAAAACCCTCACTAACTCAGCGCCCCATTACCTGTCCTCACTAATCACCAGATACACCCAAGCCCGCTCCCTAAGGTCAAACAGTGACCTGCGCCTAGCTTCTCCCCACATCACCTCTTCCCATGATAGACTGCAGGATTTCTCACGCGCAGCCCCCACTCTCTGGAACGCTCTCCCTCGTACTGTCAGACTTTCCCCTAACTTCTCTTCCTTCAAACGCTCCCTTAAAACATTCCTATTTAGGGAAGCCTACCACCCAACTCACTGACACAACCATCAATCACTCTCACCTTACAGTCCTCTCCTCCTGTTTCCAACCCCAACCCTCCTAGATTGTGAGTTCCTACGGGAATAGGGCCCTCATCTCCTCCTGTACTGTTTGTCAAATGTTGTTCAATGTATTGTAACCCTGTCTATACTGTGCTTATTGTACAGCGCTGCGGAATATGCTGGCGCTTTATAAATAAAGAATAATAATAATAATAACTCCAGGACTGGCGTCATCGTGCTATGCACGATGACGCCAGTTCTCAGGGGGCATTCCCGGAAGCTTGGCCGACATCCAAGATGTCGGCCAGCTCCGGGAAAGGATCACGAACCGGCGCTTTTCAGCGACGATTCGTGATCTGGCCCTCATGCGGTCACCGGGGGGGCCAGCGATCGGCCGGAACCCGGCCGAACGCTGACCCCAAAGAGAGGACGCGCTCAGCGCGTCCACCGCATGGAACGTGACATGCGGTTGGACGCGCTGAGCTCGTCCACCGCAGCGAAGGGGTTAATGTGCCTAGCCCCAGACATGCTCAACACAGATACAGGCAGAGGTTTCAAAACCTGCACTGCACTGGTCAAACTCGAACGGGTGGCATCCCTAATGGTGAGGGGGCTTGCAGTGTGTGTGTATATGTTGAGCAGGGGCTGGCAGTGTGTGAATGGGGAGGGGGCTGGCAGTGTGTGTGTCTGGGGAGGGGGCTGGCAGTGTGGGTGTGGGTGTGTGTGTATGGAGTGGGAGCTGACAGTATCTACACTATATTGCCAAACCTATTCGCTCACCCATCCAAATAATCAGAATCAGGTGTTCCAATCACTTCCATAGCCACAGGTGTATAAAATCAAGCACCTAGGCATGCAGACTGTTTTTACAAACATTTGTGAAAGAATGGGTCGCTCTCAGGAGCTCAGTGAATTCCAGCATGGAACTGTGATAGGATGTCACCTGTGCAACAAATCCAGTCGTGAAATTTCCTCGCTCCTAAATATTCCAAAGTCAACTGTCAGCTGTATTATAAGAACGTGAAAGTGTTTGGGAACGACAGCAACTCAGCCACGAAGTGGTAGGTCATGTAAACTGATGGAGCGGGGTCAGCGGATGCAGAGGCGCATAGTGCAAAGAGGTCGCCAACTTTCTGCAGAGTCAATCGCTACAGACCTCCAAACTTCATGTGGCCTTCAGATTAGCTCAAGAACAGTGCGCAGAGAACTTCATGGAATGGGTTTCCATGGCCGAGCAGCTGCATCCAAGCCATACATCACCAAGTGCAATGCAAAGCGTCGGATGCAGTGGTGTAATGCACACATCCACTGGACTCTAGAGCAGTGGATACGCATTCTCTTGAGTGACGAATCGTGCTTCTCCATCTGGCAATCTGATGGACGAGTCTGGGTTTGGCGGTTGCCAGGAGAACGGTACTTGTCTGACTGCATTGTGCCAAGTGTAAAGTTTGGTGGAGGGGGGATTATGGTGTGGGGTTGTTTTTCAGGATCTGGGCTTGGCCCCTTAGTTCCAGTGAAAGGAACTCTGAATGCTTCAGCATACCACGACATTTTGGACAATTCCATGCTCCCAACTTTGTGGGAAAAGTTTGGAGCTGCCCCCTTCCTCTTCCAACATGACTGTGCACCAGTGCACAACGCAAGGTCCATAAAGATATGGATGACAGAGTCTGATGTGGATGAACTTGACTGGCCTGCACAGAGTCCTGACCTCAACCCGATAGAACACCTTTGGGATGAATTAGAGTGGAGACTGAGAGCCAGGCCTTCTCGTCCAACATCAGTGTGTGACTTCACAAATGCCCTTCTGGAAGAATGGTCAAAAATTCCCATTAACACACTTCTAAACCTTGTGGACAGCCTTCCCAGAAGAGTTGAAGCTGTTATAACTGCAAAGGGTGGACCGACGTCATATTGATCCCTTTGGATTAGGAATGGGATGTCACTTAAATTCATATGCGAGTCAAGGCAGGTGAGCGAATACTTTTGGCAATATAGTGTATGTGTGTGTGTATGGGGAGGGGGCTGCCAGTAGGTTTGTGTATGAGGAGGAGGGCTGCCAGTGTGTATGTATGGGGAGGGAGGCTGTCAGTGCGTGTGTATAATGAGGGGAGCTGCCAGTGTGTATATGGGGATGGGGACGCCAGCATATGTGTGTGTGTGTGTATGGGAAGGGGGCTGCCAGTGTGTGTATGTCGGTGTATGTGTATATGTATGTGTATGGGGAGGGGGGACTGCTAATGTGTGTCTCTATGGGGAGTGGGAGGACTGCCAGCATGTGTGTCTGTATGGAGAAGGGGCTGGCAATGTGTGTGTGTGTCTGAATCAGTGACAGGCGGTGAGGTCAGTGGCTGGTGATGCACTGGCTAGTATCAGAGCCAGATATACATGGGTTACGTAGGTTCAGGTTCAGTGCTCCCCAGGATCTGGCTGCTCTCAGTGCTCCCCAGGATCTGGCTGCTGTCGGTGCTCCCCAGGAAATGGCTGCTCTCGGTGTCACGAACGCGCACCGCGGCAAAGGAAACACAGGGTTAAACGAATCACTATCTGTCTACACTAGACCCAAAATAATGACTACGTGGCCCACAATCCCCGCACGCGCTTGCCTAACTGTCACGACAGAGCCTTCACTCCAGAAGGACACGCAACGTGATGAAGTGGCCACAGGGTTGCAGCGCAGTTATCCGTCTATACTCAACCTGGAGTACTGACTACGTTGCCCACAATCCCTATACCCACTTTCCTTGTACTATTCGTCACACTGCCACCACAAACCGACTTTTTACCCAAGATGCTTACTGTCTGAACCAGAGCCAGTTTGAGACCCTGGTTATGCACCCCAAAATAGAAAACAGTCCAGACGATTGACTGCACCCCAACTCACTGTTTAGTAGATCAACTCGAGTTTAAACAAAAGCAAATCTCTATGATAATCCAGTCCCTAAATTAGCGTGGATCAGAAATCAGGCAGAAGCAGATCTCAATAAATTTTATATTTATTATGATAAACAAAAAAATTATATATCACAGTGCATTTGGTTATAGAAAAAATAGATATGATAATTAACAATTACACACAGACAGAGAAAAAAAAGGATTAAAACACAGACCCTTACTCACACGTCAGCATGCTAGAAGGACATCTGTGACCCCCTGGGGCTGGAGATTGGAAACACTGGCAAATTCTCACTTCTTACGTGAACCCCAACCGAATAAGCCAAAAGCACATGGCGTGTTTCAGAATATATATATAGTTTCCCAGTTCTTGCCAGGTACAGCCCCTAGATGGTGCAGCCCGCCCATTAAAGTTCCCAGAATTCCCCTCCTGTTAATTTGTGGGCATGCCCAGTTCACGTCTTCTTTAATTTAATTTACAGATATAATAACAATTATCCAAAGATCGTCTCTAGCTATCAAAGGATATGCCCGCTTCTTTGATCTACGTGATCAATTACAAAGTGTTGCTACTGGGTCTGGGAAACACTCTTTGGATGTGCTTTTCCATTTGCCCAAGGTGTGAAATGCTTGTGCGGACAGGACAAGGGACATTCCATAAGAGCAAATGGGTAATTTCCCTCCTTATCAGGCAGATCAAAGAAAACCTATTCACCTAGTATTCTGAAAAAGCCTGTGATATCCCTTCAAAAGGGGACTTGGTGGCCTGCAAAGAGACAAAGGCCATTAACATTTTAATTACTTCCTGGACCACACCAGAAGCTTAGGCTTTTTTCTGGGCAGCTGCGTGGTATTGGCAATTTGTATATATAGATAGACATAGATATATATATATATTAGACATGTGCACAGCACAAAATTTCGTTTTGAACTAATGGATTAGTCCTAAAATGCAATTTATTTAGTTACTAAAGAAATTCGTTTTCAGTTCTTTAGTATGAAAACTAATTTCATTCATCCGAAAACCAATGGATACAATTACTATTGTAGTGGCTCCTCAGAGGGCTGTGATCGCTGCTTGTTACAGTATCTCTCACTCTCAGCACAATGTGGGCCATATTACATCGTTGGTGCTAACTTAACCAGAGCTGTTGTAAACTTCCCAGAGCCATTATAGCGTATGGAGGTTTTCAGTTTACAACAGCTCTGGTTAAGTTAGCACCAACATTGTAATACTGCCCCGTGTCAGGCAAAGCTGTTACAGTAACTGACTGCTGCTCATCACAGCGCTCAGAGTTTCAGTAAAACTAGTAAATAATATTTTTATATATAAGAGGTTAGAACAATATTATTTCCTTGTTTTACTGAAACTTTGAGCGCTGTTACAGTCAGTTACTGTAACAACTGAGCCTGATACATTGTACTGAGAGATAATGTAACAAGAAGCCGATCTCAGTGCTCACAGCCACTGGTTTTAAAGGGCTGAAAAAAAAGGATCCTCTCTGTATAATGTTTAGAACATCCTCCTGCATTAATTAATACCCCTCTCTGTATAATGTATACAACATTTGCCTGCATTAATTAATGCCCCTCTCTTTATAATATATAGAACATCCTCCTGAATTAATTAATGTCCCTGTCTGTATAGAATATCCTCCTCAATTTATACCTTTCTCTGTATAATGTATATAACATCCTCCTGCATTAATACCCCTCTCTGTATAATGTATAGAACATCCTCCTGTATTAATTAATGCCCCTCTCTGTATAGAACATCCTACTGCATTGGCATGTGGAGGGTGCAGAACTTCGGATGTTGCGACGTTGTGCTCTTCATTGCTGGTCTCCTTCACTCATCAATGTAATATCACAAAAAGGACTGAAACTAAAATGTAGTGCATTTTATTTTAGTTTCTTTCATTTTTTGTACTGAGCAGTTTCGTTTCTCTTGAGTCATACTAAAACTAAATTATCCCAAAATTCTGACTAAATCGTTTTAGTACTAAAACGAATGCACATGTCTAACATATATCTAATCGTGACACTCCGTGCTCCCCATGAACTGGCTGCTCTCAGTGCTCCCGAGGATCTGACTGCTCTCAGTGCTCCCCAGGAACTGGCTGCTCTCAGTGCCCCAGGATCTTACTGCTCCCAGGGCTCCCCAGGATCTTACTGCTCTCAGGGTTCCTCAAGATCTGGCTGCTCTCAGGGCTCCCCAGGTTCTTTCTGCTCTCAGGGCTCTCTTTGATCTTGCTGCTCTCAGGGCTCTCCAGGATCTCATGCTGCTCGCAGGGCTGCCCAGGATGTGCCTCCAGGCACACAGCCCTGTGGCACACCCCCATGACTGATGAGGACAGTCACATGACTGTCCTGCGTCAATCATTGCATGGGAGGCCTGCCTCCATGTTTTTTGATTTTTTTTTAGAAAGCTTGAGACCAATGGTGCTTTCCCATTGGTCCAAGCAATTCCATTGCTCTCAGTGCCTCTCTGAGGCACTGAAGAGCGTAGATTCAGGAAGTAGGCAGCGCCAGAAGCGTGCTGCAGACTTCTGAATTTCTCTGGGCCAGCTTGAGCTTACGCAATTAGCGTAGCGGTCAGCTACACAAATTGCAGAGGCTCAGATCAGGCTACATCTGCTGTGTGATGATTCACACACACACAGCCGGCGAACTAAAATAAAAATAGTGGAGCAGAGACGGACGGCAGGGGGACCATGGAGCAGGTGAGTATGTGAACTTTTTCTATCAGCAGATTTTATTTTACTTACACATATTTTAATAGCCACTTAATGGAATGGCAGGTGAGGTCCTGCCTCACCTGCCGCCCTTGACTGCATGTTCCTGGTCTGAATGGGGACCAGGGCGCAGTGTTTGTATGGAGGCAGTATGGGAGTATCCATGCTGTGGATTCTGTGAGACATTTATGAACACCGCACACTGCACTGGCCTTTACATGCCATATACTTACACATTCACAGATATACACACGCACAGTCTTGGACATACATTATACATAAGTGTATAGATTTTGAGTATAGGAAATAGCCTTGACAGGTCAACTCTAGAGGTTAGATATCTAAAAGTAAAGCCCTTTGCTTCTGAACCATTTCCCTTTCCATGTGCTGAGCTTTTTTTGTCCATTTTTATGCTCATGACATTTAAACCATATTTGAAGTCATGCTTTATTGTAGGACCCAGACAAATTGTAATGATACATTTTGAAAATTATATACAATGTGTATATGTCATGTCACATCAGAATACCATATTCAAATATGTGTAAAAAAATAAATTAAGTTGCTATTCAGAATTCAAACATTTTACCGCGTAAACTTCCATGATACACATGATATCATATAAATCATTGTGGTTATATATCTGACAGGGCCCCTTTTACTGCATTTTTCTTAGGAGAGGTGTACTAACCAAAATCAGAAAAAAACAACAGATTTCTCTCTTCAATTAATTTTTCTTTGTAAATTTACATGGTCATATTTGGTACCAGTGGAAAGGTCACACTCTGGACACCCTACCTGAGCACATAGATTGTACGGAAGCTGAGATACAGGGTTCAAAGGTTCCCTGTATCTCTTACAATAGGATTGCAGCTCACAAGGGGCAAATTCCCCCTGTGCCCTCTCCCTGGGTCCATAGGTGCACAGAGAATGTGCTGACATGATTGGCCCCCAAGCTGGTCCCCAGCAGGCAAGATATTCAATTTCCTGCCTGCTGATTGAAAGCTGTGTGTACCAAGAAATGGCTGAATCAGCCATACATGCCTGGAGGGGGGTTGGAAGGGGGGTACTCCATGTAGCATTACCTCTTTACCAAGATAAAGTGACACTCTATGAAACCTGACCACTTTAAGTATTGAACAATTTTCACTACAGGTTTACTTACTATTTTCATTCAACTTTTCTAGATCAGTGATCTAATAAATAAAGTCCGTGAAGCTTTTATTGAAACTCTGGATGAACTGCAATGGATGGATGGGGTCTCTAAGGAAAAAGCTCAAGAAAAAGTAAGAAAATTTGAGTATTTTGCATTTTGGCCACGGCATGCAGATCATTACAACCCAGTTGGCATATTTTGAATACCACGCCTTTTTATTTCCCCTAAATTCATGTTTACTGCTTCTGCAGTATAACTTCATGCAAACATAAAAAAAAATACATCCTGTTTCTTTGTGTGCTCTTGCAAATACCACAGACTTGACTTGGACTCCTTGAGTATCAATGCGGGTAACGCTGCATTTCAGGGCAAGATGCTGAAGTAGAACCTGCCCTGGAATCTAACGCTAAAATGGGAACACTATGGGGAAAACTGCAGGTGCAGGTTTTCCCATTAACATCCCCATTTTAGTGCTAACTTTGTAATCTAGCCCTAAGAGTATGTAAGTGCACTTACGAAACATTGTTTTATGATCCTATATCACACATCACCACTCTATCCTTAGTATGGAGAAAATTAGGCTTTTGAGGAGATGACTCGTGTAACAGAGCTCCTAACTCAACTCGAGTTCCTATGTTAAACTGTTGCTTTCCATAGCTATCTGGCGAACGATGTCGACCCTTCCCAAATACGATGACCACTTTGTGTGGCTGTGCTACGATGTTAGCCATAATTACTGCAACTGGGATCAACAACTGTATATAGCTTCTACCCACACCATGAGTCTAGACTGCATGTAGGGTCAAAATAGAACTGGTTTTATTGGGGACAGGCACAGATATTTATACAGGCAAACATGGGTCATTTACATGCACAAAATCACCCCTAGAAAATGTTGTGAGTTTCCCATGTTCTTAAGTTCTGATGTTATTGCTCCCTCTGCTTCATGGTATTTGGGACATCATTAGACTAGGACAAAAAAACATTGCTTCAACATTCCTACACAAAACAGGATGATAACAGTTGTGGATGGTAAACAGGATTACAATCTAAAACATAAAATAATGGGGCAGTGTTTGTCTGACAAGGCAGATTGACAAAAGACCACTCAAACATCCAACAGATATTAACACATTCCTGAGAGGGAATGCTGGAAGATAAAAACATAACCCAGCCAGTCATCCTATCAGCAGATAGACTGTAACAATAGACAATAATATTATTCTTACATAAACAAATCCCCAAAAGCCCCCTGCAAACAGGACCCTGATCCTGCAATCCTGGGGTCCATGACAGCCCGGGACAGCGCTCCTTATCTTTTGTTTATGGTCTGACTGTCCTGACCATGCATGCAACAGTGGTATAGAATTATCTCCAACAAGGAGACTCAAAGGGGAAATAAGTTTCCCAAGTGATACAGAAATGATTGACAAGTATCAAAAGATTATTTATGAGATTATACAAGTTATATATAGTTTATACAAGTATAGCAATGCCTAATGACAGTTGGTGTATCTCAAGAAATTCAAATCTAGAAATGATTGCATATTACGAAGAAATTTAAGGCAAAATCACTCATGTTTTATTTTTCATATTTATAACCATTAATATAACATTATATATATAAAATTCTACACAGGCAATACATAACTACCCTACATTAATTAAGAAAAACACTTGAACATAAAAGTCAGTCTGTTTACCATGATCATCATTCAGACAGAAATTGCCTTTTTTATCAGGACACAAATACATTTTAATGCATCCATATTTACAGGCAATGTCCATTAAAGAGCAAATTGGATACCCAGATTACATTTTGGAAGACCACAACGATAAATTGGATCAGGAAACCGCAACAGTAAGTGAATACTTGCAATAGTGCTTTGTCCGGTTAATCGCTTGACTGGTTTTACTGTGTATTGAGATTTGAGAACATTCAGTTACTGAAGTATTTGATCCTTTTTCCAAAGTTTTGTGTACTTTGGAATGGTTAGAATGCTGAAAAGTTAGTAATACATAAGTGTCCAAATATTTGTTCTCCGTTTATCTTCATAGCATGAGGTTATAAAATCTAATGGAATGCCTCAATCAACAATATCAAAACATTCAGTTTCATTTGAAAATGTCATCACTAATTTGTTTAGAAAGCATGAGGCAGAACTTAATTATTTTCTTGATCACTATGAAAACGATAATTGATTTTATATGTATATAATGTATATATACACAAATGTGTGTGTATATGTGTATATATAGAAAGGCCAAAATGGGAGCACTCACAGTCTTGTAGATAAAACTTCAATCTTTATTCAACGATGCATTAAAATCCGACGTTTCGGCTCACATAAAAGCCTTTTTCAAGGATAAAAACAATAAGGCACCAAATCTTAATTTATACTGATTCAAAACTAATCAATTAACTCACCCATCCTGTGGCGCGCTGCCTCCGATGTCGTCAGCCCAGAAACCGGAAGTGACTCATCGTATTTGGCTGTGCGCGTCGATGAGTCACTTCCGCTTTCTGGGCTGACGACATCGGAGGCAGCGCGCCACAGGATGGGTGAGTTAATTGATTAGTATTGAATCAGTATAAATGAAGATTCGGTGCCTTATTGTTTTTATCCTTGGAAAAGGCTCTTATGTGAGCCGAAACGTCGGATTTTAATGCATCGTTGAATAAAGACTTAAGTTTTATCTACAAGACCGTGAGTACTCCCATTTTGGCCTGTCTACATATCTACGGGTTTAGCACCACGGCAACTAAGATTTCAAAGTGTGGTGCTGGAATACTGCGAGGACTATATATATATATTTCAAAACTCCAGATAAGTTCAGGTTAGCAAACCACGGTGCACGCTTCCAATGGAATCTGTATATTCTGCACACGTGTAGATTTAAAACAATAAACTTTTATTAAAGCATGATTAAAATAAATCTGTTTTGGCTCTGACACGAGCCATTTTCAAGGTTACAAAGGTATTGTACCCGCAGATACTTTGCTGTTGTTTCTGTAATAAAACCTGCCTGTAGCCCTGTGGCAATGATCGATTCCATTTAAAAGAAATTGGCTTGAAAATGTAATCGATCATTGCCACAGGGCTACAGGCAGGTTTTATTACGGAAACAACAGCAAAGTATCTGCGGGTACAATACCCTAAAATTCCCATTTTGTACACCATTCCCAAAATACATAAAAATCTACAATCTCCACCTGGCAGACCCATAGTTTCAGCCAGGCGAGGATTATTGGAACCAATTGGCAAATACATTGACTCGCTGTCTAAATCCAGTATACAACATCTATCAACATGCATCAAGGACACCACAGATTTTATAACAAAAATACAAGCATTATTACTTCCTGAAACACCATGGTTGCTTGCTAACATAGACGTTAAAAGTCTATACACCATCATACCACATCAAGATGGAATGGCATGTTTCAAACAAGCTCTACAGGAGTCAACACATTACTATGGTCCCCTGATAGAGCTCATTATAGAACTTTTGGCAATTACATTGGAGAATAATTATTTCAAATTTGAAAAAAAATTCTACATCCAAAGGTCGGGAATGGCGATGGGAGCCGCTATGGCTCCATCCTACGCCAACGCGTACATGTATATTTTTGAAAGGCAACATTCATTAACTTTTCCTACCAATCAGCTCCTATTATTTTGTAGGTTTGTTGATGATATCTTTATCATTTGGGATGGTGATGAGTATTCCTTTAATGATATGGTTAACAACATTAATGTATTGGAAACACCAGTGAAATTAACAGTCTCTTGCAATACAAAATCCATACCATTTTTGGATGTGGAAGTATTTCGTC
Source organism: Leptobrachium leishanense (assembly GCA_009667805.1). Lineage (NCBI taxonomy): Eukaryota > Metazoa > Chordata > Amphibia > Anura > Megophryidae > Leptobrachium > Leptobrachium leishanense. The sequence continues at coordinate 57,139,453 of CM019073.1, forward strand.
ATGGTAACAAATTAGGATACACATTGTATCGAAAGTCTACAGACAGAAACTCACTGTTGAGTGCAGACAGTCATCATTCACCTATTCACCTAAAGAATTCATTGCCCATTTCGCAGTTTCTTCGGGTTCTGAGGTACAATAGTGATCAAACTCTGAGAGATCAACAAATACAGAGTATGTATTCCAGAGTCATCGAGAGGGGCTATAAGGCTAAACAGTTGGATGTTGCATTACAAAAAACAATGCACCGATTTCAACATCCGGTCGATAAAACAGAAGCATCTAACTCTCGTATTTGTTTACCGCTTGTTTATGGACAACAAGGTGCAAAAATTGCCAAAAATCTTCGCAAACACTGGGATTTATTCCAGTATGACAACACATTACCGGATCAATTTAAACATCCGCCTTTAATTAGTTTCAATCGCACTAAAAATCTACGCGATTTACTAGTGCAGACAGATCCGGTTAACTCATACATGTCCCTATGTCCAATATGAAGAAAGGGTGCATTAAGTGTCTTAATTGTGTAACATGTAGCCACGTGAATGTAGGTACAACGTTTGCACATTCGTGGACGGGACGCCGCTTTGAGATCAAATACCGCATTACGTGTCAAACTGAGTTTGTAATTTATTTAATTACCTGCCCTTGTGACTTAGGCTACGTAGGAAAGACTGATCTCACGCTCCGTGATCGTATTCGTGGCCATCATTCAGCGATCAATACTGCTTATCGCGACGGCCAAACAGACAACCCAGTTGCAAAACACTTTCTACAACAACAACATTGTTTACCATCTTTAAGATTCATGGGCATTGATCATATTCCACCATTGAGAAGGGGAGGAAACAGAGCCCAATTATTGCTACAACGAGAAGCATTTTGGATTAAGAAACTCGATACTCTTGCACCGAGAGGACTTAATGAATATAATTCCTTTACGCGCTTCTTATCTGATAGATGAGCATTATCTCAATAACCTTAAACAGATCAGATCGATTATGTATTGAACTTTATTTCACAAATATTCATATATTTCTTCCAGTATGCATTTCGGTAGCATAATTATTATATTATATATTACATATTGCATATAAAATGACCATATAGATGTGGTGTTTATCCACATGATTTCTTTTAGCTTGTACGTTTTGTATTTTTTATTTTTTGTTGTTGCATTTGGTTTCCATAGTTACAGGGCACGTTTAGCGTGTGACATCACACGCACGAACGGAACCCTGCCTTGCACCTATTTTCCTTCACATCAGGTGTTAGTATAATTTGTTTCAATCAAGCACTATGGTGAGTGTTTCAGTTTTTTGTATTTATATGTGGCTGTTGCCTTGGTATGTAACCTTGAAAATGGCTCGTGTCAGAGCCGAAACATCGGATTTATTTTAATCATGCTTTAATAAAAGTCTATTGTTTTAATTCTACACGTGTGCAGCATCCGCTACGTTGAATATATATCTATATATATATATCTATATATAGTATCTCACAGAAGTGAGTACACCCTTCACATCTTTGTAAATATTTTATTATATCTTTTCATGTGACAATGAAGTGGAATCAGGCTGGAAGATGGTCGCTATTATGAGCCAAGCGGCCATCTTGTTCAGAATATTGGTTCACTTGCAAATAACTAGGTAGATTTCAATAGACACTAGAATAAAGCTTACATAGAATTTTAGGAATGTGGTAGATTAACAGAGAAGCAATTAAACGAAGGGAAAATCCGGTCAACTCTTGGCACGGAGAGACAGGATGACAAATGGATACTGCAAGGTCACCGAGGCCTGCAGAGAGACAAAGAGAGCGTAGAAACCAGATCATGCTTTATCTGTAACAAATAAACATAGCCTTTAGGGAGGTGGGCACGGCCCGGATTGAGTGCGGCAGCAAATCACAAACTGTCAGACTAACATGAAGTTTGCCAATTTACGGCCAATGTATGGAATGCCTTTGTTACTAATCAAGGGAGGTATTAACCCACGTGGGGTGGGATAAGTGTCATCGGGAGGTGGGCTAATTGGGATGTACCTAATTATGTATTTGGGGTATAAGACCCCTCGTCGGGGGGGAGACGGGGCTCACTCTTTGCGATTCAATCCTGTGTGAGCATTTGTGTGACGACACAATAAAGTTTGCCTTTCCTGAAGAGACTCGTGTTCAGACAATCCTTGCTTGTGTCCGGTCCGGCGCCGTCCTGAAGTGAACCTAGTGATTCCGGTTACATTTCTTGGGGGCTTGATAGCCGGGATACGGGCCCTTGCCGGCATAGGCAACGGCTGCTGAACACTGTAGCAGTTGACTGCAGGTGCGAGTGATCCCGTTGGTTGGGCGTCCGTTGAAGGTGAGTTGACATCTGCAGGCGCCAAGCAGGATTTCCTGTTCAGTGGACCTTGTCTCGTCCCAAACGGACCCCCGGCCCAGGAAGCTGGGACACCACCGAGTCTGAGGAAACAGCGAGCAGTGCGGCGATAGTTAAAGTGTCTTCTATGTTTGTATGTGTATCAGAGATACCGGTATAAAGGGAAACGTCGGACCGAAAGTCGGATAAGGAGACCCGCGGCCACAGTCTCGTTGACATACTGAACCCGCCGCATATAGCACGGGGCCAGAAAGTGGCTAGCGCGTGTCTGGACCCGGGGGATCAGATGTTAACTAAAGGGTAGTTCTGTAAGAGAGGGAGAAAGTAGCCACGTGGAGTTGCATAGTCCTAGTCAGTGTTTGTAAACAGAGCTTCTGCACGTGGACCAGGAAAGGAGGAGGGATTTCTGTGACTGGGCTGAGAGCCCTGAGTCAGTGCTAGTGTGTACGTCGTGTAGTGAAGAGGGCCAATTGAGGTCAGAGGTAGCTGCAGAGATAGTGGTGCCGGGTGGGTAGATTGCCCATAGGCAAATTGGAATTGCAGACGGGAGTGTTGTTATAGAACGGGGTGCACATAGTCACAAGCAGGCAAGAGTTAGAGTTCAATTAACGGGGTATAAGGAGCCAAAAGGAGGGACGGCGTGCCCTCGGCTAGTAGAAAGAGTTCAATTGTTTATGTTTTGTTTTGTGCTGAAAGTATCTGGTACAGTACGTGCTGTGAGTGATTTGAATGCTGTGAGTGAACGAGCGCCTACTCGCATTGCGAGAAAGCAAACTTGAGAGTGGACTCCCAAAGTACATTTCCGGCTCAGGCGACTGCAGTCTGGCTACTGACGGAGGAAGCAAATCCGATATATGAACTGTTGACTGAGTACCAGACTGTAGATTTTAATTGTCATTGCTAAAAAGTAATATCTGTGTTGTAAAAAGGTTACTGTTATTTTTAAGGGAAACAATGGGTAACGGGTCATCCAAGCCCAAGAAGGTAAAGGAGGGTGAGACGCCCCTAGGGTATATAGTGCGGAATTTTGAGGCGTTATATACAACGCATGATTATGGTGTGGAGTTAACTAAGGAGAAGCTAACATTAATGTGTACAATTGTGTGGCCACTGTTAGTTCCAGAGTGGCCAGAGCAGGGGTCAATGGACCCCGAGCTAATACAGAGAGTGCATTCCCAAGTTACCGGGAAATGCGGACATCCTGAGCAGTACCCGTATATAGATATATGGAGATACTGTGTAAAAGATAAAAGTCATTTTATAATGATGGCGGGACAACACAAGAAGCAGGTACCACCAAATAATAAAGAGAAAGAGAGATCGGTGTTGGTAGAACACCCAGAGGAGGGTGATCCCTTGCCCCCGCCATATCCGTCATGTTACGGGGCAGCTAGAGAAGCTTTGAGTGCCGCAGTTGCGCGGGCGGCGAGGGGGGAGCAGGCAGCTGCTACTTCCCGGCCGGCTCCCTTCGCGTCGCAACGCAATATCGCGGAAGAAGAACAGGGGGCGGCGGGTGGAGGAGACAGAGAGGTCCCACCAGGAAAGATTGAGATGCCCGATGGGAGCGTATATAAATTAGTATCCCAGGAGGATAGCGAAGATGAGAGTGAAGATGAGAAGCCGGGGGCTACCACTCGCGCAGCGAACAATATACATAAACCCCGGGAACCATATCAGCACAATCCCTATAAGAGTGGGATGCAATTGCCCCTACAGGAAGTGCCAGGTCCTTTACTGGCGAATGGAGCTCCTGGGCCAGTGCAATACACATATGTCCCATTCACGACAACAGATCTTTTTAACTGGAAAACACACACACCACTGTACTCCACTAATCCCGCAGCAGTGGCCAGTATGATAGAGTCAGTTATGCTCACACATAACCCCACATGGGCAGATTGTCAGCAATTAATGTTGACAATGTTTACCACAGAGGAAAGAGCCCGGATAAATAGTAGCGCGCAGAAGATTTTACTCGCCCAAGCCGTAGCAGATGCTAAGCCCCAACCAGAAGCGTGGGCAGAGGAACACTATCCCAAAACAGATCCCAAGTGGCCATACAACACCGCAGAGGGTATTGCCCACCTGCAGACGTACAGAACAGCAGTAATAATGGGTGTTAAAGCGGGAGGGAAGAAGCCCACAAACATGGGAAAAATAGCAGACGTGGTACAAGAAGTTAAAGAGTCTCCAAGCACATTTCTGGAAAGATTACTAGATGCATATAGGATGTATAGTCCTATTGATCCGGAGGCAGCGGAGAATCAGAGGTTAATTAATTCTTCGTTTGTGGGACAGTCACAGAGGGATATACGGAATAAAATACAGAGATTAGATGTGTTTTTGGGAAAGGTATTAGCGAATTGGTAGAGATTGCTAATAAAGTGTTTCATAACCGGGATTTAGAGGAAAAACGGGAGGAGATGAAGAGACAGAGGGGACACACAGGTGTTGTAGGTTATATGGGAAATGGTGGAGGACGAGGTGGCCCGGACAGAGGGAGAGCAAGGGGTAGGGGAGCGAGAGGAAGAGGTAGGGGAGCCCCTAGGGAACCCCTGGGACCCAACCAGTGCGCCTGGTGCCGGGGTGAAGGTCACTGGAAAAACGACTGTCCTGCATTTTTGGCTAAATTTGGGGGACAAGGGGAGGTTGGAGAATCGGGAGGTCAAGCCACCAATGGTCAGGTATCAGACGGCAGATATGAGAGAAATGAGGGTGCCGGAGCAGGGTTTGTGGGATTGGCGGGAACGTCATTTGAGGAGCAGGATGCATATTAACAAGGACCTGGGCCCATCCCGCTCGGTAACCACGAGCCCACGGTCACTATGAGAGTGGGAAATAAAGATGAAATTTTTATGGTTGACACCGGTGCCGAATATTCTGTTGTAACTCAGCAAATTGCACCCCCAGTGGGAAATGAAGTTGATATTATGGGAGCAATGGGAGTGTCTGCTAAGTACCCTTTCCTTGCTTCTCGAAAATGTAGTGTGGGAGGGCATAATGTTGAACATGAATTTTTGTATATGCCCGAATGTCCCATCCAGCTCCTGGGGCGGGATATCCTTTGCAAATTGCAAGCCCAAATTACGTTCCTTCCCGGGGGACACGCTCAATTAGACCTGCCTGAGAGTGGCAGCTCTGTTCGGCAGTACAACCCAGCCAGCCAGAACCACCGATCTGTGAAAATTGCAGTAATTATGCCAAGAGAGGAAGAATGGCGTACAGCACCAACCCTGCCGGCAAGTCCGGACCCGCACACACTACTCCTCGAAATTCCTGGGGTGTGGGCGGAGGAAAATCTGCCCGGACTAGCTGTAAATATCCCCCCAGTATACGTCGATTTAAAACCTGGTGCAACACCTGTGGCTTTGAGACAATATCATATCCCACAGAAAGCCAAGCAGAATATCCAGACACATTTACAGAGACTTAAAAACCACGGCATATTGAAATTCTGCGTGTCACCGTGGAACACACCCCTGTTGCCAGTACTGAAAGAGGGCACACAAGAGTACCGCCCAGTCCAAGATTTGCGAGCTGTTAACGAAGCCACAGTAACCCTACACCCTGTGGTTCCTAATCCATACAATTTGCTGGCGTTAATTCCTGGAGATACAAAATATTACACAGTGCTTGATTTAAAAGACGCTTTCTTTTGCATCCGCCTGGCTCCAGCAAGCCAGCCCCTTTTTGCATTTCAGTGGGAAGAGTCCACCACGGGGGCGCGCCATCAGATGACTTGGACACGCCTCCCTCAAGGATTCAAGAACTCGCCCACGATTTTCGGATGCGCGCTCAGCCAAGATCTCCTCTCCTTCAACGCTCAGCCAGACAAAGTTGTCTTGTTACAATATGTAGATGATTTATTACTGGCTTCTCCCACAGAAAAAGACTGTTTATCTGCCACAAAAGCCCTGTTACATTTACTATGCCAAGCAGGATACAGAGTGTCAAGAAAGAAAGCACAAATATGCAAAGAAAGTATAAAGTACTTAGGTTTCCAATTAACAGGTACCAAGCGTGCATTGGGGGCAGAAAGAAAAGAAGCAGTATGCCGAATACCCCAACCAAAGACCAGAAGACAAGTCCGTGAGTTTCTGGGAGCTGCAGGCTTCTGCCGCCTGTGGATCCCCAACTTCGCAGATATTGCCAAGCCCCTTCATCAAGCCACAAAGGGGGGAAAACAGGACCCCTTCCACTGGGAAGAAGAGCAAACAGCAGCGTTCCTGAAATTAAAGACTCTGCTAATGGAGGCTCCTGCACTGGGACTACCAGATCACAAACAAACAGCAACAGGAGTGTTGATCCAAAGTTTCGGCTCTTGGCTAAGGCCTGTGGCCTATCTCTCCAAGCAACTCGACCCTGTGGCCTGTGGCCTACCCCCATGCCTGAAAGCAGTGGCAGCCACCGCGATGCTGATAGCGGAAGCAGACAAGCTGACCCTTGGACAAGTTCTTCATGTCAAGGTGCCCCATGCAGTCAAGGCCCTGCTGGATGTGAAAGGAAGCTACTGGTTCAGCAACAGCCGGATGACAAAGTACCAAGCTATGATGTGTGAAAATCCACGGGTTCATTTGGACCTCATCGCTACCTTGAACCCTGCTACTCTACTGCCTGACTGTGAAGAGGATCCAAATCATGAATGCCTCCAAGTCATGGAAGAAGTGTTCAGTAGCAGGCCAGATTTGAAAGACGTACCCCTAGACAAATACGATCTACAGCTATTCACCGATGGTAGCACCTACATGGATGATGGGAAGAAAGTCTCCGGCTATGCAGTAGTCTCAGCAGAAGAAATTATTGAAGCAAATCACACTACCAGGCCATACATCTGCACAACTGGCTGAAATAACAGCCCTAACCAGAGCTCTAGAAATCTCCGAAGGCAAAAGAGTAAACGCAGAAGAGAAAATAGCTCAGTCAGTAAAAAAGGGGGACAAAACATTTTTTAGATACATAAACGAGAAAAGAAAAGTAAAACAAGGATTAGTTAGATTAAAAACAAAGGAAGGAAGGTATGTAGAAGAGGATAAAAGTCTCGCTGACTGCCTCAATGAATATTTTTGTTCAGTCTTTGCAGAAGAAAAGGAAGGAAAGGGACCTTAGTTAGGAGAGAACACTAAAGAGACATTTACATATCAGTTTACAGAGGAGGAGGTTCTACAGCAGCTGTCTAAAGTAAAGACAAATAAGTCAATGGGGCCTGATAGGATCCACCCTAAATTATTAAAAGAGCTCAGTGATGTAATAGCAAAACCATTAACAGATTTATTTAACCAATCCTTGTTAACGGGAGTCGTACCAGAAGACTGGAAATTAGCAAATGTTGTGCCCATTTACAAGAAGGGTAGTAGGGAGGAATCGGGGAACTATAGGCCAGTTAGTCTTACGTCAGTAGTGGGGAAATTAATGGAAACCATGTTAAAGGAAAGGATTGTTGAACATCTAAAAACACATAGATTACAGGATCAGAAACAACATGGGTTTACCTCAGGGAGATCATGCCAAACTAATCTTATTGATTTTTTTGATTGGGTAACAAAAATAATAGACACAGGTGGTGCAGTAGACATTGCTTATTTAGATTTCAGTAAGGCTTTTGATACTGTTCCGCATAGAAGGCTTATCAATAAATTGCAATCTTTGAGCTTGGATTCCAATATTGTTGACTGGATTAGGCAGTGGCTGAGTGACAGACAACAGAGGGTTGTGGTAAATGGAGTTTATTCGCGCGCAAGGTCTTGTTACCAGTGGGGTACCTCAGGGGTCAGTACTTGGACCCATTCTCTTTATATTTTTATTAGTGATATTGCAGAAGGTATTAATGGAAAAGTATGTCTTTTTGCTGATGACACAAAGATTTGCAACAGGGTTGACGTTCCTGGAGGGATCAGCCAATGACAAATGATTTAGGTAAACTAAAAAAATGGTCGGAGTTGTGGCAATTGAGTTTTAATGTGGATAAGTGCAAGATAGTGCACCTGGGACGTAAAAACCCAAGGGCTGAATATAGAATATTTGATACAGTCCTAACCTCAACATCTGAGGAAAGGGATTTAGGGGTCATTATTTCAGAGGATCTAAGGGTAAGTAGTCAATGTAATAGAGCAGCAGGAAATGCTAGCAGAATGCTTGGTTGTGTAGGGAGAGGTATTAGCAGTAGGAAAAGGGAAGTGCTCATGCCACTGTACAGAGCACTGGTGAGACCTCACTTGGAGTACTGTGTGCAGTACTGGAGACCGTATCTCCAGAAGGATATAGACATCTTAGAGAAAGTTCAGAGAAGGGCTACTAAAATGGTGTACGGAAGGAGAAAGTTACCAGGAAAGCTTAATGATCTTAACATGTACAGCTTGGAAAAAGACGAGACAGAGGAGTTTATGATAGAAACATTTAAATACGTAAAGGAATCCACAAGTAGAGGAAGGGAGTATATTTTAAAAGAAAACAAAATAGCAAAACAAGAGGACAAGTCTTAGATTAGAGGGGCAAAGGTTTAAAAGTAACATCAGGAAGCATTATTTTACTGAGAGGGTGGTGGATACATGGAACAGCCTTCCAGTAGAAGTGGTAGAGGCCAAAACAGTAATTGAATTTTAAGCAAGCATGGATAGGCATAAGGCTATCCTAAACAAAAGATAAATCCAGGTTAAGTATCCATGTAATTGGGCAGTCTAGATGGGCCGAAAGGTTCTTATCTGCCGACATTTTTCTATGTTTCTATGTTTCTATCTACACTGATTCCAAGTACGCCTTCATGACTGTCCATGCACATGGTGCACTCTACAAAGAAAGAGGCCTACTTACTTCCTCAGGACAACAAATCAAGCATGCAGCTGAAATCGCGGCCCTCCTAGAAGCTGTATGGAAAACCAAGCGCTGTCAGTATCATGCACTGTCGTGGCCACCAAAGGGTCACTGAAATCCCAAAAGGCAACAGGCACGCTGATCAGGCCGCAAAAGCAGCTGCAAAACCACTGATAACAAGTGATCAAGCCAAAGTACTGCTCTGCAAGCAAGAGCTTCAACCTCCCATGCCAAACTACGAATTCTACATTGAATTGGAGAGATTTGGACCCAAAGGCGAGTTCATTGAAATAATTTTGGCACAAATGGCAAGATGATTACGAACTATTAGAACTTAATCATGACTTATATCCATGGCTTTTCCCAACTCAGACTCAAGGACGAAATTTCTACTCCACTCCTCTGAATCCACAAGAGACACGCCTGATGATTAACACCTCAGAAGTTCAGCAAAGATTACGCAGAGCCTACAAAATGATGCTGAAATTCTTCAGCGTAAAAGTAATGGGGGAGGGTGCAGAAGACACAAAAGTAACCGAAGTTGAACGAGCAGAAAATTTCACCTCACGTTTGAAAATTTGACAACCAACCCTCATAATAATCTACGGATTACACGAATACTGCTAAGTTTGGGAGAGTTGGAGAGCAGAAGAATACCAAGCCCCGTTGGTGAGGTTCTTCCTCAAGGAGATCCTTATCAAGAACAGACTGCAAGAATGAAGAAAAGTGCAATGAATTTTTCATACCAGCAGTAAGAGATTCACAAGACAGACAAGATCTGCTGTTCTTCGCATGGCGATACTATTTCCCGAAGGAAGAATTTGTCTGGGGAAACCATGGAGAATTAGCATGATACAAAGAAAACCAGTGGGTGGCTGCACTCCTACTGCCACCACTGAGTGAATGGACACCTGTGTATTCAGAGAAAGAAAAGAAATGGATGTCGGGAGAACAAGGCGAATATGGAGAAGATGGGTGGTACCAGCTGAAGAATGGACAAATAGTCCTCCCAGCAACATTAGCCCCTGAAATTATAGAACACTCCACGCAAGTACCCATGGAGGAGAGAAATGATGAACAGCAACTGGAGCCACATTTCTACGAACCCGGACTGTCAGTAGTCTGCAAAGCAATAGCCCAGCAGGTGCGTGACATGTGCAAGAACAACCCGAGAACAGGCCCATCTCAACCTCCAGGGAAACAGCCAATCGGGCTATCTCCAATGGCATCGCTACAAATAGACTTTACAGTGTTGCCGCCCTGCAAAGGATACAAATACCTACTGGTAATGGTGTTTACTCTGACAGGATGGGTGGAAGCTTTCCCAACAAGAACTGAAAAGACTGTGGAAGTGGTGAAGAGTCTGATGAAAGAAATAATACCACGTTATGGGTTGCCTCTCGAGATAGGGTCGGACAATGGCCCTGCATTCATACAGAACTGTTTATAACAGCTTTCCCGTCTGTTGGGCATCACCTGGAAGCTACATACTGCCTACAGGTCCCAAAGCTCGGGAAAAGTCGAGAGAATGAATCCACCCTAAAGACTCTGATGGTCCAAATTGTGTCAAGAGACGTCGCTAGGCTGGTTGGATGTGCTGCCGATAGTCCTCTTGCACATTAGGTGCAGGCCAACCCCCAATTAAAGCTAAGTCCGTACGAACTCATGTTTTGGACGGCCTACCCTCTGATTAATGACTAAGGGGGGACCTTCGGGCATTTGGGAGAAACTAAACTAAATGATCAGGTTGTACTGTTGGGTAAATCAATGCAGAAATTGAATACTTGGGTGGGAGATAACATACCTCACTTTTTATATCCTCCACTGCACAAGTATTGTCCAGGTGATTCAGTATGGGTGAAAGAGTGGAAAAATGACCCACTAGGCCAAAGTGGAGAGGTCCTTACCTTGTCCTGTTATCAACCCCTACAGCAGTAAAGGTTGCCGAGGTGGTCCCGTGGATACATCACTCCAGTTGAAAGTAGCTGCAGCCAACCCTGAACCAGCATGGAAGGTCGTCGCCAACGAGACCAATCCGCTGAGGCTAAAGCTGACAAAGACCACAGTCATGAGCACCTGAATGATCCAACTGAAGACACCCAAATGATTCCACAAGTGGGTGTCTTGATGGACACAAGTCCTGACCATCCACCAACGGGGGATACCCAAGGTGCTTTTTAGGGCCCAGCCCCACCCCTGATCATCCAGAAATGTCCTTTGTTTTTGAAATTCCGGTGGGGAGGGATTGGGTTTATGTAACTGTGAAAAGATTGCCCAAGGGATTTTGACATTTGGGGCATTTGTGGTACTGATTTTGTACCTTGCAAACTTGATTTAAGGACTCTCGCATGGAGCATGCCCCAGGTGCCCAAGCACTGCCGGAAAGTGGATATTTCCCATATCTGGAATGGTACGCACCCGGTGATGGAGAATCGTACTATGTGGAGACAAAAACGAGAAGCGACATCCGAGATTTTGCCAAGAGGACATTTTACTTGTGCAATTTAAATATGACTATGCTAAAACGTCTGGGCAAACTGCGTGCTGGGTGTGTAGTAGGATGCATCCAGAGACGATCCACATCCCATTTGCTTCTGTTCCAATGAATCTGAGTATGTTTGCGTCAGGGAATGTCACAATACACTCTTTTGATGCACCGAGGAGAAACCAGAATCATTCAGTCCGGGTATCCCATAATAGGACCAGTATACCCGCCAGAGTGGTGTTTCCAAATAGGACCAGATAAAGACACACATAATGAGATGGAGGTGGAGGGTGCTATTCAAGCAAGTTTAACTGGACATCGTACATATACACATTCGACACAAAGGAGCAGGCAAATTTTTCTATACATACGATGTAGAAAGCTCACGAGTGAACAAGAGGAGGTGATTGCGAAGGTGACTGATGAAAGCAGAGTGCACTGGATACGACAAGACGGATGAGACGACTGACGATAGAGATAGCGAAGGGAACACTACATTTGTCTCATTTATATTGAAAGGGGGTACCAGGTGTGTTGTGGAAAGGTGTGTTACACATGGGTGCCACCAACGATAACGGGGATGTGTTATCTGGCAAAACTGATCCCATCCAGAGGGTAAGGGGAGAAGGCACTAATACAGACACAGCACTCCCTAGGTACCCACTGGTGTTTGAAAGACAGAAGAGAGAGTTGTTTAGAATGGTGGATCGGATATGGTCATGGCTGCCAGCATGGACTGGATGGGGAAGAGAGTTGATGGTGAGACTGAACAGTTATGCCAGTCTGATGGATGAAATTCTGAATAAAACTAGTATGGATATTCAGTTGCTGAATCTGGAGGTGCGTGAGATACGTAAGGTGCAGATGATACATGACATGGCGCTTGAGCAAATCAGTGCGGCCCTGAATGGATTGTGTGAGATGACATTGCATTATGAATGTTGCACCTTCATTAGGAACACCACACATGATGTCCCAGACTACTACCAGGTAATCCAGGATCACCAGAGAGGTAGCTCAGTTGCAGAACACAGCAAGAGAATCGCTGCTGAAGGCTGGAATCCACTCCGTGGGTTCGGAGCAATCGGAGAGTGGTTTGGATCTATCCTGAGATTCATCTCACAGATCGGATCCATGATTCTGATGATTAGTGGTGATCTTGGTCGTAGGAACACTGACATACCGCATAGGGCTATGCCTATGGTCACTGTGCAAGAAAGTTACTGACACCTACACGACACAAAGATACCACTGATGATCCCACAAGACATGTTCCCAACAAAAATAGGTCCCCTAAAGTATGAGGAGTTTAAGAATAGCGGGGTGTGATGCTACAAGCATCCGGGAAAAGAACCTGAGGCTTGAGCCAAGGGGGATGAAGTGGAATCAGGCTGGAAGATGGTCGCTATTATGAGCAAGTGGCCATCTTGTTCAGAATATTGGTTCACTTGCAAATAACTAGGTAGATTTCAATAGACACTAGAATAAAGCTTACATAGAATCTTAGGAATGTGGTAGATTAACAGAAAAGCAATTAAACGAAGGAAATCGGTCAGCTCTTGGCACGTAGAGACAGGATGACAAATGGATACTGCAAGGTCACCGAGGCCTGCAGAGAGACAAAGAGAGCGTAGAAACCAGACCATGCTTTATCTGTAACAAATAAACATAGCCTTTAGGGAGGTGGGCACGGCCCGGATTGAGTGCGGCAGCAATCACAAACTGTCAGACTAACATGAAGTTTTGCCAATTTCGGCCAATGTATGGAATGCCTTTGATACTAATCAAGGGAGGTATTAACCCACGTGGGGTGTGATAAGTGTCATCGGGAGGTGGGCTAATTGGGATGTACCTAATTATGTATTTGGGGTATAAAACCCCTCGTCGGGGGGGAGACGGGGCTCACTCTTTGCGATTCAATCCTGTGTGAGCATTTGTGTGACGACACAATAAAGTTTGCCTTTCCTGAAGAGACTCGTGTTCAGACAATCCTTGCTTGTGTCCGGTCTGGCGCCGTCCTGAAGTGAACCTAGTGATTCCGGTTACAACAACACTGAAGAAATGACACTATGCTACAATTTAAAGTATTGATTGTACAGCTTGTATAACAGTGTAAATTTGCTGTCCCCTCAAAATAACTCAACACACAGCCATTAATGTCTAAACCACTGGCAACAAAAGGGAATTCACCCCTAAGTGAAAATGTCCAAATTGGGCCCAAAAGTGTCAATATTTTTGTGGCCACCATTATTTTCCAGCACTGCCTTAACCCTCTTGAGCATGGAGTTCACCAGAGCTTCACAAGTTGTCACTGGAGTCCTCTTCCACTCCTCCATGACGACATCACTCCCACCACCATGCTTGACTGTAGGCAAGACACACTTGTCATTGTACTTCTGGCCTGGTTACCGCCACACATGGTTGACACCATCTGAACCAAATAAGTTTATCTTGGTCTCATCAGACCACAGGACATGGTTCCAGTAATCCATGTCCTTAGTCTGCTTGTCTTCAGCAAACTGTTTGCAGCTTTCTTGTGCATCATCTTTAGAAGAGTCTTCCTACTGGGACGACAGCCATGCTGTCAGGGTCACCACGCTTTGGCCCCTGTCACCCACGGTAAACCCTGCAACATGCACAATACACGTTCCTGGACTTTCTGCATGCATCCAACGTTCTAGCTCTGGAGCCCCACCTGAGCTCTCCTTCCCCTGATTATTCCTGCATATCAGGAAGCTACGCCCTTCAGAAACCACTTCCACATTGAAGTCCCAGACTGTGAGAACCTGTTTGCCAAAGCTCCCTGAACTTCTTGAGAACCACCGGATTCCTCTGCCAAATACTTTACTAAGGACCCTCTGCTATATCTGGACATTTCATCTTTCTACCAGAACCCCCCCATCCTGCTCCCTTCTGCCCCCCATCTAGAATCCTTGGGCACCAGACCCATTGCTGAACTCTGACCATTCTATTGCCTGCCCCTTGCCTGAGACCGTGATTTCCAAGATCTGTGTTATATTTTTATATCTGTATTATTGTTTATTCATTGCTTGCCCCATGTGCTGTTAAGTTCCCTTTGTGTCTATTTCCACTCTCACTCTCTAGTCTCTTATTCTCATCTTGCTATCCCTTATTTCTCCTGTTCCTAACCACTCCCATATTCAGTTCTCCTTAACCTCCCTTCCCACAACTCCCAGCCATCCCTCCTACTGCTTCTACCTCCTTTTCTTGCATCTCCTCTCCTTCTCTAAGCTATTCCCCTTTGTGCCCAGTCTCCTCCAGTGTTTAGTTCTGATCTGTTGTTTAGTTCATGTCTTTTATGTTCTTGTGTTTATTCTAAAATAAAACCCTTTGTTACTCACAACCTGCCTATTTCACTGCATCCTGGGCTCACAACCCAACTTGCTGCATACATCGCAGTCTACACATGACACATGCAGACCAATTGGATGCAGTGTGCGGCGTATGATCTGAGCACTGACAGGCTGACCCCCTTCAACCTCTGCAGCAATGCTGGCAGCACTCATATGTCTATTTCCCAAAGACAACCTCTGAATATGACTCTGAGCACGTGCACTCAACTTCTTTGGTCGACCATGGCGAGGCCTGTTCTGAGTAGAACCTGACCAGTTAAACCACTGTATGGTCTTGGCCACCGTGCTGCAGCTCAGTTTCAGAGTCTTAGCAATCTTCTTATAGCCTAGGCCAGTGGTCCCCAACCCTGGTCCTCAGGGCCCACTAACAGGCCAGATTTTGCAGATCACCATGGGGAAAAGCAGACTGAATCCTGCAATCACTGAGCAGCAAATCATAACACCTGTGCTGTGCTTCAGATATCTGGCAAACCTGGCCTGTTAGTGGGCCCTGAGGACCAGGGTTGGGGACCACTGGCCTAGGCCATCTATATGTAGAGCAACAATTCTTTTTTCAGATCATCAGAGTTCTTTGCTATGGGGTGTCATGCCTCACGCCGCCGTCACCGGAGGAAAGGCCAGGGTGGCACCATTCCCTCCTGAACTGCACCTTGGCAGCACAGGAAAAGTGCTGCCTCTCCCCAGCACTAGAACCACAGGTCCTCAAACAGTTAATGCACAACTAACACCCCACACCTTTCCTCATCTGAAATAAAGTTCCCTCCCTCTTTCCCTTCTGTGCTTCAGTATTGTTATCCCTTCCTAGCAGAGAGAGGTGTTTAGCTCTGCTGTTTCCCTGTATCCAGAAAACCGCTTTTGCGTCTACCAAGATTCCCACTGTGTTTCCACCAGTGTCCTTCTAGCCTCCAGTCTGCAGTCTCCAGTTATTCCTCAAGATCTGGTCAGTCTCCTCCAACTCACCCTCCTCCACCCACTATCCTGTCAGTAGTAACCACAAGTGGGCCATATCTCCACCACCTGGTTCCACCCCAGAACCAGAACCTGACATGAGGTGCCATGTCGAACTTCCAGGGACCAGTATAAGAGAGTGAGAGCGATAACACTAAATTTAACACACCTGCTCCCCATTCACACCTGAGACCTTGTAACACTAACGAGTCACATGACACCGGGGAGGGAAAATGGCTAATTGGGTGGTTTAGACATTAATGGCTGAGTGTTGAGTTATTTTGAGGGGACAGCAAATTTACACTGTTATACAAGCTGTACACTCACTAGTTTACATTGTAGCAAAGTGTCATTTCTTCAGTGGTGTCACAAGAAAAGATATAATAAAATATTTACAAAAATGCGAGGGTGGCACTCACTTCAGTGAGATACTGTAAATATTATGCCCTGGGACTATATCTATAATTTTAAATTATCAGAAGAATTTATAAAAAGTAGAAGACTGGCTTTAACATCATACCTTCTGAATTGATTTTAATACACTAGATAGCTTTTTTTGTATTTCTATTTATCTATGTGAGGGACCAGAAAATAAACTAAAAACTAATAACACACAATAATGTACTTTATTAAATGTGTTAATATTATATTTGAAAAATCTTGTATGTTTTTGTAATAAAAGTGATATGACCAAATTGCTATCTTGTTATATAAACACTTTTATTCTATCTCAGAGAGATCACACTGGTATGGAAGAAAGATGAGAAAAATAAGAGCTCTGCTCTAGAGACAGCTCATAGGGTTTATCACAATTAGTTTAAGTTGTTTTGTTTTTATAAATACATGAAAGATTTAAAACATACAAAATCTAAGAAGTGTGATCTTATTATTTATGAACCCATAAAAAATATCTGCCATTCTAAAATATGATTTTAAATTACAGTCATCTTGCCGAGGTCATAGATATTTGCCTTCTTTCTTATGATTATCAAGCTCTTGAACAACACTTGTGCCATCTCTTAGCAGCTTCTTAGGATGTCTGACCAGCTACTTGAAGGTCAAAGCATAATGCATTTTATAAAGTGTATGTATTTCATGTCACATTTAGAAATGTAATAGCTTCGAAAAATACTGCTGACTAAAGGCTGTTCCAGGACATAAAACACTGTAATTTAACAATTTTCATCTCTATATAGTTAAATTTCAGTGAGCACCAATACTTTGAGAACATACTGGAAATCCTAAAAGCTGGAGCACAAAAAAGTCTGAAAAAATTGAGAGAGCCAGTAGACCAAGATGCGTAAGTATTGACATTGGCTGATTTTCTTCTGAGAAGTAAAAAATATTTTAAAAATGTACTTAGTATCTTAATTAATCACGTTGATTCTTTGATAGAACAAGCAATATTTAACATTGTAGGAAACTGAAAAAGAGAAAAATAACTTCAGTCAGTCGTAGGTTTCATAAACCCAGACAAGACAAGTCAGTGAAAAAAGCTTCTGGTTTAAGGAAAAAAAGCAACATATAGATATACAGGTCTATTCACTAAAGGTGAAACTCAGGAGAATTGGCAGATGAGAACAATCTAGACCAAATAGCCAATTTGGAAAGTAAGATAAATGGGATAATATTTCTGGTTCGGCTATTTTGACATAGAATTTTCACTTCTACTGCCAATTCTCCTGAGTTACACCTTTAGTGAATAGACTTGATAGTCTTAACCCCTTCACTACAAAGTGATTTTCCAAAAAAGCGTTGTCAGAAACCAGTGCTTTTTGAAAAATCATTTTAAATTATTTATATATTAAGAAATATTTGAGCATATTCCCATTTTATTTCTTAGATTAATAACCTATTTGAATAGAAAATAGGTGTGGCACTCCCTTTAATTAACAACAATACTTATAGTATAAATCCGTGTGGATTTGTAGTC
This sequence comes from Leptobrachium leishanense, assembly GCA_009667805.1. NCBI lineage: Eukaryota > Metazoa > Chordata > Amphibia > Anura > Megophryidae > Leptobrachium > Leptobrachium leishanense. Next base: position 57,157,377 of record CM019073.1, read on the forward strand.
TTATACACCAGATAAATTTATGTTTTAGAGATCACCACAGGTGAGTATCTCATTAATATACCTTATGATACACCGCAAATTCTGATGCGGCTTCGATTTGGTGTACTGATTTGGGAGAAACACATAGCGCACCCTATGTAGAAATGTATTGTGACCAAACAGATATATATCTTGCACTCACATGACTCTGAGCCAATCTGGGCTCTCAGAGGTTAAAGCTTTAGGATTGTCAATAGGGCCACCCATCTACCGTCTTTTCTTAGCACTTCTTCCTCTTAAAGTAATCCTCCAGTTGGGGAGAGAAAATAGAGAAATTGCCAATAGCGTGATAATGTTTACACTCTAATATCAAAATTAGATCTGGATGTCTCACTCACGTGGTTTAGAGCCGTGTCCAGGCTCTGTCCAAAGTGTGTTTAGAACTCCAGACACTCCAATAGTTAAGGATGGATGCCAGCGGTAAACATAAAATTTATTACATAAAAACACCTTAAAAAACATGGATAACAACTTCACCAAAGTCTCTTTAACGCCAAGATGCGTTTCGCTGCAGGAGTCCTGCCGTTTTATGCTTCCTCAGATTGGCTCAGAGGCATGTGAGTGCAAGATATATATCTGTTTGGTCACGATACATTTCTACGTAGGGTGCGCTATGATATATTATCTATGTGTTTCTCCCAAATCGGTACACCAAATCGAAGCCGCATCAGAAGTGTATCATAAGGTATATTAATGAGATACTCACCTGTGGTGATCTCTAAAACATAAATTTATCTGGTGTATAAGACTACAAATCCACATGGACTTATACTATAAGTATTGTTGTTAATTAAGGGGAGCGCCACACCTATTTTCTATTCACTTGCTTACCTTTATCTGTGTGTCAAGGGATAGAGGGCACTTTGGGTGTTTGGCGAACCCTGTATATAGTCTTTATTAGAAAAACTATTATCAGTGGCGCTACCAAATCCTTGTATTTTATAATAACTTATTTGGCCAGTAGATGGCGCCATCTACTGCCAAATCGAGTTACAGTAATTTGAGCTGCAGGTGTTTCTTCTTTTTTTCCCTCCATCGGCTCCTGAAAGCCCAATGTAAGGGTGTCAACAGACAGTTTTACAGTTTTAGCTCTTTTGGCATTATGCCCACAGGGCTAAAACTTTGGGGGCACCTTCTCAGCCCAAAAGCAAATGAAATTTGTTTGTTGCAAAAGAATTTAATTTGTTTTTGGGCTGCAGGTAAACAGATCGAGATATCTCAATCTCAGTAGTGAAGGGGTTAAAGGGTAAAATGTTCACAGGAGAATGTAGCCCTTGTCCACCCAATAAAGTCCATATGGTGTTTCCTTGGACTCCTGTCCTCAAAGCAGGTAGGGACTGTCAAACCTATAACTCGATATTCCTTGTCTGCAGTACTATTTCATATACTTCAGCCACAAGAAACATTTTTCTCATCAGATTACCGTTAGACTGGGGGAATTGTGCAAAACACTGGGAGAGGTCCAGAGAGGAGAGTGCTCCATGCAGCTACGGCTAGTGTCAGACGAGCGTCTTTTGAGAGCAGAAGGAACGTCCATGAGAGTGGATGTTACTTCCACTGGACACCCGTCTGGCCACCTCACTGAGCGCACTCCTATGGAGAATCGAGCTTTGCAGCCCCGTCAACGTCCGTCCTAGCGCTTTGCCGGAGAGGCTTGGATAACGGAAGTTTGTTGCACGTGCATTTCGTGCACAAGCGTGTGACTGGCCCCGTTGCAGCGTCACAATGCTGCGACGGACGCCAGTAAGCACGTCAGTACGGGCGCACATAGCACGCTCGCCTGACGCCAGCCTACTTCCTGTGTTGTAAACTAGGATTACAGAGCTTCCGCACCTCCCTCGAACATCCCCAGCTACCTGCCACTTAGACCATAATTATTTTGGGTCTATAAAACTTTGGGAGAGGTACATGTACAATATGTGCAATACAAGTATCTTATGTATTTCTTTCGTGTGTTATTTGTTTGAACTTTGAGAAAATGTTTTGCATAAATTAATAGCAAACACTTGGAATTAATCCACACATGCTCTCTTTTACACAAAACAAGGTTAAATGTTTTGAATACCTCTGTTATTTTTCTACATTTATACAGCATCACCTTCACAACTAGGAATGTTTAGGGAGTGACTAAAAAATATGGGAGTCTCAGAAGCCATTCTTGGCAATACTAAGAGATCAAATGCATTTGGACAGAATCCTAATGTGTTCTGTGCTTTGGCATTTAATAGAAATGTAGTAAATCTAACGGTTTTAGCTTTCAATTAACAAAAAAGATGGAGTAAAAAAAAGGTCTGCAGCCATATCAAATCGTTGTCAGTTAGGTCACCTGCTGCTGGAGCTTTTAGATTGGGGCCGCAGTCTCCACATTAGCACCTTTCAACACCTGCCTCCGAAAACCAGTGTGCTCTGCGCATGTATGAATGGCTGACACCTCCGGAATCACCTGGACCAGGTCGGCCTGCTATAATTACATCTTCTCTATCTATTGACAAAGTTAATCCCAGCAGCCTGCTGCCACATGTGTTTTTGCAGCATATGTTGTAATTATTTGATACCCTTTTTGGGTTCATATTGCATCTATATATAAATCTTGCTGTTCTGCTAAAAGAGTCATTACATTCCCTGCCATAAGTCTTTTTTGGTGTTTGGGAAGGATGCTCCCAAAAACACTGTTCGTGTGCTCCTGCTGAAAGTCTCTGATCATCTGAGAAGGGATGGATGAAGTAACGGGTAGGTCTAAGAGTTTTGGGGAGATCTCTGGCGTGTTCCTGGTACAACTGGTGGCAGGACTTAACTTTTCTCTCAAGGGTATCTGAATGAGATACACAGGTGCAGGGCAGCAGCAGAGCAAGAGAAGAGATGGAGAAGCTGAGTGGATTGCAAGCGTCATGGTGGGTGTACAGAGACAGGAACAGTTCTGAAAACTCCATGTACATCAATTTTTCCAGGGAAGTGAGAACATGACTGTCATGCTATGTGCTCGTTCCCTTCATATATATAGTGCTACAGGTGATGACAGATGTCACAGAAATGTATTAGAGTCATCAACTGCGGTTGGTTTAAATCCAACATTGACAACGTGAAGCCAGTTCTCCACCAATGGACCATCACCTGCTGCATCAGAAAATAAATACATAAATCAGCTGATTGTACTACGACGCCAGCTAGCTGACTTTATGAATATGACACACTATAGAGAACAGGTTCGCTTTAAAAAATGTTTTTATAATCAAGGAGATAATAGTGGTAAACTATTAGCTCACATGATCGCTAAGAAACGTTCCACCACATATATAGCCAGACTACAAGAATAAAATGGCATTACACATAGTTTACCGACAAAATTATTACATATAGTCCGGGAATATTATTCAGACCTGTATAACCCAACACAACCATCGAATCCCCAGAATAGCGAGGGGGAAAAAAGCTGCTATTCTGGCGTATTTGAAGGAAGATAGTACTAAGAAACTTTCGACTACGACAGCTAACTTATTAGATGACCCGATAACCAGGGAAGAACTCATTCAAGCTCTAAAATCTACTAAGCCTGGTAAGAGCCCAGGCCCAGATGGAATACCTATCAGATATTATAAACAATATGCAGATATACTAGCCCCTCATTTAATTAAGTCATTAACCCTTTCGCTGCTGAGGCTTTTCCCGCCCCTATGCTGAGGTCATTTTTACCTGTTTTGCGCATCATGTTTAAACGTGTTTTGAAGGCTTATTTTAGTATATGACCCAGACATATTATATATCGTTCTTTCCGTCAGACTCGGTAGATTCATAATATGTCATTATTATATGTATACGTTATGTCATGTCTGTATATTATAACAAAAAATGCAATAAAATATGTATTTTCAATAATTTACAATGTGTAAAGTGTTTTTTTCCACATTTTAACATGCGAGCAATTGCGGTTATATTTTGTATGGGGTGCGCTTGTTAAAAAAATTAGAGATGGGGTCTCGTTACATTTTTTTTTGGGGAAAATGACACTATTTTTAACAAACGCACCGCATACAAAAATCGTTAGTGCAGCATCATTGTTCACATTATAATTGAAATGGGAACAATATTGCTGCATTAACAAACCCAAAAAAATAAAAAAAAGTGTTTAATTTTTTTTTTTTTTTTTTTTTTTTATTTTTCATTTTTTTTTTTTTTTACAAAATTTTTCACTGTAGTGTTTGGTATCGTTGGAACGGCCATGCTCTGGCCGATCCAACGATACCAAAATTTAACCCCTAGCTGCCACGGATCGGGAGATAGGGAGTTCATTGGAACTCCCTATCTCCACAGTTGGTGGCAGTTAGGGGTTAAGTCTAGGACTGGCGTCATCGTGCTACGCACGATGACGCCAGTCCTCTGGGGGAGTTCCCGGAGGCTTGGCCGACATCCAAGATGTCGGCCAGCTCCGGGAAAGGATCGCGAACCGGCGCTTTTCAGCGCCGATTCGCGATCCAGCTCCCCAGGGGTTAATGCCAGGCATCATTTGGAAGGGCAGGCTGTGCCCTTCCAAATGATGCCTGGGTTAACCCCCTGTGCGCCGCCGATCGGGAGGGAGAGAGGTCCGAAGGACCTCCCCCCCTCCCTTTCAGGCGCCTCCTCCGCACATGCGGGGGGGGCGCCTGAATTAGGTGTCATCGCGCCCCCGCGATGACACCTAATTCTGGCGGCTGCTGGTCCGGATGCCGGGCTGACATCCAGGATGTCAGCCCGCACCGGAGGGGCCAGCGATCGGCCGGAACCCGGCCGAACGCTGACCCCAATGTGAGGACGCGCTCAGCGCGTCCTCAGCACACCAGCGGGACTGCTGAGGACGCGCTGAGCGCGTCCTCAGCAGCGAAGTGGTTAAATAGCTTGACAGATGGCCAAAAATTTTCACCCCAAATGCTAGCTGCTAATATTACAATCATTCTGAAAGAGGGTAAAGACGCAGAGCTTTGTGCTAACTACAGACCAATTTCTTTGCTCAATTGTGATTTGAAGTAATTTGCAAAGATCTTAGCTACAAGGCTGCAGCCTTTCTTGTCATTTCTTATATGTGATGATCAAGTTGGTTTTGTACCAGGCCGTGAAGCAAGAGATGGAACTATATGGGCATTACAACTTATACATCACACTACCTATACAAAACAGGAACTCCTCTCAACAGATGCAGAAAAAGCATTCGACTGAGTAGACTGGGAGTTCTTGTTTTTAACCTTGCGTCATGTGGGACTAAGGCCCAAATTATGTAAATGGATCGAAGCCCTTTATACCAAACCAACAGCACGAGTCTGTGTAAATGGCATTTATACAGAGAACCCCTCCTTTTTGTCCTGGCCTTAGAGCCCTTTCGGACAGCTGTGAGACAGAACCCAGATATTGCAGGGTTTAAAGTGGGCTCTAGTAGACATGAGATTGCTGCATATGCTGATGATCTATTGCTTTTGTAAACCAACCCGAAACTTCTATGCCAAATATATTAGAAGCTTTCAAGAAATATGGGCAGTTATCAAATTTTAAAATCAATGCCACAAAATCACATCTGCTTAACATCAATATACCACAAATAAGAATGAATATCTTAGAGCGCAGTTTTCCCTATACCCGGGTACACGATAAATTTAAGTATTTGGGGATTTGTCTTACTATACATCATACACAGATGTTAGGAGAAAACTTTCTACTCTTACTACGTCAAATACAGGCAGATCTAAATTCCTGGAAGTACCCTCAGATCTCATGGCTAGGAAGAGTAGCGATCATAAAGATGAATATACAACCACGGCTCTTATACACTATATTGCCAAAAGTATTCGCTCACCCATCCATATGCGAGTCAAGGCAGGTGAGCGAATACTTTTGGCAATATAGTGTATCTCCTCCAGACGATACCTGTAAATTTGCCAGGCTCTTTTTTCGCATCTCTTAAATCTATGATTACAGCATATATATGGAGAGATAAACACCCACGAGTAAACTATCACATGCTGACACGTACTAAATCAGATGGGGGCTTAGCCCTACCAAATTTCTATCAATACTATAGAGCATGTCACCTACAACGGGTGGTAGAATGGACTAGAGAGGGGGTAAATAAACAATGGAGAGGGATTGAACAAGAAATGATAGGAATACCTCTGTCAACTCTCCCATGGCTTCCCTTGAAACAATCTAGACGAATGGCACATACCTCCCCATATGTATTAGCAACTCTCCGAATATGGCAGTTGGCAGCAGTACGTTGTGGCCTAACGACTTTCCCATCACCTATGAACCCCTTGATATTTAATGAACAATTTAAACCAGGACTTACACCTCGTCCATTAAGACAAATGACTGGAGATAATACGCCTCAGATTTTACACTTTTTTACTACAACAAGTAAGGTCCCTTTGTCTAGCTTAATACAAGATCGAAAAACGGGGTTCCTAGATATTTTTCATTTTACACAAGTCCATCACTACTTAGATCAGATACCACAACGCCACCAGCTGATGAGACAGGTGACTTCATTTGAACGTATTTGCGTCCTATCTCCACCCTTTATACACAGCATATCCCAGACCTATTTGATTCTTCAGACAAGCGCAGCAAGTACCGCACCATCCTTTATGAGTAAATATACTGGATACTGGAGTTGACATTTACTGACAAACAATGGACTAAGATATGCAATCTGACACACCAGTGTTCAGTAGCTAGTAAAATACAAGAGACCGCTTACAAGGTCTTAACTCTGTGGTATCATACACCATTTAGAATAAATGCATTTTGCCCGAGTGTATCCTCAAAATGCTGGCGATGCGATCTTGAATGCAGTACTATGCTCCATATTTGGTGGAGTTGTGCCTTGATAAAACCGTATTGGAAAAGCGTTTACGAGATAATCTTAAAATTTATAGAACCCCCACCAGATTTTACACCCGCAACGATGTTGTTACATCATATACCTAGTTCTATAAATTGGTATAAGCAATCCATTTACGTTAGGATAGTAAATACAGCCAAGGCCATCATCCCACTTTACTGGAAGCAACAGCTTACACCTCCCTTAACCATGTGGTATAAAAGAATGGAAGAATTACGTACAATAGAATATCTACACTTTAGCACTATAGATGAACAATATGAGGCTAGGATCAGACGAACGTGATTTCTACGGACTGTACGTCTGTGCAGTACGGACGACGTTAGTATGGAAGACACGGTAGTGGCCAAGCAGTCAGTTTTTTTCACTGACGTATATTTTGATGGATGTAGCAGGGAAAATAAATTAAAAAGCAAAACCATTTTGTCCGTGAAAAATGCTGGACATATAAATGCAGTCCATCTGACCACGTTCCATCACTCACACACACAGCTATGCAGATGTTGCGGACGCAGTGCACTTTGTGTGGCCATTCTAGGGGTTGTACGTTTTTGCCTGCTTTGCGTCTGTGGGCCAAGGCCGTTGTGCGTCTGCAGGTCAGTGCGGACGTACTTCGTGTGTCGGGCTCCGATGGGCTTTCTTTCATGCTATCACAGACGTACTTTTAGGCGCATCACGGACGTGAACACTACGCTCGTCTGACACCAGCCTAAATATGAAGCTATATGGTCTAGGTGGTTAGCGCTGACACCTATGCTAGAGTTTCAAGCTTTAATTTAAGCGGTAATCCCTAATATAAAAGGGCTCTACTAAGAGAACTAGAGAGACTAGACCGAAAACTAATTTTATTTTATTTTAGTTATTTTTATCCCCTTTTTCTTTTGGTTGCATGTGTAGAAATGATGTGTTATGAAATGGAAAATGTAAAGAATAAGATGATCCAGAGATAGGAAATGTCTATGTATAAGATTTTGCTTTGTACATCTTTCTAACATGTTAATGAATCATGTATATGTTTATGTTATGGAATATAATAAATAAAAATTTATCAAAAAAAAAAAAAAAGAAACTTCTCTTTAAGCTTTTAAAATGTTTGTAGAGACATGGACTTTTGAGAGACACTGTACCCTACAAAAACTACATCTCGAACACTGGGTTACTATCCTAGGCAGTAAGTTTTCAGGTAAAATAGAAGAGAACTAATGAGTTGTTCCAGAGGAATCTAAGCAAGGATTATGCAACTTTGACGATCTGGCTAGATATGGAGTGACACCTGAAATGTAAAAGAGAAAATTTCAGGACTTGAGAAGAAGACAGGAATTCTATGTAGAGTGAACCTATGGCCTTCACAGAGCCAAAAATAACTGGTTGCAAGAGTGCCAAGTGTACAATGTGGGGAAAAAATGCTTGTGGCTGGGTGCCAGAAGCAATGCTCCATGGAATCCTATGGACTACACGAGCTGATACTCGTGGCGGTGCGGAGCGCCGGTGCTGTAATCTGGCAGCTTTGCGCTTCATTCTGGGGTCATCCACTAACAAAGAAACTATCGCAGGATACAACGGTAAAACGTAGATGGTAAGGTAAATCTGCAGGTGTTCCTGCTTACCATCTCCATTTTACCGTCAACTATGGAATAGGGCTCATACAGTGTTAAAATCATATTGACCGAATATGCTAAAATAGGCAGGAATGGATTAAATGGAAAGTTTATCTAATGTTGTGATGAATATTCCTACAATTAACACGTTTACCTGTGATTATTTTTTGCTCATGGAATAACAAAAAATAGAGGTAGATGGTATCTGAGTTATTTTATCCCTTTAATTGCTTTCTGTTTTCTTTTACAGGTGGATAATAGGAGCTGCAGTAGCAGATGCATTTTACTCTCCTAACAGAAACCAAATAGGTAGGTCAAATACGTTTGTTACATGTATTAACATAAAAAAATCCACTCCGTTAAAAACAGTCAGATTGATGTACTCAGTTGATGTAAAAGCCACCATTATTGTATCATTTTCAGTCAGTATTGTTGCTAGTTCCATAATAGATTCACTTTGCGGTGTAAGTGAATCCAGGCTATTTAAGTATTGTTATCATAACATAGAAATAAGTTGTTTTGGGGGTTCCCTTAGGATCACTTTTTAAAAAATGCAATACTTGCACTATAGCATACATACAGAAAAAATGGCGTAGCGCCTGTACTCACCAGAGCAGCTGCAACAGCCAGGAGTAAAAGCCCAATTCATGTATAAAACATACCGAGAAAAAAAAAGGTGTCACCTGCGCTCATTTCTATATATTTCCATGTGCAACAAAACACTATCAGAGGTTTTAGTTGCTTTAATGGCCATTGAAACGTAAGCTCACTCGCCCCATCAAGGCACCTCTTTGTAGAGTGAGTCCTAACCAATGTACCAAAAGCTGCTCTTCTGAGCAGCTACATGCTCTCCTGCTGCTTTTCAGCTAAGGAGAGGCAGAAAAATGGTGGGTTTTATTTATACACGCACCAAGCACTTCCCATTTGGGGTTGAAAACAAAACCATGGAAAAAAGAACAGCAGCAAAAATTACTAACTGGTGTTACAGCATAATATACATACATACAGAAAAAATGGTGTCGCGCCTGTACTCACCAGAGCGGCTGCAACAGCCAGGAGTAACAGCCCAGTTCATGTATAAAACATACACTCAGGTCCAGAAATATTGGGACATCGACACAATTCTAACATCTTTGGCTCTATACACCACCACAATGGAGTTGGAATGAAACAAACACAATGTGCTTTAACTGCAGACTGTCAGCTTTAATTTGAGGGTATGTACATCCAACTCAGGTGAACGGTGTAGGACTTACAGCAATTTGCAGATGTGCCTCCCACTTGTTAAGTGGCCAAAGGTAATGGGACAGAATAATAATCATAAATCAAATTTTCCCTACCTAATACTTGGTTGCAAATCCTTTGCAGTCAATCACAGCCTGAAGTCTGGAACGCATAGACATCACCAGACGCTGGGTTTCATCCCTGGTGATGCACTGCCAGGTTTGTACTGAAACTGTCTTCAGTTCCTGCTTGTTCTTGGGGCATTTTACCTTCAGTTTTGTCTTCAGCAAGTGAAATGCATGCTCAATGGGATTCAGGTCAGGTGATTGACTTGGCCATTGCATAACATTCCACTTATGTCCCTTCAAAAACTCTTTGGTTGCTTTTGCAGTATGCTTTGGGTCATTGTCCATCTGCACTGTGAAGCGCCGTCCAATGAGTTCTGCAGCATTTGGCTGAGTGTGAGCAGATAATATTGCCCGAAACACTTCAGAATTCATCCTGCTGCTTTTGTCAGCAGTCACATCATCAATACATGCAAGTGAACCAGTTCCATTGGCAGCCATACATGCCCACGCCATGACACTACCACCACCATGTTTCACTGATGAGGTGGTATGCTTAGGATCATGAGCAGTTCCTTTCCTTCTCCATATTCTTCTCTTCCCATCACTCTGGTACAAGTTGATCTTGGTCTCATCTGTCCATAGGATCTTGTTCCAGAACTGTGAAGTCTTTTTAGGTGTTGTTTGGCAAACTCTAATCTGGCCTTCCTGTTTTTGAGGCTCACCAATGGTTTACATCTTGTGTGAACCCTCTGTATTTACACTGGTGAAGTCTTCTCTTGATTGTTGACTTTGACACACATACACCTACCTCTGGAGAGTGTTCTTGATCTGGCCAACTGTTGTGAAGGGTGTTTTCTTCACCAGGGAAAGAATTCTTTGGTCATCCACCATAGTTGTTTTCCATGGTCTCCCGGGTCTTTTGGTGTTGCTGAGCTCACCGGTGCGTTCCTTCTTTTTGAGAATGTTCAAAACAGTTGTTTTGGCCACACCTAATGTTCTTGCTATCTCTCTGATGGGTTTGTTTTGTTTCTTCAGCCTAATGATGGCTTGTTTCACTGATAGTGACAGCTCTTTGGATCTCATCTTGAGAGTTGACAGCAACAGATTCCAAATGCAAATAGCACACTTGAAATGAACTCTGGGCCTTTTATCTGCACATTGTAATTGGGGTAATGAGGGAATATCACTCACCTGGCCTTGGAACAGCTGAGAAGCCAATTGTCCCATTACCTTTGGTCCCTTAACAAGTGGGAGTCACATCTGCAAACTGCTGTAAGTCCTACACCGTTCACCTGAGTTGGATGTACATACCCTCAAATTAAAGCTGACAGTCTGCAGGTAAAGCACATTGTGTTTGTTTCATTCCAACTCCATTGTGGTGGTGCATAGAGCCAAAGATGTTAGAATTGTGTCGATGTCCCAATATTTCTGGACCTGACTGTAACGAGAAAAAAAAAGTGTCACCTGCGCTCATTTCTATATATTTGCACTATAGCAGGCTACATTGGCATTCGAATATTTACTAAATGTCATAAAATTTAAGCCCATCAAATATATCTGCGTTATATCACCCATTACTGGTATAGGAACTCGCACAGGCATGCAAAATTATGCTGTCAGGAACCCCCACCCATGTGCAAAAATGCTTCATAAAGGAAAAATAAAGTTTTAAAAATAAAAAAAAATTAAAAATAAAACCACCACAATAGATTCACTGTAGATTATACTTACCATCCAGAGGTCTGCAACACCATGGATGTCCTTCCAGGCCTCGATCTTCAGTCCAAACAAGGTCCTCAGGCATTTAACTAGGAATGTCATCCAACAGTATTCCTTGTTAAATATGTCTATTTTTCATGGTCCTCGCAAGATGCCGGAGGAAGGGCAAGTAAGGTACTGTTTCCCTTCCAAAATCAAGTTCCAGTCCAGATCTTACCTCTGCCTGGTCTGGTGTCCAGGCATTCAGGGGCATTCCAAGTTTCCCCTCACCTCCCCAGCCTCAGGTGTGGGCTGGGCCTGGACTTTCCATATAACCAGGCCTCACCTTTCAGTAGATGCTTCTGCATTATCCTTCCTTGGAAGCCTCACTGTGTGCCAGTCCTGCGTGCTATGCACATTACCAATCTGAGAGCCCCATTGTTGCATCCCGTGGAGACCACCTTCCTTGCAAGTACCCCGTGGAGACCACCTTCCTGCAGTACCCCGTGGAGACCACCTTCCTTGCATGTACCCCATAGAGACCACCACCCTGCAGTACCCGTGGAGACCACCTTCCTTGCAAGTACCCCGTGGAGACCACCTTCCTTGCAAGTACCCCGTGGAGACCACCTTCCTGCAGTACCCCATGGAGACCACCTTCCTTGCAAGTACCCCGTGGAGACAACCTTCCTGCAGTACCCCGTGGAGTCCACCTTCCTTGGCGTATCCTGTTGTGACCCCATCATCGCAGAATCCCTTCTACAAAACCCCTTCCTGGACATTCCTTACAATCTCCATTTCTGGACTTCCACTCCCATCACTGCTCCAGAGCCACCTATTGATTTGACCTCCTGTGTATGACCATCTGCTATGGACTTTGACCATTCTCTGTCCGCTGCCTGCCGAGACATCTGCATGATCCGACCATTCTCCTGCTATAAGCCCTTCTGATACCACGCTTTATATTGTTGTTGTTTCTTCTGCCCTCTGTGTCTTCTGGTGCGCCCTCTGTGTATCCAGTAAGTGTCTTCTTTAGTTAGTTCTGTATTCAGTGTCCAGTCCAGTACCTGTCCTGTCCACCCTTGTGTTATTCTGTATTCAGTGTCTGTGTTATTCAGTGTCCTGTCCCATATGCTCATTGTACCCTGCCCGCTGTATATAAGTGTTATTACTTCTTCATTGTCCCCTTTCCTGATTTACTTCTGGTCCTTCGTAAATAAACCTTTATTCTGGTTAAGACCTACTAACCTGTCTCTCAGTTTGTGTAACCGCACCCTGGGCTCGTTAACTCCCGGCACCCTCGGTGACACTATTACAACATCCTGAATAAAGGTTCATGCATTTAATGGGGGCATGAGTATCCTCTTTGACCAGTCAAAGCAACATGCAACAATGCTGCCATAACAACGACCAGTGAGTTTACACATCTGTGACTATACAGTGAGTTAGCCATGCTTATGCTTGACTGCAGCCTGTGGAAAAGATCCTGATTTGTCACTTTAGACCTCGAGGCATACTACATCATGGCCCCTATTATGCTCTTAGCGTTAAAACGCAGGCGCAGGGGAGGAAAAACTGCGCCCGCAGTTTCCCCCCTTGCGCCCGCGTTTTAACGCCAGATTACAATACAGGTGCAAACAATGCTGCCTGCATTGTTATCGAGCGTAAAAAATCAGGATGCTCGCGGCAGCGCTGAGCGCAGCCGCGACATCCACTCGCTGGAGTCCATAGGACTCCATTGAGGTCCTCTCTGCCGGTCACGTGACCGGCCGGATCTCGTATCGCGAGATCCGGCCGGTCGGCGTAGTGATACGCAAGGAGAGACAGGGGGGACTTCTTCCCCCTGTCTTTCCCTGCTCCCGCCGGCCAGAGGAGGTGACCGGAGCCGCGGTCCTCGCCGCGGGACAGAGGGTGAGTATATGTTGGTTTTATTATTTTTTCAAGCTGGTGTTAACGGATTCTGCACCAGCGGAATCTGTTAACACCAGGTCCTAGCTCTGGTTTACTTTTCGTTCACCAGAGCCAGGCGTTAATCAGCGCTGGGACATTGTAATCCAGAGCTGATTAACACTTTGCGCTCCCCATGTTAAGTATAGGGAGCGCAAAGTGCACTAACCTCGCGCAGAGGAGCGCAAGGTACCAAACGCGTTTATTAACCCGTTTGCGTTTGGATTGTAATTTGCCCTAAACACCGCAGCTAACGGTAGTGCCCACGCAGGTGAGCGCTACCGTTAGCGTGCAGAGTGTAATAGGGCCCCATACGGGCTCAATCCAGCACTACCACATGATGTGGAAGCATAGCAATATTTTCAGATTACACATAATTATATCTAGGGCATTTCAGCAACATGATACAATCATAGTGCTTATACGATCATGGCAGCAGACATTTTGAGCATTGTTGGCCGACTTGAAAAACTACTGTGTTGATCATTAGATCTCTGGGCCTGGATTTCGAGCCATGTGAAGATGTATCTCATATACACGTTCTAATACCTTAGCAACCAGTCACCTGATGTTCAGCAATACTGACTGGTCTCATGACCACTTCACTGACAGTATCATATACATTTAAACTACATAGTATTAGTAAAACAGTTGCATCCCTGATGTGACATTCATGGCAAAACGCACATGTGACTCTTTTCTACTTGCATAGGGCATAGGAGCTATAAATCATTGGGTGAATAGGGCTTAGATTCCTTTCTCACCTCACTGGCCAATAAGCTTTGTTCCATGAGTGGAGAAGCCATGGATGAATGGAGACCAGAGGAGCCAGACCCTTTGCCCGTAGGCGGAGGATTGAAGCTGCTGGGGGAGAACCCAACGATCGAGAATGTGACACTTGCTTGGGAGGCGGCTGGCAAAATCTCAACAGCTCATGCTACTCCGGATCAAGGCCCCAGGAGTAATCCTGGGTCCCCCCCCCATGAAACTAATAAACTCAGTCCTGACCGGGCTGACAGCTGTGGCTCCTATGCTGAAAAGGGGCCTGGATTAGTTTTGAGGTGGCAATTGCTGGGGAGGCTATACTCTCTGGGGCGTATTGGGCCTGCGATGTCCTCACCAGTATTACCCAAATAGAGGGGCCACCGGCCCAACCCCATTCTTGGGCACAGGCTGAAAAAATAAAGCCACACTTCCCATTCTTCTCTCTTTCCCCATTTTTCTATTCTGAACATGCTTCCTGTAACCTTGAAATACCCAAACTAAAGAATTTTAAAAAGAAAATAATAAAACGAATTCATACATGTGTCAGAATACTCAAATAAAAACAGTTTATTATTCCGGTGACCCTTATAAAGAAAATTCATTCACTGTAGCCCTAAGCATTAATCTGGAATTGTTCATATACAGTGGCAAGAAAAAGTATGTGAACCCTTTGGGATTACGTGGAGTTTTGCATGAATTGGTCATAAAATGTGCTCTGATCTTCATCTAAGTCACAACAATTTGAAAAACACAGTCTGCTTAAAATAATACAATACAAACATTATATGTTTTCATGTGTTTATTGAACAGAACATGTAAACATTCACAGTGCAGGGTGGAAAAAGTATGTGAACCTTTGGACTTAATAACTGGTTGACCCTCCTTTGGCAGCAATAACCTCAACCAAACGTTTCCTGTAGTTGCAGATCAGACCTGCACAACGATCTGGAGTAATTTTGGACCACTCCTCTTCACAAAACTGTTTAGTGTAGCAATATTCTTGGGATGTCTGGTGTGAATCGCTCTCTTAAGGTCATGACACAGCATTTCAATCGGGTTGAGGTCAGGACTCTGACTGGGCCACTCCAGAAGGCGTATTTTGTTTTGTTGAAGCCATTCTTTTGTTGAATTACTTGTATGCTTTGGGTCATTGTCCTGTTGCATCACCCATCCTCGGCTTCAGTTGGCGGACAGATGGTGTTGAATGCAGCGGAAAGGTCAAGAAGAATAAGGAGGGAGAAGTGACCTTTGGTTTCAGCAGTAGCTAAATCATTAGTCACCTTGGTCAGAGCAGTCTCAGTAGATTGTTGGGAGCGAACGCTAGACTGATGTGGATCGAGTAGAGAGTTAGCAGCAAGAAAACTGGTGAGCTGGTTATAGACCAGACATTCTAAGATTTTGGTGGCAAAGGGGAGCAGAGAGATGGGGCAGTAGTTCAAGAAGGAGGTAGGATCAAGAGATGGCTTTTTTAGAATGGGGTGATCAAAGCACGTTTGAATACAGAGGAGAATATTCCAGGTGAGAGGGAGAGGTTAAAAATATGAGTCAAAGCAGGGACAGTAACTGGTAGGACAGGCCGAATAAGGTTTGAGGGGATGGGATCAAGTGGACAGGTGGTCGGGTAGGAGGACATAAGAAGTTCTGTTACATCCTCCTCCGAGACTGTAGAAAAGGAAGACATAGTAGAAGAGGGGGCAGGGAGTGAGTTAGTCAGTGGGGTAGAATGGCTAAAGGAGGAGGGCAGTGAATGCAGCAGCATTGTTTGTTTTATATGTAAAAGCATATATTGCCTCTGCTGTAGAACAGAAAAAAAAATATTTTGCATTTACTTTTTTCATTTTTTTTATTTTTACACATTACATGGTCATGTTTGGTATCATAGTAAAGACTAGACTCTGACCTTTCCAATGACACCTCACTTAACCTTGCGTGCTGTACAATTCAGGGATGCAGGTTCCAAAGTCCCTCCTCACTGCAGCGCTACGGTCTAGGTTTTGAATTAAACAATACGCTGCTTCACCAGATACTTCACCAGATACACACTTGCTGGCAGTATGGTAAATGAGGTGAGTTAGTGCAGCATCACTGTTCACTTTATAATTGTAAACTGAATAATAGTGTGTGTGTTAAAATAATATTTTTCTAATTTTTTTCTAATAGATATTTTATTTTTACATAAATCTAACATGGTTATATTTGGTATCACTGGAAAGGCTATAAATTGACCTTTCCAATGATACCTCATATGTTTGTTTTTTCTTACACACAGAGCAAGGAGCCCCTTGTGGCAGGCGCCTGTAGGCACATGCCTACTCTGCCTAATGGTAAATCCTGGCTCTGACTCTGATGCACTGCTTTGAATATGGACCACCGCTAAACTGCTCTGACAATGACAAACTGAACAAGAATTGTTCATTGAATTGCATGCATTAGGGTGTGCCCGGGCACACCCAGCACATCCTGCGCACACACATATACACTACGTATTGCTTTAACATCCTGTAGTTTGAAAGATGCACGCAATAAAATAATTAAACATAAATATTTCTTCCTATCTCCCCACCTATATATGTTGTCATCTGTTGTTTTATGTGGCATATAGACAGACAAGTAATGCTTCACTTGAAGGGTAATTGATGGTATTAACCATTAATGCAAGCAAAGTGAAAGAGTGATCAAGAGATTTATACATATTTATATACACATATATATTCTTATACTCGAAATGCACACCTAATAATAAAATATTATCAGCGCAAAATCTTATTGTTTAATTTGCAGTATTTCCTGCTGGCATCCTGCAGCCTCCATTTTTTAGCAAGCACCAACCACAAGCCTTAAACTTTGGTGGGATCGGCATGGTTATCGGGCATGAAATCACTCATGGGTTCGATGATAACGGTAATATTATTCAGATATCTGTTAATTTTATGCCTTTTCAATATTTTTAATCGGATCACATATCTCAGTACTAGGGGAAATTAGAAATTATCAGCTATAGATAGCAACCTCTTTAGTGATTTTAAAAAAAGCCTCATTATTTAATTGTTAGCCTTACAGAATCCATGCATTGCAATGACATTTACACTTTAAACCCCTTGCCGACCCCGGGCGTGCTATGTCATCCTGCAGCAAGTGGGCTTTAACGCCACAGGGCGGCATAGCATGTACAACAGTGTTTGATCTGCAAACGCGCAGCAAACGGCTCGCCTCCCTTCCCAGCATGCAGATCGCCAGCTGCTGGGGCTACCTGGCAGCCAATCTGCATTATGTGACAGTGGTGTCAGCTTGTCACCACTGTCACTGTCCCAATGTCTCAGCCAATGCTTGTAACATTTGGTTGGGACATGGTCTCTGCCTCTCTCTTCTCACTTTGATCTGAGGCAAGGCAGAGAATCCATGTAATTTTAAAAGTAAAGTGAAAAAAAATAAACTTTTTTAACCCTTTCAGTGCAGAACTTTGAAAGTAGAAAAATGTCCTATCTTCTCTTAAAGTGAAAAATTTTTTTTTACATTTTTGTTAAAGCATGCTGACACGACATACACATAATAATGATATTTTAACTTGCCGAGTCTGCTGAAAATAAGGATATATCATATGTCTTGGTCTATAATACATGACTTCAAATAGTGTTTATACATGAGGAGCAGAACATGTTCAAAATTAGCTCAACACACTGAAATGGCTCAGCAGTGAAGGGGTTAATTCACAGTAAGGAAGCGCTACAATTGAGTATGTTATGTATAATATCTTGAGGTTATCTTACCGCAACCTTAGAATAAGGCCCTTCGTCTCTTCATTAGCATACTGCATTGTCAACAAGATTTACTAATTCAGAAAAATTGACCATTTTACCAAAAAAATAAGTATGCTTTATACCTAAAGCAAGTCTATATAAAGAGGTGCAAACACACCAGTTGTTAGTCTATTCAGTTTTGTGTTTCAGTTTAGATATAAATATATATTACATGCTTAAATTCTTTTATATTTTATATTTGTGGTAGCACTGGAAAATCACAAGATTATTATTTTTCTTTCCAAGTTATCTGTTTCACATCACCCAACACTTTTCACTATGGACTGGATACGGGGAAAAAATTCTGACACCACGCAATGTGTGCCTCATTGCTAACCAAAATCAGATTGCTTTTATTATTTGTCTGAAAGTCCTCCGCTCCTCAAATCATGTGCTAATGGGCACCTGTTCTTATGCTCAGCATTATCAATCCTGGATCTGCCATACATTTAGTGAGAATTCAGAGGTCCTTCCCAAGTTAATATTGGTTCTAGGATAATATTATGCTTTATTTCATAATACGCTGATACTAGCATTAGCCAGCTAATAAAGCAAAAAGCTAAGACAGAATTGTGCTAATAATTGCTTTTTTGATCCTGGAACAGGACGTAACTTTGACAAGGATGGCAATATGTTTGACTGGTGGAGCAACTTCTCTGCAATGCATTTCAAAGACCAATCCCGGTGCATGGTT
Source organism: Leptobrachium leishanense (assembly GCA_009667805.1). Lineage (NCBI taxonomy): Eukaryota > Metazoa > Chordata > Amphibia > Anura > Megophryidae > Leptobrachium > Leptobrachium leishanense. Next base: position 57,176,072 of record CM019073.1, read on the forward strand.
TATCAGTATGGAAACTACACCTGGGAGCTGGCAGGAGGACAAAATGTAAGATCTCATGTTCTTCAATAATCTTCATATCGTCTCAATATGACAAAACTGTATTTGTTGTGGGAACAACTCTAAGATTAATGCAATACATCAGCTTGCTTAGAGATGCCTACAAAAATAAATCATATGTTGCTAAATAGAGTTTTTATATTTTTGGTACTGATACTGGTACTGATTGGTCTTTGAGTTGTAGGTGAACTATTTTTGCTTATGTGCTTTTCATTGCAAATGTAATATGATGCATGCAAAAGAAAATCCAAGTGATGATGATCCTTTTTTTAAAATTATTTATAGTATGTGCAATTTATTTATTTATAAAGTATTTTACCAGGAAGGATAGATTGAGATTTCTCTAGATTTCAAGTATGTCCTGGGTTCAAGAACAATGTATTTCTGTACCTACTAAAAAAGCAGACAAGGTGGTGTATTGGCGCAGATTATGTATACGAACAGTCACTTGTGCAGCAGCAGGGACACAAACACACACTCCCAAGTGTGGATAATCGATATTGTAGGTTGTATAGAGACCTCACACTTGCAAAAAACCGTCCAGAAGATGAGTTGCAATTCAAGCAATCTAGAAAATATAATATGGGACACACATTGCGCAGTATATCCTTATCACACTTTCATTGAAAAACGCTCAGTAGTCAACTCACTTTTTCGAGAGCCACATAAAGCCGGCTGTAAACTGTAAAAGCATATGATTTTGTGGATGGTAATCTCACCAACGCATCCCAAACACGTCAATACATGCTGATACATGATGATGTATTATATGCACTTTGACAAAGTCCGTTGGTCAAAACGCGTTAGTGCCGTACTATTAAATTATTTTAAATTTATTTGACGTTCTACTCGTGGAGTATTCCGGGACATCCAATATTCCAACATATGGACCGGGTTACCATTGGAGATTGACGTGTTTGGGATGCGTTGGTGAGATTACCATCCACAAAATCATATATTTCTGTACCTACTGTAAAAATTCAAAGTAATAAAACCCAATATATTAAAAACAAAACACAGATATACAGATTAAGAAAGAAAATAAATATGTAAGAAATATATTCACTATGTTACATGTTTACAGGTGCACGCAGTATCAAGGTATATTAATAGAGATCTATTAAGTGACTTTAGACTGGGGGAAGAATTAATGGCGTCTGGGAGGTTATTCCATAATTGCGGTGCTCTGTAGGAAAATGAAGATCGAGCCACTTTCTGTTTGCAATGTGGTACTGCAAGTAAGGTGCAGGTCCTGGATCGGAGGTTATAGGATTATCAGCATGCTTCGTACAGGAAGTGTAAAAATCACTGACTTTGAATTTCTTCAAATCACATATCAATACCATTAAAGACAAAATAACTACATGTATCAGGAAACCAAACAACAAATAATAAAAAGAGGAGGGAGAAGCCTTCAACATAGGCTCACAGACTGAATATACACTGTATTGCCAAAAGTATTCGCTCACCTGCCCAGCTCTTGATTTGGGTGGGGGAGCGAATACTTTTGGCAATATAGTGTATATCAGAGGGGGGATGATGATCCTTTTTAAGTGACATTCAATCAGGGGCGGACTGACAACTAATGGGGCCCCTGGGCAATAAGAGATCCTGGGGCCCCCTGTGCCAGGCCCATAAAAGGTTAACCCCCCAAAAAGGAAAACACACACACATTATGCTCACACACACTATGCTCACACATGCACACACTGCTCAAGCACACACACACTGCTCATACACACACACACACTCTGCGTTCACACACACTCTGCTCACACACACTGCTCACACACACACTCTGCTCACACACACAGACACACACTGCTCACACTCACACACACTGCTCTTACACACACTCTGCTCTCACACACACACCGCTCTCACACAGTCTGCTCACACACACACTGCTCTCACGCACACTGCTCACACACACGCTCTGCTCACACACACACACTCACTGCTCACACAAACACTGCTAAAAAACACACACTGCTCAAAAACACACACACTGCTCACACACACACTGCTCAAACACACACACACTCTAACACACACACTCTAACACACACACACTCTGCTCACACACACACACTGCTCACACACACACACTGCTCACAGTTATATACTCAAAGATTAGGTTAGAATCCTGGTCTGTCTCCTGGCTGGTCTCCGTTGACTACCCCTCCCTGCACGTGCTGGGCACATCCTACACAGCAGGGGAGGCTCTGAATCCAGCCGCAGTGGAGGGGGAAGGGGCGGAGCCAGCATCTCCCCATGTGAGCTGCTGGTCTAGCAACCTCTTCTCCCTCCTCCACCCCCCCCCAGGGCCTTTACTTCTGGAGCAGCGTGTGGGAGATTGATCCCACATGCTGCCCGATCAAATGGGAGACCAGGTACCTGTCTGACACCGGCCCTGCCTGGACCACAGGGCCAATCCGGGCCACCTTTCCCATCCGGGCCCTCGGGCAGCACCCGAGTGCCCGATGGGTCAGTATGCCCCTGCATTCAATGTATCAACTTAGGCTAGGGTCAGACGAACGCATTTTTATGTTGTCTGTGAAAAAGTGCGTTCGAACGAATGGACGTATTTTTTCACAGAATACGTGATAGTGGTCATACTACGCGCATTTTCGTCCGTGATTTTGTACGGATCATCAATAAAACTCTTTTTGCGTCTGGACGTTATGTTGGCCGGACATTAGCAGCGTCTGACGTCTCCTAATCACGCACACACGCCGCTAGCGGACGCAGTGCACTCTGTACGTCAGTACCTGCGGTTTCACGTTCTCGAAAAAATGCGTTCATTTTCCACTTGCGTTGCGCAGCCGGACTTTTCTGCGACCGTACTTCGTATATTGGCCGTCATTGCCTGGCACTTGCTGCTAGTGCGGCCGTGATTAAGTGCGGCTGCACGCGCGTTCGCACTGCCTCAGTCTGACCCTAGCCTGAGTCAAATAAAATGAATATTTTAAAAGACAGCGCAGAGATATAAAATGATTCTATTGCATACAGGGCTATACAGATAAAACCACAACATGGTTGCCTCAATGAAAAATCTATACAGTGGATAGGTAACAAAATAGAGTGAGAATAGACAAATAGACAAAAGGACAATGGAGATAGGTGTCTGTGGAGGCGCTGTGATGGTATTTGTGTTAATAAGGGTTGCTGCCTACAAGGTATTGCACATAACCTCAACAAAATGTGCAAAAAGATTACAGGAGAAATTGGGGGGTTCCTAGTGGCGCAGTGGATACTTTAAAAATATAGATTTTTATACATAAGTCTAAATCCTGGACATGTGCCTAAACAACCGTTATGTACTTCAATTAGGGCCTATGTCCGCAATGGATACAGTGGTCACTGAATATAAACAGATGCTTTTTGGTGGACCGACTTATCCCAATTGTGTGCAAAATCCAATCCAATGGAATATACAAAGCAGAGTGGATAAATTAAAAAAATGGATATTTATTAAAGGTTAAAATATATGGGGGGGTATTTAAATTTATCCACTCTGCTTTGTATATTCCATTGGTAATTGGATTTATACTTCAACTTTACCACCTCAGATTGTAATTGACAGTCTGAGGACAGCATATCAACAGGGGACTGTGCCTCCCCCCTCCTCCATTCACCCTGGAATCAACTAAAATATGAAGACAGGAGCTGACAGACGGTTCGGGAGAGAGGGGTTTGGTACCCACCTAACTAAGGAGTACCATCTGCTTATAAGTCGAGCCTGATACAACGAAGGCACCAACATCGGTGAGTTAGACTGACAGCATAATTTTACCGCGTTTTTTATAAACTGTGTTATGCTATGAGAGCGTTGTCTCTTCTTGTGCATTTTATTTGAGGACAATCTAAGGACACAAAGAAGGGAAACGCCACTCTATATTTGGCGTGAAGTGCTTCAACCTAGAGCCGGGAATTATCAGGCTCATTAATCTGTGAGTGGGTTTTTTATCATATACTCACCAGGAACTGTAGGAAACAGTCTGCACTATTATCTCCTTTTCTCTCTCTCTTCCCCTTTGTATCTCAACCGGGATCCATCACTTGAGGAGGGAACCGCGACGGCAGGACATCATGCTTCGCAGCACAATTTTTTCGCTGCACAGTGATATGTGAACCCTTATATGACTTTATTTACACTTTGCACTTTTGCACGTGCACTATTGGTTTTAGGAATTATCTGACAATGAATAACTTTTAAAAGAGGACAATACTTCAAATTTATTGCACATCACTTTGACACAATTTTTTTGTGTATGCACTTTATGAGAAAGGAATTATATACGAGCACGTGCACTTTATACATGTATTTTGCACATGTGGTTTTATTGTATACAATTTTATTATAGGTATTTGATATTTATGCATGTTGAGACAATTGATCATCACTGCTATTCTGGATGTTGCTGTGAATTTGCACACAATTGGAATAAGTCGGTCCACCGAAAAGCATCTGATTATATTTAGTGACCACTGTATCCATTGCGGACGTAGGCCCTAATCGAAGTACATAACGGTTGTTTAGGCACATGTCCAGGAAATAGACAAAAGGCTCTATTCACTAAGCACCGAAATTTTAGCAAATGTTTGGTGCCTTTCACTTCAGCACAGTTCAGTACACTTCGGCGATTCCAATTCACTATATAGTGCCAATAGTGCGCAGAAGATGATGTCACCAAAGCCTCATGAAAAAATTGGAGAACATTGCTGAAGAGCACCGAAGTGGCCTTGGCAAATTCCACCGAACTGCAAAAAACCCCCTAAGAATGGAACTCTCTTATTCTCCTAATAGGTGTATAAAACAATTAAATTGTATTAAAATGTGTCTAAATAATAAAAAGGTCCTTTAACCTTCACAGCAGTAATCCCAAGTATGGCTCGGGGTTAAATTTCAGTACTGAAAACAGTAACCCCGAGGTAAATTTCAAGCCGGGTCAAGGGGGCACAGAAATACACAAATCGATATCCAAATCTGGGTCCAAACATATTAAATCAGTCAGAGAAATATCACAAAATATACACAAGGGGCACTTAAGGGTCAGTAGTACTGGAACCACGAAAGGGTACTGAATTCAAGGCAGAGCAAGTTTAAATCCAGCACCCTTGATCCTGATTGGTCCACTGAGTCACATGGTACCAGGAACAGCTGTCTCGGGAGCGATGATGTCACTTGTGCTACAGACCGCCTGCAGATTAAAGACGCTGGACTGGTGGCTCACGCGCATAGGACACAGCGGAAACCTGGACACACCCAGTCGCGAGGGGGCCAGCGAGGAGCAGCACCGGGACCTTCCGGGGCTAGGTCCGGCAGTGAGAAAACTAATAGCGCCAAGCACCACACTGTTATCAGTTCCAGGAGTCCATAGGACTCCATGGAGGCACACATGATCGTGCGTGAGCATTGCAGGAGCACACGTGAGATCCAGCTGGGTTTTTTAAAACGATATGTGGAGGAACACTGGGAATTACTTGTTCCCAGTGTTTAGCTACCCCTTGATCAAGGAGGCAGAGGATAGCGCCGCTCTCTACTGGTGGATCTGAGGTGAGTATGGGATTTTTTGGTGGATTTAGATTTTATGTGTTGCGTGATTGTGCTGAAGCGCAATCACTTAATACCAGGATTTGAGAAACGTTATTCTTTTTAAAATAACGTCAGGAACAGATGAAGAATGAACTGGTTGGAAAAGCTTGTTAAACATCTGCTAAGGGCAGATGTTCTTACAAAGTATAGAAGGCGTTAATGTACAGTAAGCAGGTGCTACATTCAGAATAGGATGAGTGCCTGGCTAGTGTTTGTGGGGCATCTCTCAGACAATTGTAGTAGTACTTCCATTATTTTAAATGGACACTATCAGGGTTATTCAAAGAGATCCGAATTGCTGGAGAAAGGTAACCGAATGCTGAAATTCAGCGTACGGTTACCTTTCCTGGCCATTCGGCTATTCAGAGAGCAGGCAATTCGACAAATCTTGGCAAATTGCCTGCACATACGTTGCCTGTTCGAGTGCAGTGAAATTCCCATAGAGAAGCAATGCTTTGGCTATTCAGAGGACAAAAAACAGCAGTGAAAGGTTCCCGAAATGCCCTGCCTTTCGGTGATTTAATTCGGCAGAATTTTTCAGGCGAATCCCGTAAACTTCAATGTTAAAAATATTCCCATTTTAATTCAATATTAATAAACTGTTCATTATAATATTCTGCAGTAAAAAGTCTCTTTATTTTTAGATTTTTTGGGGATCTTTTAAGCATTTTTCGGTATTTTTTTTTCCCAAAAAATTTTGCAGATTTTTTTAAAAACAAAATTTAAACTTTTGTTCTTTTTTCTGTAACAGCCCTTTTTATTATCATTCCTTGGACCTCATATGTAAATTTCAGACATTTTCACTCAGTAGTTTGTTTGTAAACAGCATTTCACTTTTCAAACATTCAAGCGGACTGGTTTTTTTTCTTCACCTCCTTCATCTGCGGTGTCGGGTTTTTCCGGCGGCTGCGCTGTGTGTGATCGGCTCCTGCTCAGGTTTTCCCGTCGTTTTCGGCAGATTAATCCAGCTGTTTTTGTGGGTTTCGGTGTGCATTCGCCCTCGTTTTGCGGTGAGTTTTCGGCGGGTTTGCGGTGACTTTTCCCCGCATTACAGCAGCCCTGTGGTGCTTGCTGAATACACCGCAAGGTCGCCAAAATGGGATTGCCAAATCGTACCGAATTGAAGAGAACGAAAAGTCACCGAACGTGCAGTGGCTTTTCGATTCTCTTTGAATAACCCTGTATCACTTACAGACACTGTAACTTGATTACTTGTGCATTACAAACAAAACCAAATTATAAAACACAGGCTGCTGTTTTTTTCTGATGTAATTGCATGTAAAAAAGAAAAAGAAAATTTGGCTATTTTTCCCATGACGCAACATTTCCAAAATCATATGCTGCATTTTACTTTGGATGTGCTTTATCTCATACAGTATTTAACAGGTAATGAGGTGAATGAGGGAAAGTTTAGATAAGGCAGCAGGAGATCTACTGACCTGCTTCTGCCTGAGAAAAAGATGGCAGCTGAATCAGATATGACAGGGGATGTTCTAATCTACCACCTGGTGATGTCCTTTGAATTACATTCCACACAACACAAAGATCTGAGCCAGTGACAGACCAATAAATTCCATTCTATGGCCAAAGCCACACACAGTGAGGAGCAAGTGACGATACGGGGGGGGGGGCAGTTTACAACACAAAAGATCACACATTGGACTCACCCACAGACACATACAGTGTCAAATATTTTCTTAACTAAACATACAAGAGAAAAACCAAAACACATGCAAGATATCAGCGACAAAAAATAAACACAATAAGGACATTTCATTTTTTGGGTAGTGGCCCTTTAAGCATAAATATCAGCTTAGCATGAATAATTAAATTTTATGGCACACACTGTAAAATAGTCACAGTTTTAGGGTTTTTTCTTCATGAAATGTTTTGAATGAACATGTACACTGATGAAAGCATATCTCATATGAAACTTATTTTCATCAATAATGCCAGATATTGCATGTTCAAGGTTAGAGCCTAATACAAATAAAACAACATGAATTGGTTAGTTATACATTTTCTTTGTTGATTTATTGTTAATGCTGTTATTTGTAGAATTTGAAATATTATACGTTTATTAATAAGCCAAATGATAATATGAAACTATCAGAGAGCGTGAAAAGCAGGAGAATGACTGGAGAATGAAAAATTCTAGGTCAAAATAGCCAAACCAGAAAAATTCTCCCTTTCATCTCACTTTCCAAATCGGCTATTTTGACCTAGAATTTGTCATTCTCCAGTCATTCTCCTGCTTTTCACGCTCTCTGAATAACCCTGTATATATTTTCAGGTTAGTGGCATCATTACATTGGGAGAGAATATTGCAGACAATGGTGGAGTTAGACAAGCATACAAGGTATGTTGCCTTTTTTATTATTTAATTTGTTTATACTTAGCAAAAAAAGGAGGTTGTAGAAGTCTTATTAGTGAACTGTCAAAACCATTAATGTCTTTCATGGCAGCTTAAAGGGACACTCTAACAAAAAATCATCCCCCCCGTTTTTTAATCCTAACCTATCCCTATTCCCTTAATAAATAGTTATTTTTTGTTTTTGTGTTTTTAACTGTAATACTTACCCTAAAATCCTCTTGTTTCCAGCGCTGTTTTTTTTTTTTATATACTCACCTCCCCCCTCTTCCGCTCCCATCCTTGTTTCTTCTTCATGCCTTCTGGTTTACGTGAGAAGCGCGCATGCGCGCCTCTCACGTAAGCCAGTCAATCAGCAAGCTTCCACTCGGCTCCCTCTGAGGATTAGTGTTGCGCGCAAGAGGATGCACGCAACACTAACCCTCAGAGGGAGCCGCCAGCTTCTGCGGTGAGTTGGAGACGTCATCGCGCTGAAAGCGCGATGACGTCTCCTACTCGGCAAAAGTCGGCAGAAGCGGGAAATATGATTCCCGCTCTGCTGACTGACAGCTGGGAGGGCGGAGTAAACTTCTCCGCCTCTCTCAGCTGTTTCCAGCATTTACAGCTGAACTGCTGAGCGGAGGGAGGGGGGACAGAGGGCAGGATACTCTGGGCATCATGACCACCTAAAATAGCTTAGGTGGTCATGTTGCTTAGAGTGTCCCTTTAAGTGCGATACTTTTTTTTAAATTCACTCAGTTCTGATTGTTCATGGTGTGTTAGTGCTGGTGCCTTCTCACAGCTGTTCCTCTTGTCTATATCTCTCTAGTATTAGTTTTTATTGAAATTTACTTTTAAAATAAAACAATATGCATAAGAAAAGACAATCTGCTGGTATGATAAAAATTGCACTTTGCTGTCAATAAAATCTGATCATATTAAAAGGAAGAAATTACCATCATTAACCCCTTCACTGCTGAGCCATTTCACGTCTTAAAAAAACACGTTTTTCTTTTTTTTATTATTATTTTTATTTTATTTTTTCTTTACTTTAAACATGGTCATGTTTAGTATCATTGGAAAGACCATGCTCTGGCCTTTCTAATGATACCAAACATGACCCCTATCTTTCCTTAGACGTCAATGAGGACGTTCCCCACACGTCCTCAGCAGTGAAAGGGTTAATATCGCTAACACCATTGCTGCCATCATTTGCATGTGTGATTCCATTTTGGAAAACAATTCTAAAAATTAAATGTAAACACATACAGACCTCAACCATCTGTATGTGGTTAAAATTATCATTATTATTTTTTTTATAAAATGTGTAATTCTCTGTTGAGGTGGTTGGGTTAGAGTCTGTACAAACTTTTAACCCCTTCACTACCAAGTGATCTACCAAAAAAAACATTGTCAGAAACCAGTGTTTTTTTGTAAAATAATTTTTAATTAATTATATTGTAATACATAGTTATTACTGTAAATAACCTATTTTGCCAGTTGATGGCACCATCTACTGCCAAATTGAGTTACAGAAGTTTGAGCTGCAGGTCTTTTTTTTCCCTCCCCCTGCAACGGCTAATGAAAGCTGCTGAAAACCCGATACTTCAGAGCATTCATCAGCCGATTTTACAGTTTTAGCTCTTTGGGCATTATGCCCACAGGGCTAACACTTTGGTGGCTCCTTCTGCAGCCCAAAAGCAAATGAAATTTGTTTGCAGCAAACTAATTTCATTTGCTTTTGGGCCGCAGATCAGCAGATCAAGATATCTCGATATCGGGGCACCAGATGGTGCCTTTGAAGCCCGAGATCTCTGATGACTTCCCACAAAAACAACATACTTAGGGTTATAACATTTAATATGTGATAAAGGCTGCTTGATCCAAGGAAAAATCTGACTACCATTCTTGGGTCAAGAAGGATTTTTTTCCCCTGTTTGTTGCATATTGGTGAGCACTTCAGTTTTTTTGCGTTCTTTTGGATCAACCACAGAGAGTGATGTGTGAGAAGCTGAAATAGATGGACGCACGTCTTTTTTTCAGCCTATGTAACTATAAATTGCAAACATATCTTACAAGGCTGAGCAGTGGGTGGAGCAAACAAACATAAAAGTTAACAAATATGTTTCACACATGGTGAATGATAGGAAAAGAAGACCCTGATCCAGTGATCTTACAATCTAAGAGGAGTGGGGTGGCACAGAGAGGTGAGGGTAAATTACAGAGTATGAGACATAATGAGATGGATGGGAGCTGTGTGGGAGATCAAGAAAGGTGCAATGTGGGATTACTGAGTAAACTGATAGACTTCTATAAAATAATGTGTTTTTTTAGAAATGTCTTTGGACAGCTCCAAAATCCGGACTGTGAGAGTAAGGAGGGCAGGTACAAGGAGATGAAAACAGATCATTGGCATCACAAAGTGACTGGGATGAACATACATGCTAATAAGAGGAGAGGTGTAGGCGAGGGCACAGATATGGAGCGCTTTATAGGTGAGGACCAGTATTTTGAATTGGAATCAGGGAGCCAGACCAGTGTAGTAACTGACCAACGGGAGAGGTACAATATGTAAAGTGGATGAGTCTGGCAGAGACATTCATTATAGATTGTAGAGAGATAATCTGCAATTGTTTAACCCCTTAAGGACGGGAGTAATTTTACAACTTCGGCGCTGTTTCGGAAGTAGAAGTTTGCTGAGCTCATTTTGACCGTTTTTAAGTCACGTATTATTATACCACCCAGACAAATTATATATCGTTCCTTCCGGCAGACTCGGCAGATTAATAATCTATCATTATTAGATGTATATGTCATGCCCTGCCAAAATGCTATAACAAAAAATGTAAGAAAAAGTAAAAAAATTTGAATTTTCAATAAAATTTCAATCTTCCACAGTGTGTAAAGTGTTTTTTTTTTAAATTTTATTATCCGAGCCTTTGCGGTCATATGCTATGGGGTAGACTTGTTAAAAAAATTAGAACGGGGAACCCATTTTTTTTTGGGGAGAAATTGCGTGATTTTAGCTAAACCCCCCCCCCCAAAAAAAACATTAGTGAAGCATCAATGTTCACATTATAATTTAAATGTGAACAATAGTGCTGCATTAAAAAAAAACCACGTATTTATTTTTTTATTATTTAATTAATTATTTTTTTATTATTTTTATTTTTTAATTTCTTAAACTTTTATTTCACTTTTAACATGGTCATGTTTGATATCATTGGAAAGGCCATGCTCTGGCCTTTCCAGCAATATCATACATGATCTCCTGCCACCGCTCAGGAGATAAAGGGGTTCAAAGAACCCCCTATCTCCTCTATGGGATTTCCATAGGAAATCCCTTTCCAGCTAGGAGGTTCCCCAGTTAACTGACATCATCGCGATGAGTCAGTTGACGCGGGGGGGGACCCAGAGGTGGGGGCTGCCATCCAAGATGGCGGCCCCCACCGGCAAAAAGGCCACGGTCTTTCACCGATTGGTGCCAGGCCGCGACCTGGCAACTAAGGGGTTAACCCCCTACATCGCTGGAAAGGTCAGGCTGTGACCCTTCCAGCGATGCTGGCCACAGCGTCCTGGTCCCCGGCGATGGGGAGATAGAGGGATCCAAAGGATCCCCCCTCCCCTTCAGGCACTTCCCCTGCTCCGGCTGTGGGGGGACGCCTGAAACTGACGCCATCGCGCCCCTGGCGCGATGATGTCAGTGCGCCGGAGTAAACCCTGCTGATCTGACTCCGTGGGACTCAGATCAGCGAGGGAGCCGCCGGAGGAAGTGTGTATCTGCCAGGGGGCTTTAAACGCCGAGGACGAACAATTACATCCTGCGGCGTCAAAGCCCGACTAATGCAGGACGTAATTGTACGTCCTGCGGTGTTAAGGGGTTAAGGTTAATGAAAAGAGGGTTGCAGTAGCCAAGATGGGAGATAATAAAGAGCTTGGATGAGTGCTTTAGTAGGCTCCTTGATTTAAAAAAAAAAAGCTGATGCATTCAATATTTTATAGTCGAAAGTGACAAGATTTAATAAGCAACTATATGTGACTATATGAGTGAAGGAGAGATCAGTCAAAAAGGATACCATAGCGGTTATACAAAGAGAGCCGAATTGGCACCGAACTCTGAAAACTGTGAATTTACCTGTACTGAGCAATTTCGGAGCCATTTGACTATTCAAAAAGCTGTCAGTTAACTAAATATTGGTGAATTGCCAGTGAAATACGGTGATCTTCGACAGCAGTTAACACCCCATAGAGAAGTAATGGTTAATCTATTCACCGAACAGCTCTGAAATGTCAGTGAAATGCCCTGATTTTCGGTGCTTTAATTTGTCCGTTTTTATCAGGCAAATCCCATAGGTTTCAATGTAAAAAATATTCCCCATTTTTATTAAATATTTATTAAACCATTTATTATTTTAATTCGTAGCAAAAAGTCTATTTATTTTTTAGGATTTTCTTAGGTATTTTTCACGCTTTTTCCAGTGAATTTTTTTTCCCCCTGGATTATTATTATTATTATTTTTTTTTTTATGAAATCTGCCAGTTATGTTGTAGAGAACCAGTAGTAGTTTGGTGTTATTTAAAAATAGGAGACATTTATATAACAAACCTATTTTCGGATGTGGTGTTCTTTTTAAGTGCTATTTTAAATAATTCTATATCCTTGTATATTCATTCAGGCTTATCTTAAGTGGGTGCAAAGGCACGGAAAAGAGCCAAAACTGCCTGGGTTGGATTTGACATACAAGCAACTTTTTTTCTTGAATTTTGCACAGGTATGTATTTTACTTTCATCAATTATTAGCAAAAAAGACTGTTTCCATATTTTGATCTGGAGAGGTTTGCACTAAACCTCTGTGTATTAAAATATAGATTTCTGTTTCCCTTGCAGAATTATTTGAATCTGGACTGAAAAGGTGTCCTTTAGCCACAGGACTCCACCAAAATGTTAGTGAGAAAGCCCATCAACTACAGAAATTAATTTTTGATGGCTAGATCTAAAGTGTCGTCTATGTTATACTAAACTTAGGGAGACAACTACAGTGGCAAGAAAAAGTATGTGAACCCTTTGGGATTACGTGGAGTTTTGCATGAATTGGTCATAAAATGTGCTCTGATCTTCATCTAAGTCACAACAATTTGAAAAACACAGTCTGCTTAAAATAATACAACACAAACATTATAGGTTTTAATGTTTTTATTGAACAGAACATGTAAACATTCACAGTGCAGGGTGGAAAAAGTATGTGAACCTTTGGACTGAATAACTGGTTGACCCTCCTTTGGCAGCAATAACCTCAACCAAACGTTTCCTGTAGTTGCAGATCAGACCTGCACAACGATCTGGAGTAATTTTGGACCACTCCTCTTCACAAAACTGTTTCAGTGTAGCAATATTCTTGGGATGTCTGGTGTGAATCGCTCTCATAAGGTCATGCCACAGCATTTCAATCGGGTTGAGGTCAGGACTCTGACTGGGCCACTCCAGAAGGCGTATTTTGTTTTGTTGAAGCCATTCTTTTGTTGAATTACTTGTATGCTTTGGGTCATTGTCCTGTTGCATCACCCATCCTCTGCGGAGCTTCAGTTGGCGGACAGATGGTCTTACGTTTTCCTGCAAAATGTCTTGATAAACTCTGGAATTAATTTTTCCATCAATGACAACAATCCGTCCAGGCCCTGAGGCAGCAAAGCAGCCCCAAACCATGATGCTCCCTCCGCCATGTTTTACAGTGGGGATGAGGTTTTGATGTTGGTGTGCTGTGCCTTTTTTTCTCCACACATAGTGTTGTGTGTATTTTCCAAAAAACTCAATTTTGGTTTCATCTGTCCACAGAATATTTTGCCAGTAGTGCTGTGGAACATCCAGGTGCTCTTTTGAAAACTTCAAACGTGCTGCAATATTCTTTTTGGACAGCAATGGCTTCCTCCGTGGTGTCCTCCCATGTACTCAATTCTTGTTTAATGTTTTCCTTTTTGTAGATGTGTCAACAAAAATGTTAGCATGTGCCAGAGATTTCTGTAAGTATTTAGCTGACACTCTAGGATTCTTCTTTACCTCATTAAACATTCTGCGCTGTGCTCTTGCAGTAATCTTTACAGGACGACCACGCCTAGGGAGAGTAGCAACAGTGCTGAACTTTCTCCATTTGTAGACCGTTACTTTTGTAACCCTTTCCAGCTTCGTGCAAGTCAACAATTCTTGATCGTAGGTCTTCTGAGAACTCTTTTCTGCGAGGCATGGTTCACATCAGGCAGTGCTTCTTGAAACCAGTAAACCCAAAACTGGTGTGTGTTTTTAAAGGGCAGGACAGCTTTCAGCAACACATCCAATAATATCACACTGATTGGACTCAAGGTTGGCTCACTCCTGGCTCCAATTAGCTCTTGGAGAGATCATTAGGCTAGGGGTTCACATACTTTTCCACCCTGCACTGTGAATGTTTACATGTTATGTTCAATAAACACATGAAAACATATGTTTGTGTTGTATTATTTTTAGCAGACTGTGTTTTTCAAATTGTTGTGACTTAGATGAAGATCAGAGCACATTTTATGACCAATTCATGCAAAACTCCACGTAATCCCAAAGGGTTCACATACTTTTTCTTGCCACTGTATATCAGGCTGTCAGACTCCGCTCCCCCTCAGATGTTTCTATACTACAACTCCAATGATTCTATGGCCATCTTTTGACATTCACGAAATCCTGGGATTGTAGGCCATCAACAGCTGGGGGCTGGATTTTGACAACTCCGAACTACAATAAATGATCAATTTTAAAATGCTGCACATTTAGAAAGTTAAAATTATGTATGAAAGTGTTTTTTTAAATGACAGAGCCCAATGTTTTCCACTGTACATCATAATAGAAGGTACCTTTTTTGTAATCACAGTACTGAAGTACAATACAGTTGTTCTATTAAGCCGGAGATACACTGAGTGCGATGCAACGTTGAGATGCGCTCAATGTATACAGCCCCATCTTCTCTGGGCGCTCAGCCGGCGCCAGGCTGTGTGGCTGAGCGCCCTGATTTGAAAATATCCACTTTGCCCACTATGCGACAAGGCGCATAGCAACGCGTTGCATAGCGGTCAGTGTGTCGCTTGACAGTCAGTGTAATAAAATGCCCTTGACTTGCATGGTCTTAAAGCCAGAGATACACTTACCGCAATGCAACGCGGTGTCAAGTGGTTGCTTCGCACGTCGTCACATCTCGGCCAAAACAGGATATTTTCAAACCTGGGTGCTCAGCCACGTTGCCCAACGCTGGCTAAGCATTTAGAGAAGATGGGGATGTATACAGTGAGTGTGTCTCAACATGCAGCAATGTCTACACACGCTACGCGTCACATAACATTCAGTGTATCTCCAGCTGAAAATATCCAGCTTTGCGGCGAGGTGCGACGCAACCACCATCAGTGTATCTCCAGCTTTAGGAAAAAATGCAAGACCAGTGCATCTTACTTATGGCATTACACCCCATTAGAAGCTTATCTACCCAGACTAGAGATAAATAACATATATTGTAGTATATAATGGCATTTATTGACAGAAAGCACTCAAGTGCTTTCTCCTATCACAGGGAGCAATAGACCCAGATAGTATTCCAGTAGGCAGCTTCACTGAGTAGAACTGTCCAGATCTTTATATTCTATCACCGTTTTAGAATTTCCTATGGCCTAAAAGACATAACGGACTGACCTAATTTTGCTTATGTCTATTCCTATCGATTCCTGCACTTTCTATTGTCAAATATGTAAATAAATAAATAATTCCAGCACTGTGTTTTTTGGCAGAATTAAAAATAAACCTACATGCAAGTATGATGCATTAGCCTTCCGAAACTTGGCCAGTTGATGTTTAAAAAAAATGCTCATTACCTTGGGCTGTAAACCAACCTGATATAGAAGAACGGATGATTAAAGGATTCTAAATAGCTGTCATATTTAATAAGTCAAATCATTTTTATTCTTGTTTTGTAAAATGTAAACAACTTAAGATGTCAAACTAAATTACACATTTGCTGGAAATGCTATTTTAAACAATAAGTTGTTATTTCCTTTTTTCAGTTCAGTTATGTTGTCTGAATAAATTGTATAACATTCTTTATACCATTTAAATGCTTAAGAAATGATCAGTGCTTTAATTAAATAGTTAAACAAAGCTTTTTAACCTCCCTGGCGGTCCAATTTTTTCAAAATTTCGTGTCTGAAAGCGTCTCAGTTAGCCTGTAATAATTAGGAATCACGCACTGAAATCCGTGCAATCAAGAGTCCTTACTGGTAAAATCCTTTATAAATAAATAAATAAAAAATTATCCAAAATAATGCAAATAAATGATATTCAATAAATTACAATAAAAAACACTGAAATCTGTCTGAAAACAATGGTGAGATGATGTATGGTCTGTTTCTTATCATATAGCGCCACCTAGTGGCCGTTCATAAACATTGCATATTGGATTATACAGTGTATTATAATTTTTTTCTAAAATTGCTGCTGGTCCCGCCCCCTGCATCTTGCAGGAAGCAGCTCGCCGCGATCACACTGCGGGGGACAGCCAGGGAGCGCAGGAGGAGGTGAGTATGCATCCAGCCCGAGTGTGGCTCGGGGTTACCATTAGCGGTAGTGAAATATAACCCCGAGTCACACTCAGGAATACCACCAGGGAGGTTAAGCGTTTACTTAAGTATCAGTGTACACTAAACACACAAGTCTTTTCATAATAGGCCCCTGGCTGAATGAAACAAAACATCGCTGATTATTTTTCTTAATTTGTTTCCAAAAAACGTCTATACAATGTAGAGTCCAAACTTATGTTGCACACAGCAAAAAAATCCACCAGTCGGCATGGACACACTTCCAATTCCAGATATTCAGAAATAAATAATTACCGACTCCTTGTTGTGGTTAAATTGAAAAGGATTTTAATCCACAGTGAGCAGCAAGGGACACATTCCGACACAATGGTCTTTGTCAAGTCTCTAAACGTGACAAAGACCATTGTGTCGAAACGTTGTCTCTTGCTGCTCACTGTAGATTAAAATCCTTTTCAAATTTACCACAGCAAGGAGTCAGTAATTATTTATTTCTATACAATGTAGAGGACCTGTTTGCCATTCTTCAGGGTCTGATAATCTGTAAAGAATTAAGGTACATGATTGGCTGTAGCATTTCAGCCATTTCCTTGTATCATGAGCTCTCACTGTGGAGGTTGCACATTCTAGAGCAGTGCTTCACAAACCTGTCCTCAGGACCCACCGACAGGCCATGTTTGCAAGACATCTGACAGGTGATCTCATTTGCTGCTCAGTGATTGCAGTTTTCAGTTTGCATTTCCCCAAGGTAATCCTTAAAATCTGGCCTGTGGAAAGGTTTGGGAAACACTAGTAGACATTGCTTATTTAGATTTCAGTAAGGCTTTTGATACTGTTCCGCATAGAAGGCTTATCAATAAATTGCAATCTTTGAGTTTAGATTCCAATATTGTTGACTGGATTAGGCAGTGGCTGAGTGACAGACAACAGAGGGTTGTGGTAAATGGAGTTTATTCGGCGCAAGGTCTTGTTACCAGTGGGGTACCTCAGGGGTCAGTACTTGGACCCATTCTCTTTAATATTTTTATTAGTGATATTGCAGAAGGTATTAATGGAAAAGTATGTCTTTTTGCTGATGACACAAAAATTTGCAACAGGGTTGACGTTCCTGGAGGGATCAGCCAAATGACAAATGATTTAGGTAAACTAAAAAAATGGTCGGAGTTGTGGCAATTGAGTTTTAATGTGGATAAATGCAAGATAATGCACCTGGGACGTAAAAACCCAAGGGCTGAATATAGAATATTTGATACAGTCCTAACCTCAACATCTGACGAAAGGGATTTAGGGGTCATTATTTCAGAGGATCTAAGGGTAAGTAGTCAATGTAATAGAGCAGCAGGAAATGCTAGCAGAATGCTTGGTTGTGTAGGGAGAGGTATTAGCAGTAGGAAAAGGGAAGTGCTCATGCCACTGTACAGAGCACTGGTGAGACCTCACTTGGAGTACTGTGTGCAGTACTGGAGACCGTATCTCCAGAAGGATATAGACATCTTAGAGAGAGTTCAGAGAAGGGCTACTAAAATGGTGTACGGCTTGAAGGAGAAAAGTTACCAGGAAAGGCTTAATGATCTTAACATGTACAGCTTGGAAAAAAGACGAGACAGAGGAGATATGATAGAAACATTTAAATACGTAAAGGGAATCCACAAGGTAGAGGAAGGGAGTATATTTAAAAGGAAACAAAATAGCAAAACAAGAGGACATAGTCTTAGATTAGAGGGGCAAAGGTTTAAAAGTAACATCAGGAAGCATTATTTTACTGAGAGGGTGGTGGATACATGGAACAGTCTTCCAGTAGAAGTGGTAGAGGCCAAAACAGTAATGGAATTTAAGCAAGCATGGGATAGGCATAAGGCTATCCTAAACAAAAGATAAATCCAGGTTAAGTATCCATGTAATTGGGCAGACTAGATGAGCCGAAAGGTTCTTATCTGCTGATATGTTTCTATGTTTCTATGTTTCTAGATTTTCTAGAGGTTTTCAAAATTGGAAATGCTGAGGTGATATGTGCGTATTGCATCAAAATGATTACCGTTTCAATATATTAAACCCATGTATCACCTTGTGACCGGCTGGGTGGAGTAGAGGTAACATCACTGCTCTGTGTGGAGAGAGCCTATGGAGACATGGGTTCGATTCCAGCAAGAGCACCTCTCCAGTAAATGTCCTTGGGCAAGACACCCAACAATACATACTCACCACCCAGGACATACTTGAAAACGAGAGAAATCTCAATGTATCCTTCCTGGTAAAATTGTGTTGGTTGTGCATCAATAAAATGCAGTGGTGACTTGCAGGCTTTACTTCAAGATTCATAACGCATCAAACATACAGAGTATGACAGGCACAGAAAGACGGTTTTTCTATCATATTTAATTTTTTAATAGTAAAGTACTGTATATGATATGATAAAAATAATGGTATCTTTAGAAAGTCCATTTAATGGCAAGAAAAACGGTATATAATATGTGTGGGTAAAGTAAATGAGTAAAAGATAATTTACAGCTAAACACAAACCATATAAAGTTACTTAATATATGTGTATATCTGGCTCTGATACTAGCCAGTGCCTCACCAGCCACTGACCTCACCGCACGTCCCTCCATTCTGTAGCTGTACAAACAAGGGCCTAGGCATATTCAAGCAGTTATCTGGAGTGTAACATCGCCATCTACAGTTCTGGTGCCAATCTCATATTTATATGGTACAGTTCATGCGGTTATTTATTGTATACACTTTAGGTAACAACATGGACCAAATTTTTCCTAAGGGCACAAACTTATATCCAGGGGCCAAGTCCTAAAAAAATATAAGGGCCATATTACATAGTTGGTGCTAACTTAACCAAAGCTGTTGTTAACTTACCAGAGCCATTATAGCCTATGGAGGTTTTCAGTTTACGACAGCTCTGGTTAAGTTAGCACCAACATTGTAATATAGCCTTAAGTATGTAGTATTTTTCTACATACTCCCACAAGTAATACATCCTGATATACAATATACACGGTTACATACACACATTTATACTGTATACATTCTCTTACAAAGACACACATAATCATACCGTATAGTCACTCATGCATACATACACACAATCATAGAGTATGTACTCTCATGTATACACACAAACATATGTGTGTACAGATTCATACACATTTATACGGTATATACTCATATATACAGACGCACATAATCATACAGTGTATACTCATACACACATTTATACAGTATATACTATCATAAATACATACATACATACATGGTTGTGGTGTGTTTTGCATAATTGATGACAGTCACACCTCCAAAACAGGTGTCATCATGGCAGGGCGACCGCTTGGCTGAGCGTTAGCACTCATGTATGGGATTAAAGAAACGTGATTTTAATTTAAGCACTGCGAGTACCAAATATAAATTTTAATTCAGTATAAATCAAGTATAAGTTCCCACTGTGGATAAACTGGTCAGTAATGGATTTTGGGTAACTCTTTTAAAAATTATATTATTGAACTGGAAAGAGAACAGATATGAGCTACGAAAATGAGAATAAGCAAATTCACTTATGGTGAATTCCTACAAAATATGCAATTGTTTATTTTGAAAAAAAGAGTTTGTGTGCGGCATGATAAACTATACCAATGTTTACAGGTCTATAAACAGGTTAAGTATGAACAGATCCCTATTGCTTCGTTGAATAGTTATGTACAGTAATACTTTACCGCCTCCAACCCATCTCTTCCTTCACTCTAAATCCATGCAGAGACAGATACCTGATACCACCGACAAGCCATTACTTCACTTGTGCTTCTAACTTGAACGAAGCTCTGCACAGCTCTTCTTTCATCTTTGTTGATATTTTACTCTGTTTCATGTTGTAAAATGCTGCTTAACATGTTGTGGCTTTTTCAGCTATTAGTAATAATAACAAGAAGAACTGTTTGTTCCACATCTATTATATCCAGATGTGAAGAGTGCTAGTTGGAACTAAATTGCTATAAAATAAACCACCATTGAATAGAACTGAAAGAGATATCAAATCGCCTGGCACACCCTTTGGTACCAGATGTTTCCCACCTTCACCTCCATGTCTTAAAAAACTAATTGTGGAATCTAAACCACAATATATATGGCACACAATATTCACTCTATGCTACGGGAGGGATTCACAAAGCGTCAATTTGGGCATGATGTGCCCAATATCTATACAAACCTTTCCAACACAATCACAAAGCACTTGAAGCACTGGGATCTGCCTAGCAGCAAGGCCAGGGTTAAATAGCAACACAGCAAATTTCAAGCCTGTGATGGTATGTAACCTTGTCCAGAATACTGGCACATCGGTTTGATGGCACAAGGGAGACCCCTGGAGATTTTTCGTGCAGAAAAGGGTTTCCTTGCAGCCCCATTCTGAAGCTCACAGGCTTATCAAATTGAATTTGGCAATATTCACCCATCAATGTAGTCTATAGTGAATCCAGCACTATGAGTAAGATTGTAATAAGTGAGTTTTAGATCTAATGCATAAGAGTAATCCACGTCTTGATATAGATGTAACAATATAATGTGATTGTAGTTTCTTGTGCTTGAATAATAACTGCTAAGAAATAATTACAGATATTATACTTAGGTATGGTGTGGTTCGTACCGACCAGAATATGCCAGACATTCCATTAAGACGGATGTTCACAGCCCATTCAAATACAGGTGAGCTTAAAACAAAAAGTCTTCAGTATTCTAAACACAATGCTCGACATTCATTACATGCCAAGACTGAACGCATGAGCCTGAGTCCGAGCCTTTAATGAATACATGCTGTTGACTAGAACATTATTCATTGTCTTAGAATTTTTGAGCAATAACAAGGTATATTCATATACAGTGTAAAATAATAGAATTATTTATCAAAGGTGCTTGTTTTAAAAAAAATTATCACATACAGCACGTCCTGACTGTTCATGAAAAAATTGATAGAGCAATATTAGAGCACAAAAATACTTCTCTGCTCCAAACATGAAAACAAGGACACACTGCAAATGATTCTTGGCAGTATTTATTTTGATAACTGAAGGATCTTGTAAGTCTTTTGCAATAAATTGAAAGAAGTTGCCACTGAATTGCACCGAACAATGAATTTCACTAGGGATGTGCATGACTTTTTTTTGTTTTGTTGGGGGGGGGGTTCGGGTGTTGGTTTTTGTTTCAGATCATTTCGGACAGTTTTTCTTTAGCTTCGGATCATTTCGATTCAGTGATTCGGATCAGTTGGTTTTTTGCCTTTTTTATGAGTTATTTCATTTTTTATTGCTTATTTAAGAATGGGAAGTAGATTACTACCAATAGAATGTAAGTTTCTTTACTTAATTATTCTTTTAGGATTTTTTAGGCTTTTTTTTTGGGTGAAATTTTCGGTTTCCTAACTTTTTTAAAAGAAACAAGGCTTTTTAACCCATAGGTTTCAATGCAGCATATGAATCCACACACTGCTGGGATGTGCCTCTCTGCAGTATAAATAATGCAGCATATGAATTCGCACACTGCCAGGCAGCACCTCTCTGGAGATCGATTCATATGCTGCATTAATTATTCTGCAGAGAGGCGCTGCCCGGCAGTGTGTGGATTCATATGCTGAATTATACTGCAGAGAGGCGCTGCCCAGCAGTGTGCGGGTTCATATGCTGCATTATTATACTGCAGAGATGTGCTGTCCAGCAGTGTGTGGATTCATATCCTGCTTTAACTATACTGCAGAGAGGTGCTGCAGCATATGAATCCGCACACTCCCGGGCAGCGCCTCTCTGTAGTATGATTAACCTCCCTGGCGGCCTATTTTTTCAAATTTTCATGTCCCAAAGCTCTCAAATTTTTTTTTCGTTTTGCCCTCCCTAGCGGTACCCCCAGTGTAGCTCGGGGTTAAATTCCTATGTTGGAAGCGGTAACCCCGAGCAACACTCGGGATGCCGCTGGATACATCACCTCTCCCTGCACTCCCTCGATGTCCCCATCTGTCTCCTCCGACAATCGTTGACCTCATATTACCTGGTTCCCTCCTCGTGAGAAGGGAATCCAGGAAGTAAAATGTTGCGATCCCTGGAGGAGACTGCAGAGATCAGCGAGGGAGCGCACGGGGAGGTGATGTATCCAGCCCGAGTGTGTCTCGGAGTTACCGCTTTCAGCGGTGAAATTTAACCCCGAGACACACTCTGGATAACCGTCACAGGGAATGGGGTGGGCGCTGGATTATGAGCTAAAAAAAAAAGGGAAAGGAAATCTATCTAAAATCGGGATTGTTTTTCAAAGTTTGTACATGTCTTGTGAGATGATATATATAAATATGTTGGCAATTGAGTCTCAATAGGATAATGTTTCTTTACTTGTGCAGATGAAACGCTTCAAATGTGGTCTCTTCTTACAGCATAAGTGTGGCACGTTAGTTTTCTGAATATAGGTCACCTTTGCACACCTTAAATCAATTCCCCACTCCTCATGTGTTGTTCAATCTTCCTGGGTTCCTCCTTCCTCGGGGATACAGATATAAACAAGATTATCATATACACTCTATCTTGTGGATTCAACAAACAGACGTACTTACACTTAAGGTGTCCAAGTAACATCAAGAATCCAGAAGTCCGTCCTTTAAACGAATTCCAATGGATACGGAGGATAGTAAAATCATTTTTATTGATAAAATCAATGAAATACAAAATATAAAATGCAGGAATAAGATACAAGTAAAAAATACAGGACTCCAAAACGCCTCTTCGTTCACCTCTTCGGCTTTGTCAGTTGAAATGAAGAGGTGAAACGCGTTTTGGAGTCCTGTATTTTTTACTTGCATCTTAATAGAGTTCGGCGGTCTTCAGCGGCCAGTTCAGCATCTCCATCTTTAGTACACTACCTGACCCTGCGATAGTGATTTCACCGAAGGGTCGGCGAAATGGAATCACCGAAGCGCACTGTATTGCGACGAAGTGCCATTGCTACGAAGTGCAATTTCACTGAAATTTCGGTGCTTTGTTAAAAACCCCTAATGAGGTCTGAATATTGATGATATTTCAATATTCATAACACAGACAGCTAGACCACCTATGTTAAGGCCAAGTAGGACATGCATGGACAAGTTAATTGATAAATCAAGGCCCAAAAGGAATGAATTATAATTTTAAATTTGGTATGAAATTTTAGCACATATTTCTCTATTTCAGTGTCACTTCCATTGCTAGAATAACCAACATAAACCTGTACCAAGTCTGACTGGGCATGCAAACCCAAAATACATGCAATGCACATTTTGCATGTCAGTCATCAATGTAGTATACAAGTTGCCTTGTTTTCCAGATTTCAGACTCTTCCGGTTTCAAAATCCAGCTAGGATTCTGAAGCCGAAGGCAAGGGGAGACACAACAAGGGAGCAGCGAGACACACACGGTTGTAGCAGCAGGGAAATATGCACTGAGAGATGCTGCGCAGCACAATGTTAGGGACATGCTGTACACATAGTCACTCACCTGCCTCGAAGTACTTATGTCTACAGGCTGCTGATTGACAGTGTTCACAGTGGAGAAAAAACCTATGTAGGGCAGTCACAGTAGCCAGGGAAAGCCAGTAGAGAAAAGGGGATGACAGATTCCTGCCAGCATGACCAGTTAATTAAATTAATGTGGATATAGTCTTTAGTGTGTCCCTTTATAAGATTATTGACCCTAGGTCCTATTCAAAATATATGACATATGACGTTACTGACACACATCATGGCTGCCTAAGGGTGTCCAAGTTTCGGGGCACAAGAAATGGTGTTTTCTGTTTGGCACTGAGGAACATGTATTTGTTCTCCATGGATGCCAGCCATGTGTTCCACAGTTAGGGAGTTGCATGGGAACTTGTTCCCAAAAAGCCCTCCTATCTCACTCAGCCAGCTATTTACTAACTCCTAGCACACTCAGCCAAATACACATTCATTCCTACCTCACTCCCATCTCGCTCTTCTCCATCTCACTGAAACACGTTTGCTCTCCTCTCAATAAGCAGTCACATACTAACTCTCAACCCCATCAGCCATCCCCATTCTAACTTCCATTCTAGTCATTTCCATCTCCTTCTTACACAAGTACACATAGCACATAAAAACCACAACCATAACTATCATCATACACATACATCTCCGAGTGCTAAACACTAGGGATGTGCACGCTTTTTTTTCGTTTCAGCACGTTTGGTTTTTCAAAAGTTTTGTTTCGGGCCATTTTCATTTCGGCTCTGTGTATAATATCGATTTTTGTTTCGTGAAATTGGGGAATTTCAATCTTTCGGATCGTCTGTTCTCTTCGTTTCAAAGTGTCCATCCTCGGATTTTCATTTTGACTTTAGACGTATGGTATTTCGGATGGTCCGATATTTTGGTTGATACGGTAATCCTGCTGATTCGTTCCTTCAGACTAGGGATGAGCCGAACACCCCCGAGTTCGGTTCGCATTCGAACTCGAACTTTCCAAATGTTCGAATTCGAACTCGAACACGAACTCAATACAAGTCAATGGGACTCAAAATTCGATTTTTAGAGTGCCCTCCAAGAGGGCATATATGCTAGATATTTGCCATAAAAGGTGTATGGGGGTCCGGGTAGTGCCCTGGGGGACAGGAAACAAGCACAAAAAGTAAAAAAAAAAAAAATGTTTTTAAAGGGATGGTGAGTTTTCCGTGAAATAAGGGTTAAAAATAAAAACGAAAAATTCCTTCAAATATCGTGCCTAGGAGGTCCCCATAACCTGCCCGTGAAGTGGCGGATTTCTAGGATGTATAGAAACCTTTAAAAACAAAAAAATGACGCTTCAAATGACGGTAAATGCTTTTCCTTTAATCTATTCATAAACAACTGCTTGGGGCGGCAGCCTGTATGAAAAGACATTTTAGGACGCGCAGAAAAAGTTTAGGGATTTTTTTGGCTAAGTGATGGTGACACTCATGCAGGCTTTGGATGAAAGTAACAATAGGTGCTTTAAAATTGGGCCTTTAGGGTCAGCAACAGTACCGTCACACAGTAACCCCTCTGAGGATATGAATCTGGTACAGGCGTCAGTGGCAGTGCACCCAAATATTGTAACAGAAAACAGAAAAAGGGGTGAAGCGCCCACTGGAAACGAGTGTCTCACCCACTCGCTATATATTGTGTACGGAGGTTTCTCTAAACACCTAGAAAATTGAGCAAAAAGATTACAACATAGCGCTCAAAAGACCAAGGTCCATGAGAAAGTAAGAGAGACACACTGTATGTCCACAGACAGTTCTTATCTTCAAGCGAGAATCTTCTCTGTTGTGTAGATGAAAAGACACGCACTGCAGGAAAAAGCAGAAAGAAAGGGCCACAATTGCGCAGTACATCAACACCCAATGGAATGAAATTTTGTTTGTATTTGACTCACATTCTGGGGAGCCCACAACCGGCTCCCGGGAATATAGCGGGTAGGGACTTGTATCGGGTGCCCATGAACCCCTCAATCCGCTCCTTCGGTGTCACAAAAAGTGGTACTGCAGAAAATAGACAAGGCAAAAAGGGAGCACCTCTTGGTGCGGTAAATCACAAATCACCTTAATGATTAAGAAAAGCCAAATTTGCACTTACAAACAAAGAGCCTCTATTGGCTCCATCATAACTCGCACAGGGAATCATACAGGGGTTCCCCAAACCTTCTTTTCTTTTTCAGGATCAAAAAAGGCAAGCAGCAATCAAAAATAAAATAAAAACATTTATTGTAAGAAAATCATCATATCTACCAGGACGCGTTTCGCCATTAATGGCTTCCTCAGCTGGAGATAATCTCCAGCTGAGGAAGCCATTAATGGCGAAACGCGTCCTGGTAGATATGATGATTTTCTTACAATAAATGTTTTTATTTTATTTTTGATTGCTGCTTGCCTTTTTTGATCCTGAAAAAGAAAAGAAGGTTTGAGGAACCCCTGTATGATTCCCTGTGCGAGTTATGATGGAGCCAATAGAGGCTCTTTGTTTGTAAGTGCAAATTTGGCTTTTCTTAATCATTAAGGTGATTTGTGATTTACCGCACCAAGAGGTGCTCCCTTTTTGCCTTGTCTATTTTCTGCAGTACCACTTTTTGTGACACCGAAGGAGCGGATTGAGGGGTTCATGGGCACCCGATACAAGTCCCTACCCGCTATATTCCCGGGAGCCGGTTGTGGGCTCCCCAGAATGTGAGTCAAATACAAACGAAATTTCATTCCATTGGGTGTTGATGTACTGCGCAATTGTGGCCTTTTCTTTCTGCTTTTTCCTGCAGTGCGTGTCTTTTCATCTACACAACAGAGAAGATTCTCGCTTGAAGATAAGAACTGTCTGTGGACATACAGTGTGTCTCTCTTACTTTCTCATGGACCTTGGTCTTTTGAGCGCTATGTTGTAATCTTTTCACCCAAATATTGTGCCTTTGGTGCCAGGCCAGCAAGTGCATTCATACACTTACCCCTCTGTAGTATTGTGGAAGAGTACAGGGGTGGACCATGCGGTCCTATATTAAAAAGATATGAATCTGGTAAAGGCATCAGTGCACCCAGATATTGTGCTTTTGGTGCCAGGCCAGCAAGTGCATTCATACAGTAACCCCTCTGTAGTATTGTGGAAGAGTGCAGGGGTGGACCATGCGGTCCTATATTAAAAAGATATGAATCTGGTAAAGACGTCAGTGCAGCCAAATATTGTGCCTTTCATGGCAGCAACTGCCTTCACACCGTAACCCTTTTGTGGTATTGTGGAAGAGAACAGGGTTGGAGGTTTTGTGCATGCAGAAGACATCCCCGATCTATTCCGTTACGTCAGCATCAGGGGATTGATAGCTGCTGATCCAGGACTGATTCATTTTTATAAATGTCAGCCGGTCTACAGAGTCGGTGGACAGACGCACTCTTTTGTCTGTGACAAAACCTCCATCGGCACTGAACGTCCTTTCAGAAAGCACGCTAGATGAAGGGCAACCTAGTAGCTGCATAGCATATTGGCTAAGTTCTGGCCAGTGATCCAATCTCAATACCCAGTAAGCCAGTGGATCATCTGCTGGAAAGGTATCCAGGTCTGCCCTTGCCCCAGGTAGTCCTGCACCATATGGTGAAAACGCTGGCAATGGGTGCCTACATTTGACGTCCCTGGGCGTCGTGGACTAAAAAAATTTAAAAAGGCATCAGTCAAGCGGCCCTGGCCTTCACCACTATTCCTCTGATCATCCACAGCATCAGAAACACCTGTGTCATCACTTGGTAACCTACCAGTGCCTGGAAAGGTGTTACACAAGTGTCGCTTTAGAGCGTCCTCAAGTTGTTTCATCCTGTGCTCCCTCTGTGGGGGCAGGATGAGCTCTGCAACTTTACCCTTGTATCATGGATCAAGAAGAGTTGCCAACCAGTAATGATCCCTAGACATGTGCATTCATTTTAGTACTAAAACGATTTAGTCCGAATTTTGGGATAATTTAGTTTTCGTATGACTCAAGAGATACGAAACTGCTCAGTACCAAAAACGAAAGAAACTAAAATAAAATGCACTACATTTTAGTTTCGGTCCTTTTTGTGATATTACATTGATGAGTGAAGGAGACCAGCAATGAAGAGCGCAACATCCGAAGTTCTGCACCCTCCACATGCCAATGCAGTAGGATGTTCTATACAGAGAGGGTCATTAAATAATGCAGGAGGATGTTCTGTACATTATACAGAGAAAGGTATAAATTGAGGAGGATGTTCTATACAGAGAGGGGTATTAATTAATGCAGGAGGATGGTCTAAACATTATACAGAGAGGAGCCTTTTTTTCTAGCCCTTTAAATCCAGTGGCTGTGAGTGCTGAGATTGGCTGCTTGTTATATTATCTCTCAGTACAATGTATCAGGCTCAGCTGTTACAGTAACTGACTGTAACAGCGCTCAGAGTTTCAGTAAAACAAGGAAATAATATTGTTATAACCTCTTATATATAAAAATATTATTTACTAGTTTTACTGAAACTCTGAGCGCTGAGATGAGCAGCAGTCAGTTACTGTAACAGCTTTGCCTGATACGGGGCAGTATTACAATGTTGGTGCTAACTTAACCAGAGCTGTTGTAAACTGAAAACCTTCATAGGCTATAATGGCTCTGGGAAGTTTACAACAGATCTGGTTAAGTTAGCACCAACTATGTTATATGGCCCATATTGTGCTGAGAGTGAGAGATACTGAAACGAGCAGCAATCTCAGCCCTCTGAGGAGCCACCACTACAATAATAATTGTATCCGTTGGTTTTCGGATGAATGAAATTAGTTTTCATACTAAAGAACTGAAAACTAATTTCTTTAGCAACTAAATAAATTGCATTTTAGGATTAATTCATTAGTTCAAAACGAAATTTTGTGCTCTGCACATGTCTAATGATACCTCTCCTTGATAGTACGAATCCTGGGGTCCTTTAGCAGGCTTTGCATAATAAGGGAGCCCATGCAGCGTAGGATGGAGGTGGCATTAACTTCCGAGTCTTCCTGCTCAATGAGGAGGATTACCCCATCTTGCACTTCCTCCTCCCAGCCACGTACTAGTCCTTGTGGTTCTGGGCACACAAAACCCTCCCTTGAGGAATCCCCACCTTCAATGCCCCCACTACTCAAATATTCCTCCTCCTCATTCTCCTCCTGTCTGATCTGAGGACGACTCGCTGGAATGCTGTCTGTGGAAAGACTGGGGCCTTCAGAGCTAGGGAAGGCCTCCTCTTCCTCCCGCTGCTCTGCCTCTAGAGCCACATCTATAATTCCCCGCAGAGTGTGCTCCAGCAGGAACACTAAAGGAATTGTGTCACTGATGCATGCACTGTCCCTGCTCACCATCCTCATTGCCTCCTCAAATGGTGACAGTACAGTGCATGCATCCTTGATCATCAGCCACTGCAGGGGGGGGAAACCAAGTTGACCTGAACCTGTCCTTGTGCCATACTCACACAGGTACTCGTTGATGGCCCTCTGCTGCTTGTGCAGATGCTGCAGCATTGCTAATGTCGAGTTCCACCTGGTGGGCATGTCACAGATCAG
Source organism: Leptobrachium leishanense (assembly GCA_009667805.1). NCBI lineage: Eukaryota > Metazoa > Chordata > Amphibia > Anura > Megophryidae > Leptobrachium > Leptobrachium leishanense. Next base: position 57,205,730 of record CM019073.1, read on the forward strand.
ACGGTTTGTGGGAAGATGGGATTCTCTTTGAATTTCTGCCAGGCGAACACTTGCTGGGAATGACCGTCTGAAGTGGCTGCAGACTTTTCTGGCCTGGCTGAGAAGCTCTGCCAGCCCTGGGTACGGGAAACGCTGGGAAACGCTGTACCACCAGATTAAGGACGTGTGCTAGGCATGGTACATGCATCAACTTACCCTGGCGTAGGGCGGAAAGAAGGTTGCTGCCATTATCACAGACGACAATTCCCAGCTGAAGCTGGCGTTGTGTTAACCATCTCTGCACCTGCCCCTGCAGAGCTGACAGAATTTCTTGCCCGGTGTGGCTCCTGTCCCCTAAACAAACCAGCTCAAGCACAATATGGCATCTTTTTGCTTGAGTCATTGCGTAGCCCCTACCACGCGTCGGTTTAACTGCCACTTCGCCAGAGACACAGAAGGAGGAGGAGGAGGAAGAGGGAGAGGTGGTGGTGGAGCAGACAGACCTCATACAAGCAGCTTTTTGGAGGCGTGGTAGATAAACAAGCTCCAGCACAGAGCCCCGTCTTGGATTCCTCCCAGCTGCAATCAGAGTTACCCAGTGTGCCGTGAAGGAAATGTAATGACCCTGTCCATGCTTGCTGGACCACATGTCTAAAGTCACATGCACCTTGCTGCCTTTCCCAATGACTCGATAACATTGTCTTCCACGTGCTGGTATAGTGCTGGAATGGCCTTCCGTGAAAAGTAATGGCATTTTGGTACATGCCACTGTGGTACAGCACATTCAGCAAATTCACGGAAGGGAATCCACCAGCTAAAAAGGCAGCAGCTGCAATGCGAGTAATTTTGCTAAGCTGGCATTTAGACGCTGTGCTTGGGGATGGTTGGGACTATATTTTTACTTACGCTGCAGCAGCTCGGGTAACGTAATCTGACTGCGTAAATCTTCAGCTGATGGGATGCTGTCACATTGTGAGGAAGGAGCTGGTACATCCATTACTGTAGCATCATCCCTGTCAGTGGAGGTTGTAGGCAATGACATGGCAGGACATACAGTGGGGGTAGAGACAGATGAGGAGGAGGAGGACCTACACAAAGTTTCGTGCCAACGGGATGTGTGGCACTTGTTCATATGTCGCCTCAAGCACTTGGTACCCAAGCGTCTGGTGTCTTTCCCACGTTGAGCCTCATCTGACATAGATTACAAATAGCAATGGTGGGGTCTGCTGCACATTTCTTAAAGAACTCCCAGACAGCAGAGTTCCTGGATGTGTGCTTTGAGACAACAGCGCTCTGCACCGGAGCAGCTCTGACATCTGATGCCTTGGACTGGCTAGTGCTACGGTTGGTCATAGAGGATGTTGTGCCTCGTGTTTGTTGTGCCTCCTCCTCCTCATGTGACTCCTCTGTTCGATTAGGCACCCAGGTGGAGTCAGTGACCTCATCATCATTGTCATCATCACCCCCTATCTCCTCGTCACTGAAGCCAGCTTGGCAGTATGCTGCAGCTGCTGGGGCAACATGAGTGCCAGTTATTTGTGTGTCATCACTGGCACCCCCTTCCTCTAGGTTGATAATACTCCCTTCCTCAACCTCAGAGATTGAATCAGAGCACTGTACTTGCTGCGCATCCTCAAGCAGCATGTCACTGTCATTGTAGTCAAACAATTCAGCTGACTCCTCCGTGTGTGATAGCGAGGCTACGGCAGGAGTAGCTGTGGACATGGAGGCTGCATTAGATGCTTTGGCAGCTGAGGTAGACTGTAAAGCACTTCAAGCCTGGCTGGCAGAGGACTCGGAGGATGAGGATGGCCTGGTTAGCCAATCCACCAAATCCTCTGTATGTTGCTGCTGCTTAAGACGGCCAGCACCAGTTAGAAAGGACAAGCGTGCCCCTGCAGAGGATCCACCATGTCCACCACGACCAGAGGCACAGCCTCCCGACACAGAGGCTGCTTGCCCTCTTATCTGTCTCTGGGAGCGTCTGCCTGTCCTTTTTGGTCTTTCTGACATGGTGAGTGATATATAGATTAAATATATACAGAACTCTGATTCAACTCTGGTATAAAGATTTCCAGAACTCTGATATAACTCAGTGAGACACCCTGATAGCTGGCAGCCAGTGACAAGACACAAATTACAATTCCCAGAAACCTCCTATAAGTCAGTGAGACCCCCTGATGGGTGCCAGTGACAAGACACAAATTACAATTCGCAGAAATCTGCTACAAGTCAGTAAGATCCCCTGATAGGACCCCCTGATAGCTGGCAACAGTGACAAGACACAGATTACAATTCGCAGAAATCTGCTAGAAGTATGTGGGACCCCTTGATGGGTGGCAGTAGCAAGACACAGATTAGAACAATTCCCAAATATTTTGTAGAAATTACTGACCCCCAAAATACTGCGTGGCACTGGCTGTGACAATACACAGATCACCTCAATTCACAAATATTTTGTAGAAATTACTGACCCCCAAAATACTTGCTGGCAGTAGCAAGACACAGATCACCTCAATTCCTAGATATTTTGTAGAAATTACTGACCCCCAAAATACTGCGTGGCAGTGACAAGACACAGATCACCTCAATTCACAGATATTTTGTAGAAATTACTGACCCCCAAAATACTGCGTGGCACTGGCTGTGACAAGACACAGATCACCTCAATTCACAGATATTTTGTAGCAATTACTGACCCCCCAAAATACTTGCTGGCAGTGACAAGACAAAGATCACCTCAATTCCCAGATATTTTGTAGATATTACTGACGCCCAAAATACTGCGTGGCACTGGCTGTGACAAGACTGGCAGTGAGAACACACACTAACACAACATCAATCTCCTCTCAAATCTCCTCTCAAATGCATGATGAAGCGCTGTGTGAAACCTTATATAGTGTGCTGCGGGACTTAGCTCTGTGAGCCCATGATTGGGCAACATTTGCCCAATCAGGACTCTGAGCCGTGATTGGCATAGTCTTGAACCTGTCTTGCACCTAAACTGTGGTCAGGTGCAAGGCTGTTGCCAATTACAAGCTTCAGACCAGTGGAAAAGTGCATTGTGGTCCATTGTGGTGCATTGTGGGCGAACACGCGGAAATGTTCGTAGTTCGCCAACATGCAAACAGGCTATGTTCGATGCGAACTCAGAACCGATCGAACCGAACAGCTCATCCCTACTTCAGACGTATCATTTTTTTATGAAAGATCCTTTTTTTCTTATGAATAAATGTTAAAACAAATCCCCGTTTTTAAGTGTTTATTAAATATTTCTAAAACCGTTTATTTTCAATTGCAGCAAACAGTCATTTCTTTTATTTTTTAGGATTCTTTTTGCATTTTTTGGGAATTTTTGGGTTAATATTTAGGGTTCTTCCTAACTTATTTTAAATGTATATCGAGGTCTGTTTTTTTTCTTTGCAGAACACATACAGCTGGATTATCTTCTCACAGTCTGTCCGTATGTGTTCTGTTCAGCAATGAATTTTGATAAATACATTTTGTCAGCATCAGTACCATGGATAGTAACAAGCCTGCCATTATCCATGGTGCTGATATGAAGAAATAGATTGATAATATGTGTTTCACCATCGGCGACTGTCCATGGTTCTGATCTGAGTCAGAACCATGGAAAGTCGCCGATGGAGAAACACATATTAATCGATCGATTTCTTCATATCAGCACCATGGATAATGACAGGCTTGTTACTTTACATGGTAGTAATACTGACAAAATGTATTGTATCAAAATTCATTGCTGAACAGAACACATACGGACGGACTGTAAGAAGAATTCCAGCTGTATGTGTTCTGCAAAGAAAAAAAACAGACCTCGTTATACATTTAAAATAAGTTAGGAAGAACCCTAAATATTAACCCAAAAATTCCCAAAAAATGCAAAGATAATCCTAACAAATAAATGCAGCCACTTCTTGCTGTAAGTGAAAAAAATAAATGCTTTACGATATATGTAATAAAAAAAAAACGGGAATTTTGCACTGGAACAAGTGAAAAAAGTGACTGACGATACGAAATTACGAAATCAGCAACGGAACCGAAACGGACTCTAAACAATACGAAAATACGTTGTCCGGAATGAACCGAAACGGAACAGAAATCGCGAATAGAATGAAAATGACTTGCGATTTGACAAATTTCATGTCCATACAAAATAAAGATTTTTTTTCGTATCGGGAAATATTTCGGATTGGGGGGTATTTCTATACCGGTCCGGTTCGGAACATCGGACGAATCCGACGCACCGATTCGGCCCGTTTGATGAAAAAAACAAATCGGTACGAAACGCACATCCCTACTAAACAACACATCGTCATTCATCAGCAGTTTACAGGTGGAAGGTTGGCTGCAAAATTTATCTCAGCCTGTATCTGAAAATCTTTGCACTGACCCTGTTAGGATGTATTATGATACAGTATGCATGCAGTGGAGTCCAATAGACACCTGAAAATATGAATGGCCAGGTACTAATGTTTTTCTTATATTTAAAATATAAATATTAGAAGGGTGGCAAAATTGAATACATTATGAAAAGTGCAAGCATGAAAAAGTACCACAGATGTTGTATTAACCCCTTCACTACCAATATCGAGATATCTCTAATTTCAAAGGCATCATCTGGTGCCCCGATATCGAGACATCTCGATATGCCGATCTGCAGCCCAAAAGCAAATGAAATTAGATTGCTGCAATCAAATTGTGTTTGCAATTGGGCTGCAGAAGGTGCCCCCAAAGTTTTAGTCCAGTTGGCATAATGCCCAAAGAGCTAAAACTGTAAAATCAGCGACTGAAAGCTCAGAAATATCGTGCTTTCAGCAGCTGACAACAGCCGATGCAGGGGGGAAAAAATAAACCATAGACCTGCTGCTCAAACCTCTGTAATGCAATTTGGCAGTAGATGGCACCATCTATTGGCCAAATAGGTTATTTACAATAATAACTATTTATTAAACTATAATTTAAAATAATTTTTAAAAAAACACCAGTTTCTGGCAATGTTTTTTGGAAAATCACTTGGTAGTGAAGAGGTTAAAGGATGCAATTAAGTTAGCACTAATAAACTGATAATTCCTGTACTTCATACGAAGTAAAATATAAAACACCTGGCAAAGTCAGAAATCATCAAATTAAATATTCAAGTCTTATAAGTTTGCAATAAAAATGGCATAATGAAAAACCCTTGTTAATTCAAAATATAATGAAAATTAAAAGGATATTTAAATATATATTTGTTTGTTCTTTGCAGAGTAATGGGTTCCTTACAAAACTTTGAGGCTTTCTCAGAAGAATTTAACTGCAAGAAAGGAACAAAAATGAATCCTACTGAGAAGTGCCGGGTTTGGTAGACAGAAACATAACATGGCATTAAAAATTTTATTCCAAAAAGTGTGCTGGGCTGGCTTACACATATTTAACAGTTATAGCCACAAAATGTGCCTGGTGTTTCCCCTGTTCAGAGCAGATTACTGGTAAGTGGTGAAAAAACAGGGTTAAGAGGTGACCGGCATACTGTTTTAGGGTTCAACTAGAAGACAATAGAGGTAAAAGATAAATACGGTATGTTTATCTCTGGAAATATGCTGTAACTGACTGTTTCAATGGCTTGACTGTTATATAAAATGCTGTCGGGTATTCAAAGACTAGTTTTAAAGAACTATTTTTCCTCAAGTTTAGTTCCCTTTACATAAACGTTATATGTCAGTGTTGCAAATATCCCATTGACGTTTCTGATGTGGCTGTTATTATTTGCTACTAAAATGTTAACTTTTCATCAATATGTTTAAAATGAAAATGTTCAGGTTTGGAATTTTAGTAGATAAATTTGTTGGGGGAGGTGTTGAATGTATCCGTGAAAATAAAAACAAATTTTATATGATTCTTATTAAATGTGTTCTATAACTAGATTAAGACATGTAGGATATGCCTACATTGTAAGACAATCTTGCAGAGTTTTTTTTAAGTAAAATATGTATAGAAATTCATATTGTAAGAACATATTTTTCACACATTATATCTTGAAAAAATTATTTGTTGGATAAGATATTAAAAGATATGTATCTGTGATCATGTAAATTTTTATGTGAAAAGTTATATCTTGCGAGATTTTCTGACATTGCATAGCACGCCAAGTTCTAGTGTAAGAACAACACTAATGTAATTATTTCTCTGCAAAGCTTTTGTGAGATTGTAAAATTACATAGTTCTATATAATAAATTATCATTGCTTCACTTATTTTTCATTTTCTTTCAAAAAGACTAACAATTTCTGGTTACATTATGCGCATTCTCAATATTTAATAAATGACTGCATTGAACCTCTATATTTTACAGTGAACAACACTGGCAACACCATGAATCTACTGTATATATATAAACGCGAAAGTCCTGACTGACTGACTGACTCATCAACGCCCAGCTGAAACCGTTTAACCTAGGAACGTGAAATTTTGAAGGTGCACTGTTTTTATGATGTAGGCACCCACTAAGGAAGGATTTTTGGAAACTTCGCCTCTAAGGGGGTGAAAAAGGGGGTTGAATATTTTAAACAGGACACCTATAGCTCAAAAACAGAAGATGTTACGGATGTGAAAATCAGTATTTAGATTCTTCTTGAAAAATAAAAAAACACATAATTTACCGTTTTTCAAAAATTCAACTGGGGGGGTGAAAAAAGGGGGTTGAATATTTTAAATATTTTAAACAGGATACCTATATCTTAAAAACAGAAGATGTTACAGACGTGAAAATCGGTATTTAGATTCTTCTTGAAAAATAAAAAAACACATAATTTACCGTTTTTCAAAAATTCAACTGGGGGGGCAAAAAAAGGGGGGTTGAATATTTAAAATATTTTAAACAGGGTACCTATATCTTAAAAACAGAAGATGGTACAGACGTGAAAATGGGTATTTAGATTCATCTTGACAAATAAAAAAACAAGTATTTTACGATTTTCTGAAAATTCCTTGGGGGGGCAAAAAGGGGGGTTGAATACTTTTATCATAAACGCGAAAGTCCTGACTGATTGACTCATCAACGCCCAGCTGAAACCGTTTAACCTAGGGATGTGAAATTTTGAAGGTGCACTGTTTTTATGATGTGGGCACCCACTAAGGAAGGATTTTTGGAAACTCTGCCCCTACGGGGGTGAAAAAGGGTGTTGAATATTTTAAACACAATACCTATAGCTCAAAAACAGAAGATGTTACAGATGTGAAAATCGGTATTTAGATTCTCCTTGAAAAATAAAAAAACACATAATTTACCGTTTTTCAAAAATTCAACTGGGGGGGTGAAAAAGGGGGTTGAATATTTTAAATATTTTAAACAGGATACCTATATCTTAAAAACAGAAGATGTTACAGACGTGAAAATCGGTATTTAGATTCTTCTTGAAAAATAAAAAAACACATAATTTACCGTTTTTCAAAAATTCAACTGGGGGGCAAAAAAGGGGGTTGAATATTTAAAATATTTTAAACAGGGTACCTATATCTTAAAAACAGAAGATGGTACAGACGTGAAAATGGGTATTTAGATTCATCTTGACAAATAAAAAAACAAGTATTTTACGATTTTCTGAAAATTCCTTGGGGGGGCAAAAAGGGGGTTGAATACTTTTATCATAAACGCGAAAGTCCTGACTGATTGACTCATCAACGCCCAGCTGAAACCGTTTAACCTAGGGATGTGAAATTTTGAAGGTGCACTGTTTTTATGATGTGGGCACCCACTAAGGAAGGATTTTTGGAAACTCTGCCCCTACGGGGGTGAAAAAGGGTGTTGAATATTTTAAACACAATACCTATAGCTCAAAAACAGAAGATGTTACAGATGTGAAAATCGGTATTTAGATTCTCCTTGAAAAATAAAAAAACACATAATTTACCGTTTTTCAAAAATTCAACTGGGGGGCAAAAAAAGGGGGGTTCAATATTTAAATTATTTTAAACAGGATACCTATATCTTAAAAACAGAAGAAGGTACAGACGTGAAAATCGGTATTTAGATTCATCTTGACAAATAAAAAAACACGTATTTTACCATTTTCTGAAAATTCCTTGGGGGGGCAAAAAGGGTGGTTGAATACTTTTTTCATAAACGCGAAAGTCCTGACGGACTGACTGACTCATCAATGCTCAGCTGAAACTGTTTAACCTGGGAAACGTGAAATTTTGATGGTGCACTGTTTTTATGATGTGGGTACCCACTAAGCAAGGATTTTTGGAAACTCCGCCCCTAGGGGGGTGAAAAAGGGGGTTGAATATTTTAAACAGGATACCTATAGCTCAAAATCAGAAGATGTTACAGACGTGAAAATCTGTATTTAGATTCGTCTTGAAAAATAAAAAAAACACGGATTTTACCATTTTCTGAAAATTCCATGGGGGGGCCAAAATGGGGGGCTAAATAAATCTATATATATAAGCACGAAAGTCCTGACTGACTCATCAACGCCCAGCTGAAACCGTTTAACCTAGGAATGTGAAATTTTGAAGGTGCACTGTTTTTATGATTTAGGTGCCCACTAAGAAAGGATTTTTGGAAAATCCACCCATAAGGGGGTCAAAAAGGGGGTTGAATATTTTAAACAGGATACCTATAGCTCAAAAACAGAAGATGCTACAGATGTGAAAATCGGTATTTAGATTCGTCTTGAAAAACTAAAACAACACGTATTTTACCGTTTTTCAAAAATTCGACTGGGGGGGCGAAAAAAGGGGGTTGAATATTTTAAATAGGATACCTGTATCTCCAAAACAGACAATGTTACAGTCCTGAAACTTGGTATTTAGATTCGTCTTGAAAAATAAAACAACACTTATTTTACCATGTTCTGAAAATTCCTTGGGGGGGCAAAAACGAGGGTTGAATACCTTTATCAGTATACCTACATTTCAAAAACCGAAGATGTTACGGGTGTGAAACTTGGTATTTACAATCTTTGTGAAAAAAACAAACATTTTTTTTGCCATTTTCCACAAATCCAATTGGGGGGATCGGGGGAAAGGGGTCTGAATATTTTTATCATTATACCTATATTTCAAAAACCAAAGATGTTACAGCTGTGAAATTTGGTATATACAATCTTCGTGAAAAAAAACAAACATGTGTTTTGCCATTTTCCACAAATCCAAATAAGGGGGGGGTCGAGGGAAAGGGGTCTGAATACTTTTATCAGTATATCTATAGTTCAAAAACCACGATGTTACAGGTGTGTAGTTTGGTAATTACAATCTTTTGAAAATAAAGAACCACGTGTTTTACCATTTTCCAAAAATCCAGTGGGGGTGCAAAAAGGGGGATGAATACCTTTATCACTATACCTATATTTCAAAAACCAATGATGTTACAGGTGTGAAATTCGATATTTACAATCTTCGTGCAAAAAAAAACCATGTTTTACCATTTTCCGAAAATCCAGTTAAGGGGGGTGGGGGAAAGGGATGTGAATACTTTTATCAGTATACCTATATTTCAAAAACTAAAGATGTTACAGGTGTGAAATTTGGCACTTACGTTCTTCTTGAAAAATAAAAAAACACGTGTTTTACATTTTTTCCAAAAATCCCAAGTGGGGGGAAAGGGGGGTTCTACCAAAAAAACCTCAAGTTTCTTTTAAAAACCAATTTTAACAAATCCTAAAATCCACGCGAGCGAAGCTGTCCTGGGTTCAAGAACATTGAAATGTTACAGTCGTTACAGAAATACAATGCTAATAACATGCAAGATATTAAAAAACAAATACAGATTTACACAGAAAATAAATATGTAGGAAATAGTCATTATGTTACATGTTTACAGGTGCATTCCGTATTGAGGTATGTTAATAGGGAGCTCTTGAGTGACCTAAGACTGGGCGAAGATTTGATGATGCCTGGGAGGGTATTCCATAACTGCAGCGCTCTGTAGGAAAATAAGGATCGAGCCACTTTCTTTTTGTATTGTGGTATTGTAAGTAAGGTGCTGGTTTTTTTATGTCCTCTGATGGGTTTTCCCACTATCAGTGGTCCACACTACCTCAATGTTTTTCAAGTTTTGTGTTGTTATTGTTGTTTGTTTTTAGATTTTTCTTTTTGGTGATCACTCGTACTATTTGCTATGCTACTAGGGGGTATGGGCAGGTCCCGGGCTCTGACGCCCTCCTCTCTCACTATTTTGAATGGCTAATTTAAATTTGATTTCTATGAATGTCCGAGGTCTTCATATGCCAGCCAAACGCTCGAAGGCTCTTGCAGAATTCCAGAGGTTGAAAGGTGTGCCCTCTGTCCCCTCTCCTGTTCCTGCTGTATCTGGAACCCCTATTGCAGGCGATTAGAGATAATCCGGCGATTCGGGGAGTAACTGTTCCGGGACAGGAGCTCAAGGTGGCCGCATTTGCGGATGACCTGTTGTTCACCTTAACGGATCCCCTTGCATCGGTGTCGGCTTTGATGGCGGAATTAGATGCATTCACAGCTTTCTTGGGATATAAAATTAACGTGATGAAGAGTGAGTTTTTAGGGGTAAACCTTTCACGAGTTGTGACCGAGAGTATTCGTAATACTTATGGAATGCGGTGGGTTCCGGAGTGACTTAAATATTTGGGAATACGCTTATCGTCGGAACTAGCCAAATTATTTCAGTTGAATTATGTTTCTCTGCTGCAACAGATTAAGGGTGACTTACGTGACTGGAACTTGCCCCATATTTCAAGGTTGGGAAGGATCAATGTCTTACAGATGAATATATTACCTCGACTGTTATATTTGTTCCAAACCCTTCCTATTACTGTACCTCAAACTTTTTTTTCCGATTTGCGACAGACATTTACAGGCTATGTCTGGAGAGGGAAGAGGGCGAGGATAGCTTACAGCGAATTGACAAGACTGGTGGGAAGGGGTGGTCTGGGCTTGCCCCATGCTTATTTTTACTATCTAGCAGTGTTTTTTTCCATACTATACAGCTTGGCAAAGGGAACGATGGGTAAGCTTTGGGAAAACGTGTTACAGGCAGGAATTACTTGGCCATTGTCCTCCTTGCCCTGGCAGTCGGCACCGCTGGCGAACCTGGGGCTACGGTCACACCCGCTGCTGGGCACACTGCTAAGGTTGTGGAGGAAACATGGAATGGCGTTAGGACTGACTACACTGACTTCCCGCCTGACACCCTTGACTCACAATCCACTGTTCCCACTGACCGACATTTTTAGATGGGTTACTACCAAAACCGTATATACCGCTAGAAGCAGTAGTGGAAGACAACAGCTTGCTCCCCCTGGACCGATTAGTGGCCCCAGAAATAGCGACCAAGTCTATGGTGAAGTTCCAATATGCCCAACTGAGTCATTTTATTCGCTCTACTACGTGGTTGACAGAGGGGTTGCCGCCATTGGCCCCATTGGAGACCTTCTGTACCGATAAGACTAGATATGGACATATTGTCTCAAATATTTATTCATACATATTGAGAGGGGCCTATAAAATTGATTCTCTGTTGCTACTTAATAGGGCTGTGCAAATAATTGCAATCGCAATCGAATCGCGATTTCCTTTTTTTTGTAATTCAAAGTTTATTGTAAAAGGTATAAGGCAGAAATTACAGAAAGTAAAGACAAATATACAGAATATGTAAAGTACAACATAAGAAAGTACACACCAGGAAAGAAAAAAAAAAAAAAAAGAAGGGGGGAGGGGGTGAGGGGGGGAGGGGGGAGGCTCCGAGACGGGCAGAGACATTCAGCTTAATAAGGTAACGTTACAGGTCCAACATCCCGAACCGTGATTACCCCATCGTATAGAAACTCTTATGGCATATCATGTCCCAACTCCTAAAAAAGAAGAAAAAAAAAAAAAAAAAAAAAGGGGGGGGAGGGACGGGGGAATAAGGGAAAACAGCAAGAGTAGACATAGCAGAGTAAGAAAAATTTACCATGCAATTAATAAATCGCATAAGGCTGCAATTTTCGGCTCCCTGTTAACTTCCGGCGGCACGGTGCTTTGGGCGCTCGCAGGGGGAACCACATGACGAGCCACGTTCTCGCGGCTCGTCACATGGTTCCCCCAGGCGAGCGCCCAAGCTTCATGCCGCCAGAAGTTAACAGGGAGCTGAACACGTGGCGCACAGAGGTGAGCTGGGGTAGTATCCACATGCTGGGGCAGTATATCCATGAGCTGGGGCAGTATATCCATGAGCTGGGGCAGTATTTCCATGTGCTGGGGCAGTATATCCATGAGCTGGGGCAGTATATCCATGAGCTGGGGCAGTATTTCCATTGCTGGGGCAGTATTTCCATGTGCTGGGGCAGTATATCCATGTGCTGGGGCAGCGTTTCCATGTGCTGGGGCAGCGTTTCCATGTGCTGGGCAGTGTTTCCATGTGCTGGGGCAGTATATCCATGTGCTGGGGCAGTATATCCATGTGCTGGGGCAGTATTTCATGTGCGGGGCAGTATATCCATGTGCTGGGGCAGTATCCATGTGCTGGGGCAGTATCCATGTGCTGGGGCAGTATATCCATGTGCTGGGGCAGTATATCCATGTGCTGGGGCAGTATATCCATGTGCTGGGGCAGTATTTCCATGTGCTGGGCAGTATATCCATGTGCTGGGGCAGTATCCATGTGCTGGGGCAGTATCCATGTGCTGGGGCAGTATATCCATGTGCTGGGGCAGTATATCCATGTGCTGGGGCAGTATATCCATGTGCTGGGCAGTGTATCCATGTGCTTGGCAGTATATCCATGTGCTGGGGCAGTATTTCCATGTGCTGGGGCAGTATCCATGTGCTGAATACTGAATACATTTAGAATGTATGTAGCATGTTTGAAAAAGCAAAAACAATTGGCTAAATCGCAAATAAAATCGCAATATTCATTCAAGAAATCGCAATATGATTATTTTGTCAATATTGCACAGCCCTACTACTTAAGTGGGAAACAGATTTAGGAGCAGACATTTCGACTGAAGAATGGTCCAGGGCTTTCGAATTTACATACTTTGCATCCTGGAGTCAGGCACTTTGTGAATCGAATTGTAAATTGTTTATGAGATGGTATCAGGGCCGGTGCAAGCTTTTTTGCCTAGTCAGGCGAAGGTCTGTTTTGGTGCCCCCCCCCCCCCGTCATGTCAAGCCAATCAGGATAGAGATGCATAATAATCTCTATCGTGAGTGTTCGGTGTCGTCACGCAGAGATTAAAGGATGCTTAAAGTTGGTCTTGCAAGGACAACCTTTAGCAGCGTTGTGAGTCACTGATGGGGGGACAGCCACCAGTGCTGTCTTTATGGACTTATATAAACACTGTCTTTCTTCTGGAAAGGCAGTAGTTACATTTGTCAGACTGTAGGAACAACATATTTGGGTATATATTTGCGGCCCCCAGCTCATGTATGGGTATATATTTGCGGCCCCCAGCTGCTCATATGGGTATATTTGCGGCCCCCTGCTCATGTATGGGTATATATTTGCGGCCCCCAGCTCATGTATGGGTATATATTTGCGGCCCCCAGCTGCTCATATGGGTATATTTGCGGCCCCCTGCTCATGTATGAGTATATATTTGCGGCCCCCAGCTCATGTATGGGTATATTTGCGGCCCCCAGCTGCTCATATGGGTATTATTTATGGTATAAATTTTCCCCCAGCGAGTCTCTTACCTCTCTGCTCAGCTGACTGTGTCTGATTGACTGTGACAGTGTGCACAGCACTGCTCACTGCTGCCTGCTGACTTCTGCTGCCTCACCTTGGCACTGCAGGCCCCCCCGTCGCCCGCTGGCGTTCTAGTTCTACTCAGTCCACACTCTCAGGCAGTCAGGGAGGGAGTGAGACGAGAGACCAGACCACCAGGGACAATCAGGGACCAGACCAGGTAGTAGGTTTTTTAGTAGCAACAATTTTTTAGGCTTAGCTTAAGCTAGGCACCGCCACCGTCGCTCTCTGCGTCCCCCTCGTTGTGACACGTGACGTCACGTCTCGAGGCGACTGGTGCGAGCAGCCGCTGGCGCTGGCCAGGCATGTGATGCACACGTGCACACGCACCTTTCCCGCTCGCCTGTGATTGGATTCGGGAAGCAAGGCCAGGCAGGGAACCACGTGGTGCTTGTTGTCCCCTCCCTCTCATTGCCCCCTTCCAATCCCAGGCAGGGGCGGATCCAGAGACTAGTCTCGGGAGGGGCACTTACAGAAAATAAGGTGTTTTAGCAGAGAGCCCGACTCACGAGAATTTACAGAGGGCCCGGCTCACAGGAGCTTACAATCTAGAGGAGCAGAGGGCCCGGCTCACAGGAGTTTACAATCTAGAGGAGCAGAGGGCACCCAGGAGCTTACAATCTAGAGGAGCAGAGGGCACCCAGGAGCTTACAATCTAGAGGAGCAGAGGACACCCCGGATTTTACAATCTAGAGGAGCAGAGGGCACCCCGGATTTTACAATCTAGAGGAGCAGAGAGCCCCCAGCTCACACATGAATTTGCCCCAGCTCAAGGATTTGCCCAGCTCAATGGATTTGCCCCCAGGTCATGGATTTGCCCAGCTCATGGATTTGCCCCCAGCTCATGGATTTGCCCCCAGCTCATGGATTTGCCCCCAGGTCATGGATTTGCCCCCAGGTCATGGATTTGCCCAGCTCATGGATTTGCCCCCAGGTCATGTATTTGCCCAGCTCATGTATTTGCCCAGCTCATGTATTTGCCCAGCTCATGTATTGCCCCCAGGTCATGGATTTGCCCAGCACATGGATTTGCCCAGCTCATGGATTTGCCCCCAGGTCATGGATTTGCCCCCAGCTCATGGATTTGCCCCCAGGTCATGGATTTGCCCCCAGGTCATGGATTTGCCCAGCACATGGATTTGCCCAGCTCATGGATTTGCCCCAGGTCATGGATTTGCCCAGCTCATGTATTTGCCCAGCTCATGTTATGCCCCCAGGTCATGGATTGCCCAGCACATGGATTTGCCCCCAGCTCATGGATTTGCCCCAGCTCATGGATTTGCCCAGCTCATGGATTTGCCCCCAGGTCATGGATTTGCCCAGCACATGGATTTGCCCAGCTCATGGATTTGCCCCCAGGTCATGGATTTGCCCAGCTCATGTATTGCCCAGCTCATGTATTTGCCCCCAGGTCATGGATTTGCCCAGCACATGGATTTGCCCAGCACATGGATTTGCCCCAGCTCATGGATTGCCCCCAGGTCATGGATTTGCCCAGCTCATGGATTTGCCCCCAGGTCATGGATTTGCCCAGCTCATGGATTTGCCCCCAGCTCATGGATTTGCCCAGCTCATGTATTTGCCCAGCTCATGTATTTGCCCCCAGGTCATGGATTTGCCTCCAACTCTCACCTGGATTGTTGCCCCAGCTCCGGCAGGGGGTTGAGGGACCCAGATGCCGGGCAGCGCGGGAGCGCCTGCCCGATCTTGAACAGTCCGTCCTGTGAAGTGGATGCGGCTGTGTGCGTGCGCAGCCGGTCACGCGGTCCGGCCAGTCAGGTGGTACTGAGACTCAGTACCACCTGATTAGCCGGACCACGTGACCGGCTGCGCACGCACACAGCCGCATCCACTTCACAGGACGGACTGCTCAAGACCGGGCAGGCGCTCTCGCGCTGCCCGGCATCTGGGTCCCTCAACCCCCGGGCCAAATCTCGGGGGTCGGTCATCCGATTACACCCCGGGCCGGCGCCCCTCACACTGGCAGGACGCCAGACAGTAAGGCGGCCGCCTGTGCCGCCTTACGTTAGCGCCGGCCCTGGATGGTATCTTACCCAGTCTGTTTTACATGCTATGGATCCATTGTTGCCTGATATCTGTTGGAGGTGTAAAGTGGCCAGAGGTAACTATGTCCACATATGGTGGACTTGCCCGAAAATTCATAGCTTCTGGTCAGACGTTGCACATGAGATATCGCGCTTAGGGGGACTGGAGGTGGAATTTACTCCCTCTGCCTATTTGCTTAATGTACTTCCCTTTTCTATGTCCCCTTTAAAAACTAATTTCTAGCAATTCTGTTAACCGCAGCGAGGGCACGGATTCCGTTATACTGGAGGAGGGAATGTGCACCCACCGTCAGGGATTGGGTTCTGAGGGTGGAGGGGATCAGAGCTCTAGAAGAAGCGCACTACAATAGTTTGGGTAAATATGAGGAATTTTATGCGATTTGGCGTTCATGGTCCTCGAACCTTCGCTCAATAACGGTATCAGACAGGTCACCGGAGGAGGAAGAAGCGGTCTCGTAAGATAGTCGACCTGTTATTGGGGGTTAGAGGTGAATTAAAACCTGAGCCCGGTGCTGTTTTGTCTTGACATACCATCCTGGTACTAGCTTTACTGCTGTTTATTTATAGATACGATGATCACCTTTTTAGTTCGTTAATTTAGAGTTTGTTATTTGTTGTATTATAAAATTCTGGCACTGTCTATGACCTAGAGGCACTTTGATTGTATCCTATATTATTGTGACTTTTTTCACTATTGTCTCTTATGTGACATGTATTTTATACTTTGCCAATAAAAACATTTTTTTTTTTTAAACATATTTTTATTCGTCTCAGATCAAGATGAAATTACAGAAAAAGGGGTAACAGTTTTTTTCCTTTTCATATCATGTACAATCTGTAACAATGCAAAAATCACAGCTTCCGGTTTTAATTAAAGTATTACATCACAAACCAGCACCGAAGTGTCATGGCAATGTCAGCATTTAAAGCTCAGAGGAGGACGGCTGGGTTAGGGTATCCCGGGAAGTGGAGGCAAGAAAGTTAACTAACAAGTGGTCAGAGGTATCTGAGGGGATCGGAGGGGTGCTCCGCAGCATTTGTAGGGAATACCATGGGGCATCGCAGAACGTGTTTCGTAGGGAGGTTTTGACCTCAGGTGGTAAGGCACAAATAAAAGGGGACCAATGGGTAAAGAATTGTTGAGTTTTCTCAGTCTGATGTAGTGAGGCCTCAGACCAGTCAGCCAAGAATATGGAATAAATTCTGTCGGACATCATGCGGAATGAGGGGAGGGTACCAGATATCCATTGAGATAATATGGCCTTTTTGCCCGTCGCTGCTAAGAGACCTAACCAAACCGGTGGCATCTAGAGAAGGTTGAAGGGTCTGTGAAGTTGGCAAGTTGAAAATAGCCCAGTTAGGCGTGAAGGGAATCTCGATTCGGAGAACCAGAGAGCTGAATCGGCGTACGGTGTCCCAAAACAATTGAATAAAGGGGCACGACCAGAGACAATGATGGAGGTCGGCTGGGGAAAAATTGCATTTTAAACAGTTGGCATTAGGTAATAGTCCCGAACGGGCCATTCTGTCCGGCGCCATGTAGGCTCGGTGGAGTATCCTATACATGTCCCAATAGTTGGCGGATGGGAGAGTGCGTCTAGATACCAGAGTAGCCGACACCAGGTCGTGGGGGGTAAGGTTTGGAAAAGTAGTGGCCCATCGAGAGATAGCCTTCCAGGGTTTCGAGGTGGGGAGTGAATGTTGTAGAAGTGTGTAAATGGTTGAAGTCGAGGGAGGAGACGAACTATGTATGAGTAATTGCGTGTCTAACGGGTTAGTTAAATCAGTGGGAGATAGGGTATGCAGTTGTGCGAGAAGGAACTGTCTGAGTTGTAAGTAATAAACAGGGTGTATAGTTAATGGGGCAATGCGTTCTGTCAAGGCTGTGTAAGAATAAGGCAGACCTGATGCTCCGTCTAGGTAATGGTGTAGAAGTCTAAAACCTCGCTGGGCCAGGGTTCGAAAGATAGGAGCAGGGGAGGCATTTTGAAAGTGAGGGTTGTGCAAGATAGGGGACCAAAGGGATGTTTGCCAGGACAATTGGAGGCGTTTACGAATTCTGACCCAAGCTAATTTCGTCGTGGAGAGCAAAGGGTTATCGCGTAGGGGGGGGGATGGCTGAGAGTGTTGGTGAAGAAATGCTAGTAAAGAGGAGGCAGGAAGTAGCGCGTGTTCCACATGTAAGGCTGTGAAGCGTGAAGTATCATTCAGCCAGTCCGATACGTAACGATATAGTGCTGCTAGGTTATAATCTAGTAAATTGGGGAAGTTGATACCTCCCCTCGCTATCGGTTGCTGAAGGATAAGGAGTGGTATACGTGCCCGCTATACTTGCCAAATAAAGGACACGTACAGCCTGTTGAATAACTGAAGATCATTAGGTTTCAGTAGGAGAGGCAATACTTGTATAGTGTATAGTAATTTGGGAAATAAGGTCATTTTAATAAGTGAGGCCCGCCCCAAGTAAGAAAGTGGAAGTGAGCTCCAGCCTCCAAAAGTGCTTTTGTTTGGCTAAGTGAGGTCTATGTTGAGTTTGTATAAGCGGGAGAGGTCAACCAGTAGAATAGTACCCAGGTATTTAATATACGGCGAGGGTGCCCAGGAGAAGGGAAAGCCCTGGAGCCATGAACCCTGTGGTTTGGGGCCTAGAGGTAGAGCTACTGTCTTGGCGTAGTTGATTTGGAAGCCGGAGGCTACGTGGAAGGAGTCAAACAACTTCAATAGGGGAGGGATCGCGGAGGCGGGGTCTGAAAGGAATATCAACAATTCGTCTGCAAAGGCTACAACTTTTAATACTATCGTGGGGGACAAATGAATTCCTGATATTGTTTGGGACATCTCTATGATACGTATTAGAGGTTCTAGGGCCAGGTTAAATAATAACGGGGACAGAGGACATCCTTGCCTAGTTCCTCGTTCTAGGTTAAAGGGGGCGGAGTTGAGTCCATTTGCTGTGATCATAGTGGAAGGCGTAAGATAGAGTGCACGAAAAAGTGTTAAGGATGTCTTACCAAAATGATGAAACTTAATAAATCTGACTAAATAATCCCATGAGATCCTATCGAACGCCTTATCTGCGTCACAGCTCAGTAAGAGGTTTGAGGATTGTGGCGTGAGGAAGATGACCATATTGCCGCTATGGCTTTGCGTATATATTAGTGGTAATGGCGGCCGTTAAGGAATCCTGTTTGTTGAGGCCCTATGAGGCGTGCAAGGGGTTTTTGAAGACGGCGGGCCATGATGGAGGACAGTATTTTGAGGTCAGTATTTAGTAGTGCAATGGGATGATAGGAGGTAACCAATGTTGGGTCCTTTCCCGGTTTGGGGAGAACCACCACCCGCGCCTCATTAAAGGTCGGGGGCGGGGTCCCACCCCCCAGGATATTGTTATACAGCGTAACTAAGTGGGGAATCACCAGGCCAGAAAGGAGTTTGTAATATTCCGCCCCAAAGCCATCTGGGCCCGGTGTTTTTCCGTTTTTAAGTGAGGTTATTGTCGCTTTGATTTCGGCGTGTGTGATGGGTACTGAGAGTGCGTCGCGTTCTCCTGGGGAGAGTTTAGGCACTTGGGCTGTATGAAAAAGATTTAGTTGGGCGGCACAGTCATCGGGGCCTGCTTTATAGAAGTCCGCAAAGTAGGTACGAAAGTGATCCACTATGTCATTAGGTTTGGTAAGAATGGTTCCGTCCGAGGTCTTGAGTTTTGAAATTAAGGGTCTAGTCTGGGTCTGGGAGCGTACCAAATTAGCAAGAAGTCGACCTTGTTTGTTGCCAAAGCGGAACAGAGCCTGTTTTTGACGTTGGCATGTACGGTGTGCTTGTTCTGTGGCTAAGGAGTCGTATCGCATCTTGTCATTTTTGTATTTTTGAAGGGTCGTGGAGGTTGGGTCTAAGAGATAAGCTCTATAGCTGCTAAGGAGCTCTGAGTGGGCATCGGAGAGGTGTCTAGAAGTCTCTTTTTTTGTGCGGGCGGCATATTCCATTATTTGACCCCGAAGCACTGCCTTCGACGCAGACCAAAAAAGGTTGACGTCGTCGACATGCTCAATGTTATCGTCCATGTAATTATTCCATGCCAGTTCAACGTGAGAGGTGAAGAGACCGGAAGTCATGAGATGCGAAGGAAAGTGCCAGTTCCTAGAATAGGGCACCGGGGTTTCCAATGTGATTTCTAGTGTGATATGCGCGTGGTCCATGAGAGTTATTGGGCCAATGTCTGTCCGTAGGGCACGGTTGGAAAGTAAGCTTGAAACCAGAAAAAGGTCTAGGCGGGAAAAGGATTTGTGCGGGTCGGAATAAAATGTGAAATCCCTGCCCGTAGGGTGGTGGGAGCGCCATACGTCATCCAGGTCAGAATGGGGAACTGAGGAAGGTTGGGCCTGTGTGTTGAGCACGTCCTCTAGCCATCGTACGACTGGGTGCTCGGTCTAAAATAGGGTCTGGGACCTCGTTGAAATCACCCCCCACAACCCTACGGGAAGAGTCGTGTAAATGGAGTAATGGTAACAGTGATTTAAAGAAAGTGAGATTGGGGCTATTGGGAGCATAGATGTTAAGTAGTTGTAGGGGTTCTTGTCCCACTGTCAGGGCGAGAAAGGTATATCTGCCTTCTGGGTCATTAATCTCAAGCAAGTCAGAGTATGGGAGACGTTTGTGGAGAAGGATAGTGGTACCACGCGATTCTGCGTGTGAACGGATGATGTCTGGAAGCCTATCCAGGGGGCGCGTAGTGACTGGTTTGGGGAAGTCCAGTGCGTTTCCTGAAGGAAAATTATGTCAGGATCTAACTTTTTCAAGTATTGTAGTACTTTTTTCCTTTTGATAGGCGAATTAAGGCCTTCCACATTCCAGGATACCAGTTTCAACGATTTGCGTGTAAAAATCTGTGGTTATAGAGGAGGGTACTTTCAGACATAGTCTCGTGGGTCAGGGGATACCAAAAGCGGGTTCTAAGCTTAACCGTCGGGAACAATTTGTTAAGTGGGGCCGGGAACCGTCCCAGCATCTGCTCCACAGCCCCATATACATCAGCGACCAGTGTTACCTCCTGCCTATGATTCAAAAGGCTAATCAGAAACATTTTAAACATTAAGCACCCAACAGGAACATAGGGGCGCCTGCATCTTGAAGAAACAAAATTGACCAGAAAACAAACAGAAGAACCATAAACAATGTAACCGAGATTAACCAAAAGGGTCCGGGTGGTGAGCGGTAAACATACGGTTCGGACCGTGGTTGGATCTAGTCCTGTCCGTGGAGTCCAGCACCGGAGAGTTAGTAAAATCGAACAAAAGGGGAAAAAGTCGTAGGGATCCATTGCATCTCCAGGACCACGCTGAGCCCGTTGCAGAGTCGGAACTACAATCAGGTTGGGGGGTTCGATGAGCGTTGCCTTGTGGATGTCGATGAGGGGGAACGTGCAGTGTCATCTTCCAATATGGTCAAGGCGTCGGTTGGTGAATCGTAAAAGGTGACTTGGCCGTGAAGGTGAACTCGCAAGCGAGCAGGGTATTGTAGCGTGAACCGCACATTAGCCGCCACCAATTTGGAGCAGATGGGGGCGAAGGCCCTGCGACGGGCCGCCAGAGATGCTGAGAAGTCCTGGAAGAGGCGTAAAGTAGTTCCATTGTATTCTAGGGTATTGGCTTTCCTATACGCCTGCATGATGCGGATTTTGTCTGAGAAATTCAGCAGTTTAAATATGACAGTGCGAGGGCGACCTAGGGATGGAGAAAGGTCCGGTCCCAGACGATGTACCCGTTCCACAGTCAGCGCTGAATTATCCGTTAATCCCAGGGCTGTGGGGAGCCATGAGGACACGACGTGGTGTAGTTGAGGACCTTTTACGGTTTCAGGGAGTCCCACTATTCTTAAGTTGTTTCTACGGCTCCTGTTCTCTAGGTCGTCAACTTTGTCTATCAGGGAGGAAAGGAGCGCGTCGTGAGATTCCACGGACGTTTGGAGGGGGGGTCAGTCCATCCTCCAGAGTGGACACCCTTTCCTCCACCTCAGTCAGTCTTTGTGCTTGCGAGGTGAGCTGGGAGAGCGCCAGGTCAATGGCGGTCGATAGTCGGCCCAATTTTTCATCTAGCAATGGCGAGAGCATAGCTGTGAATTCCGCCATCTGCATGACAGTAGTGGGCGGTGGAGGGGTATTCAGGTGTGGGCTGGAGGGTGGGCTTCCCAGATCAGATGTGGAGGGAGTCGGGGATCGTGTCGGTGCCGATGTACCTTTGCCCTGGGATTTGGTTGTAAGGAGTTTGAACTTTTTGTGGATGATGCAATGAATTTATCCATGGTGAGGCGTAGGCCGGGCAACTGTAATATGCAGACAATGGGAGTGTCCAGAAAAATTATGATATACAGACAGTGCGGAGTGTCCAGAAAAATTATGATATACAGACAGTGCGGAGTGTCTAGAAAAATTATGATATGCAGACAGTGCGGAGTGTCCAGAAAAATTATGATATACAGACAGTGCGGAGTGTCCAGAAAAATTATGATATACAGACAGTGCGGAGTGTCTAGAAAAATTATGATATGCAGACAGTGCGGAGTGTCCAGAAAAATTATGATATACAGACAATGCGGAGTGTCCAGAAAAATGATATACAGACAGTGCGGAGTGCCCAGAAAAAATTTGTTACGTTTTTTTTTTTTGAAAATAAAAAATTTATATGGGCCGCAGAGAAAGGTTTTCTTATATTTATATACAGTGGGCCAGCAGAGAATTTTGTAACAATGGGGATCCTATTGGGGCAGAAGGACAAGGTAAGCAGGTGGTGTAGGGCTCCGGTCCAGCACCGAGTTGTGTGGTGGCACTGAGGGGGGATGGGTTGAGCAGGCCCGGGTCTGTCGGGTACTCGTCGTCAAGCGGCACGGGGTTCTTCTTTGCCGCCTCCGCTGATGGGTGGCACGGTGGTCTAAACGGGGGGTCACTCCACCCTCAAGTCGGAGGTTGGGGCACGAACACCCAGAGGCGCCAATCGTCCGCACGTGGGGGGGCAGGAAGCCTTTCAAGTAGGCCTCAGCACGTGGTGGCGCTCCCGCTATACCAGCGCCGCGGCAGCCGCCCGGTATTCCGGGCAAGCGGAGGCTGGATGGTGGATCGCTGGTGGTCCCCCTCCCTGTGGCAGCAGCATCCAGCAATTGACTGTGCAGGGGCCGGGCGGAACCCGCAGAAGATTGCGCACCCACTCGGCGCGGGTAGGGAGACGGCCGGTATACGGCCTGTGTACCTCCGGGAGTGACGAATGGAGGATCAGCGTTGTCACTGGTGGAAGGTGAGCCTGGATCTTCCCGGGTGCCGACGTTGAACCAGTGGGGGACTGGGAATTTGTCGTCGCGTGGTCCCTGTCGGCGGACAGCTGTTAAAACGCGGCCATCTTCTCGGCCCACCTCCCGGAAGTCTTCCAATAAAAACATTTTACACAAAAAAAATTATTTGTTTTGGAATATGTGAAAATTATCAATGTCAGATAATCAATGCATGGGAGTTAGAGATGTGGTGTGAAATCTTGAGTGCATTGTGTCCTGGGATGGTCTACTAGCGATGGTCTGCCTGCAATGGTCTGTTTGAACAGCGCGGCTCCAATTATAGTCAATTTGACGTCACTGACAATCTATTCTCTATATTAAAAATAATATTTACTATTTCTCAAGAGGGCAGTGTTGCACTTCAGATTATTTCCACCATTTAATTTTAATATCTCAGGTCAAAGGTCAATCTGACTTACAAAGACCCTATTTTCAGTCTTTGACTTTTATTTTGACGGGATAGACTCAAATTTAGATTTCCACTCCTCTCAAAGTTTTTACTAAGTCTCTATCAGTTGAATTCCTTTCTCGGTTAAAATCACAGAATCTATTCTTCAGTAATTATACTATTTACCCATTCTACACTCTACAATATTTATTGGAGCATCTATTTTCTACTGTAAATATAATAAAATATACCTGGATTATAAAAATATATTTCGTAAATATAAATCATACATTTGCAAAATCTTTAACTTTTATTCCTATACCCAAAGAGAAAATATCTTTTTGTTTTAAAGACTTGTCATATTTAAATTTATTGGTTTGTCTTAACATGTCTGGCACTTAGCTTCAGCATTATATCACAAAGACATTTTAGGTTCTAATCATGTTTGGCATCTATAGAAACAAAAACATAACTCTTAGTTTCACCTAGCCGTGAACTATTTAAAAAAAAATCTCTGTTCATTTCTAAAACTAGGGAAAATTGAAAAAGAAAAAAGACGTTCCATTTAAACATGATGGCAACAGGCATCCATTTTAATTTTTCCTCTTTCTAATATACCGGACATAATCCCCCTTTGGTTTCATCTGTTCCATTTTCAAGAGAACTCGATGGAAGCATGCAATATTTCCACCTTTTACCAATTAGGCTAGGTTTCCACCTTTCGCAACACGTCTTTCTTCTTTCATTCATTTAATAATTGAAAATGTAGTGTTTTTTAAACTTCAATGTACGTACTTTCTTTGTTAGTACAATCATCCAGACAGTTAGAAACATAATTACTATACAAATAACAATCTCTGTAATTTTTGGCCCGTTATAAGCAGATAGCAATTGATGATCAAGCTGTGAATACATTGGAGCATAAATCGTTAGATTATCTTTCTTCATTAGAAGTTCAATCGTATGATCAGGCTTGCTCTCTAGCAGAAATTTCAAATCTGGATTCATAGGTATCTCTCGCCCTTGGAAGGCGTTGACAATTTGTATCTCGACATACCAGACTTAATTTCCGACCGGATAAAGAGTAACGTCTCTGATAACAACTATTGATTCTTTAGGAACTTTTACGAGAATTGCTGGTGTAGGTATCAACACTTTCTGGTTTTGTACCAGATCCTTCCGGTAAACATTTGCTTCTCTTTCTGTGTAAAACAGCGGTTGCAATAAAATATGCAGCAAATCCGGTGGTTCTTGTATATCGCAATAAACAGTTTCCTGGCTTTATCCAGCATGTCTTTCACGCTTGCATGAGCTTGATTCACATGGGACTTTAACATTGGATCTGCTCGGAATTGTGCGGAAAATCATAGAATTTCCAGATAATCGCAATATCCTCGGTCTGACTCATCTTTGCGGATTAGCGTCGCAGTTCGGATTAACCACTTTTCTCTATTTCTGTTGAAAGAAAGAGTATAAATAACCATTCAAAGATTTCAATCTATGTACCAGTCAGTTTTCCTTAAACACAACTAGCGATTTCACTCAAATTCCCTATAGAGACTCTGAGCTCGGATTAAATTTAATTAACCATACGGATCTAGTCTATCTACTAACTGGATTTAAACATCTGAATGCTGGGAAGAAGAGTCACATGTTAATTAAAACAATCACTTCACATGATACCAGTTAAGGGTCTTCTGCGGGTCCATTTTCACACATCCTGAGGTGAGATCTAGGATGACAAACACGCAATTGATTAATGTGAACCCATTTTTCAATACTCTCCTTTCCTTTGGGTATCTCTATCTTATACGCCACAGGAGACAGTTTATCAATTATCGAGTATGGTCCTTTCCAGGATGGAAGAAACTTTCTTTTACTCGATCTCTACTAAAATTATACAGATACACCTTTTCGTCAATCTCATACTCCTTTTTGGTAGTCTTAAAATCATAATAAGCCTTATTAGATACAGCGGCCTTCTCTAGGTTCCATAGCGCAAAAGCAAATGCTTACTGTAAATAATAACGTAGGTTTTCTATATACTGATGTGTGGTAGCAGCATTTATTAAATTCTGATCTGAAATGCGATACAATAGATGTTGTGGTAACACCATCTTCCTTCCAGTCATTAACTCAAATGGCGACATCTTAGTCAAGGTACTTGGCGTGGCTCGAATAGCCATGAGCACTAAAGGCAACTTTACATCCCAGTCCTTTCCTGATTCTTTTACAAATTTCTTTAGGACATTTACAATTGCCTGGTTATAGCGTTTGACACTTACACTAGACACGGCACGATACGCAATATGCAACTTACGCTTGACACCTAACATTTTCCACATTCTTGTCATTACATCACTCGTAAAATGGCTACCACGGTCAGACTCCAACCTTTGAGGTAGACCAAACCTTGAAAATATATGGTTAATGAGAAGGGTTGCACATGTTTCAGCAGTATTATTAGGAGCTGGTAAACACTCTATCCATTTACTAAATAGACAGGTAACTGTTAACATATATTTGTTTCCCCTTGTTGATCTTGTGACAGGACCAATAAAATCGATTTGAATATCAGATCATGGCAATGAGAAACCTTTCCTCTGGAGAGGTGCGCGATGAGTAGGGCCGTGAGGTTGAAATTGGGCACATAATAGACATCCATGGCAATATGTTTGGACGTCTTGTAACATATGGGGCCAATTAGCATAATCCCGCAATAACTCATAGGTGATCTTTTCACCTTGATGTCCCGCAGTGGGTGCATCGTGGGCATGTTGCAGCATTAAGCCTCTAAAAGGCAGTAGGAACTACCCATTGTTGTATCCCATGCTTAGATGTTCTGATCAATAGACCATCCTTAATACTGAATTGGGCCTTGGATCTCATTAAAATACGAAGATCCTCAGTCTGGTCAGGACTCTCTTCAGGTGAAGGATTATCACTAGGATTTTCAATATATTTGTAAAAGATTCCAATTACGGGATCTTGCTTTTGGCTCTTAATTAGATCTTCATTGGGAGAATCTTGACACCACTGTGCTACATTACTCTCGACCTTAGATTTAGTCTGCTGACGGGTAAGTATATCTACATGTGTTTCACGTAGTAAGTGATCAATATTTATAATTTCATCACTGACCACACCCTGTTTAGCCAATTTGTCAGCTAGGTCATTGCCTTCTTTATCCATACCTGACATTTTGGAGTGACCTTTTGTCTTTTTCCAATAAACGGTTAAACCATTTTCAGTCACCATCTTATCTATTTCTCCAAATAGATCGGCATGTTTAACAGGTTTGTTATTGGACCTGAGCATATCATTTCTTTTCCAACCAGGTAAATATTCAACGAAACTGTTATGGACATAATTAGAATCTGTGACTATCAGAAATTCTTTAACATCATAGTCTATAGCCATTTGAACGGCTTTGTAAACTGCGGCTAATTCAGTGGACTTGGCTACTTTTAGCACCGATGTTATATCCTACTGATATATTGGGATATTCTTTTGTCCATGCAATACCAATGCCAGCTACCAGTTTCCTCTCTTCTCCCACGATGGCGTGGTAAGCACAACCATCTATATATACACATGTGGAAGTAGGGAACAGTATTCTTCGTCATAGGCCTTGTAAGGTGATGATGCTTGCTCTTGTAAGAAATCATCTCCTGGGAATTCTTTTTCAGAAGAGGGATCTGCACAATCATGGAGTTCGGCAAGTCCTTGAGCTACTGGATTCTTTTGATCCTGTCTATACCGTCCCTCCAATGGCCATCCTTGTAAGGATAATGTCCATGCAGTTATTCTGCTATTGGATAGATTCCCGTCCCTTATTCGACTACTGTGTAGATATTGTAAGGGTTGGTGTGCAGTTTCAATTATAATCCTCTCTCCTTGGATATACAGTTGTGCTCAAAATTATTTAACCCCCACTGAAATTGAGTGTTTTGGCCAGTTTGACATTGATTTTGATCATTCAGTCATCTTGCTTACAATTAAATCAAAGAGGCACGTGTAGGTCAGACAAATATAACATAACATTTATAATGAAATAACCACAAATGTCTTTTCTGTGCTCACATCATTATCAGTTTTATTCAACCCCCAAGTGACATTCAATCTTAGTACTTAGTACAACATCCTTTTACAGTTATAACAGCTTTTAAACGTGAAGCATAGCTTGACACAAGTGTCTTGCAGCGATCTACGGGTATCTTCGCCCATTCGTCATGGGCAAAAGCCTCCAGTTCAGTCACATTCTTAGGCTTGCGCACTGCAACGGCTTTCTTTAAGTCCCACCAGAGGTTCTCAATCAGATTTAAGTCAGGTGACTGCGATGGCCACTCCAAAATGTTCCAGCCTTTAATCTGCAACCATGCTCTAGTGGACTTGGACCTTTCAACAGGACAATGATCCCAAGCATACCTCCAACGTCTCCCAAGCCTCAGGTTTGTGACGGACTGCAGCACATTGTCATCCAATATCTCCTGGTACTGAAGAGAATTCATGGTACCTTGCACACGCTGAAGCTTCCCTGTACCTGCAGAAGCAAAACAGCCCCAAAGCATGATTGACCCCCCGCCATGCTTCACAGTAGGCAAGGTGTTCTTTTCTTCATAGGCCTTGTTCTTCCTCCTCCAAACATAGCGTTCATCCATGGGCCCAAACAGTTCTAATTTTGTTTCATCAGTCCACAAAACACTATCCCAAAACTTCTGTGGTTTGTCCACATGACTTTTGGCATACTGCAGTCGACTCTTCTTATTCTTTGGAGACAGCAAGGGGGTGTGCCTAGGAGTTCTGGCATGGAGGCCTTCATTACGCAGTGTGCGCCGTATTGTCTGAGCTGAAACTTAAGTACCCACATCTGACAAATCTTTTCTCAGTTCCTCAGCAGTCACACAGGGACTTTTCTCCACTCTACGCTTCAGGTATCGCACAGCAGTCGAGTCAGCATCTTCTTTCTGCCACGACCAGGTAGCGTTTCAACAGTGCCCTTTGCCTTGAATTTGCGAATGATGCTTCCTATGGTCTCTTTGTATGTTTAACATCTTTGCAATCTTCTTATAGCCATTGCCCTTCCTGTGAAGAGTAATCACCTCTTCTCTTGTCTTCCTGGACCATTCTCTTGACTTCACCATGTTTGTAACCACACCAGTAAATGTCTAGAAGGAGCTGAGTATCACAGTCATTTTAAAGCTGCCTAATTGGTGCTTATTATGCTTTATTGCTGCTCCGTGACATCCACAGGTGTTTTCAATACCTGATTGAAAACACTTGAATGAACCTCTGTTCTTCAGAGTGGTAGTCTTTAAGGGGTTGAATAATTGTGTCAATGAAGAATTCACAAAAGAAACATTTATTACTGTATTACAAAACCAATTGATGTCATTTTAGTTGCATATGGTTCTTTAAAAAGTCCTTGTAGGATTTCATTCTGAATACAATTACAAATGTACACTAAATTCGCTAAAACCCTTTACAGCATTGGGGGTTAAATAATTTTGAACACAACTGTATTATATATCGTTCTTTCCGGCAGACTCGGCAGATTCATAATATGTCATTATTATATGTATACGTTATGTCCTGTCTGTATATTATAACAAAAAATGCAATAAAATTCAAATTTTCAATAATTTACAATGTGTAAAGTGTTTTTTTTTTTCACATTTTAACATGCGATCGTTTGCGGTTATATTTTCTATGGGGTGTGCTTGTTAAAAAAATTAGAAATGGGGACTCGTTACATTTTTTTTTGGGGAAAATTTGGCTATTTTTAACAAACGCACCGCATACAAAAATCGTTAGTGCAGCATCATTGTTCACATTATAATTGAAATGGGAACAATATTGCTGCATTAACAAAACCAAAAAAAAAAAAACTTGATGTCGGCCAGCTCTGGGAAAGGATCACTATCTGGCGCTTTTCAGCGCCAAATCGTGATCCGGCTCCCCAGGGGTTAATGACAGCCACCGTTTGGAAGGTTGAAACAAGGAGTTACAACGCATGCGCCAAGATGGCAGACGGAGGTAATGAAATTCCGTGTTCCATGGTGGTTAGCGGAGTAAATGCGCCAAGATGGCGGACAGCCAATTTTAAAGCATGTGTTTTAAATTGATTTTAACTGATCGTTATTTTATGAATAAAGTATATAAGGAGACAGCAGGGACAAGACAAAGGATACCAGCTGAGGAAGCCACTCTGGCGAAACGCGTCCTGGTAGCTATGCTTTGTAATTTTGTTTATAATAAATGTTTTTAAAGATTGCGGTTTTAAAGATGGTTTTGATTCGGCTTTATATTTAGTTCTGAATGTCTATTACACCAGGGGTGCCCCTGGTAAGTATTTACATTTCACTGCAGGGGAAGCATATTGAATATCCATAAGGATCCACCAACGGGTTAATGGGCACTTGAAAGAATAATTCAAGACCCATAAAGAGATTCATCCTAGAGCCGGGTGTGGGCTCTTGAGAATGTGAGTTGGATACCCTCACTACTGTTTCTTCACTCTTGAATTTACATACTGCGCAATTTTGGCCTTTATTTACTTTTCGGTATTGCTGGATATATATCAACGTACATAAAAAGGTAAACTTTGAAAGAAAGAATAATACATCTATGGACATGCAGGGTGTATAACTTTGTCAACCGGGGACTTTTTGTTTACAGGCGCTACGTTGTTGGTTTGTAGGTAAAAAGAAATATACTCACAGATTAATGAGCCGCTTTCCTTAAGTGGCTCGGTATGAAAGCATCTTTAGTATCCAAGATCTGTAACCAAATCAAGATTGGGATGGATTCCCACAGAGCTACTATCCCCGCCAGAGAGCTGCTTCCTCCACGGAAAGAATTCTGCCAACCTCCGGTGCAGGTAAAAATTTATTCAATTCAAACTGTAAAAACAATAAAACAGATAACCTATCCAGGAACGCGTTTCGCCTGCTCACACTGCAGGCTTCCTCAGTCTGTAATGTATCTGGTATTAAGTTCTAGCTCTTTATACCCACAGGTCCATCTCATTATCTTACACACATGTGCCGATCGTTCAGCGTGCGAGTCCAGACATTACAAACACAGCTCAGACTTACTGGAGTCTTTTATCAACAAGTCTGTCAGAATTTGGAAAAAATGGTATGCTGTGTTTTTACATATTACCTATTGTGATAGAGCAATCTTTCATTTTTTTGGAAGCACATTATAATTTGATATGCAAAATTCCCCATTGAGAAAATGATTATTTTTTCCCCAGTAGAATATTGAAGGCATTCACTTTACACATATATCAGAGTAGACCTATAGGGTAAGTAAGCACTTTTGATTTTTTTTAGGAGGCAATAAGTGCCAGGATCATTAGATTCGTCCAGACACTGCCTTTGTTCATTATTATTATACCAACAGCTGCAAGTCAGTTGATCATGGGGTCATGATAAACCCTTCATTGTTTTTCTTGAAAAGGGACAGTACAGGGTTAAAACAATGGGAGAAGGGGTTAAAAATTAAGTTCTCTTTACTCTTTCCTACCTTCCATCCCTTTTACCCCTAGAAGTTAATATCTCTTACCTTCTCTTCAGGCCCGGGTTCCATCAACGGTGATCGGCTGTGGTTTCCATTTTAGCCAAAGATGTAATGTAACTGGCAGAGTGAGCTCGAGCAAGTGTCGAGTCATTCCAGTTGTTCTTAATAGAAGGGCATTGAGAATCAACCTCTCCAGTAAGTGTCCTTGGGCAAGACACCTAACGGTACATAATCGCCACCCAGAACATACTTGAAAACGAGAGAAATCTCAATGTATCCTTCCTGGTAAAATCCTTTCTCAAAAAAAAACCATCGGCAAGCCAGGGATGTACAGATGTACTTTCCCAGCTTTTAAGGCTAGGGTTAAACGAACGCATCATTCGCAGCAACCGTCAAAAAGTGCGTCCGGACGCATTGACGTATTTTTTCACGGAATGCACGAAAAAGGTCAGACGACGTGCATTTTCGTGCGTGATTTTTTACGGATCGGCAATAAAACACTTCTTGCGTCTGGACGTTATGTAGGCTGGACATTAGCAGCGTCGGACCTCTCCTAATCACGCACACATGCTGCTATGCCACCGCAGCGCACTCTGTACGTCAGTACCAGCGGTTCAGCTTTCTAAAAAAAAATGCATTCATTTTCCACTTGCGTTGCGCGGCTGGACTTTCGTGCGGTCG
This sequence comes from Leptobrachium leishanense, assembly GCA_009667805.1. Taxonomy (NCBI): domain Eukaryota; kingdom Metazoa; phylum Chordata; class Amphibia; order Anura; family Megophryidae; genus Leptobrachium; species Leptobrachium leishanense. The sequence continues at coordinate 57,237,392 of CM019073.1, forward strand.
TACTTTGTATAGTGGCTGTCATTGCCCGTCATTTGCTGCTACTGCGGCCGTGATTAAGTGCGCCTAAACGCACGTTAAAAATTCGTTAGAACAGCAAAAGCTGCTCAATGGATTTAAAATTTGGGAGAATATCCCTGTGTTGATTGAGGACACTCAGGTCACTGTGATCATTAAAAAAAAATTCACTCTTTACTCCCCACACATTTATATAAATAAAAAGACCTGAAACATTAATTTTACCAAGTCACATAATGATAGAAAGAGCTTCAAGATAATAGAAATCGTCACAGACTTTAATGCCCAAGCCATTTATCTTGAGATGAAGTTCAATCTGTATCCCTGATGAGCTCTCTCTGGCACTTTTTCTTTATTTCCCTTGAACTTTGAAAGAGTTTCCCAGCTAGAAATCAAGTAGTGTATAGGACATAGACATCAGGCTATTTACACTCCCAGGTACACAGGGATACGGCACTAGTTATCCTTTAACAGCTTATTGTTATTTTAGGGGATATTTATATGCCTGTACATTCAATGAGAGACGTGTGGTCTTCCAGTCCAATCTCTTGGTAAAATAACCCTACTCTTGTTCTCAGTGAATCCTATCGACAGCACAACAAATTGTAACAGTTTTGTTACATACAGGGTTATTCAAAAAGAATGAACTGATTTCTTTACGCAATATTTTATTAAGGAAAAGTAATACAAAACTCCAGCCAAGTCCCAAGTATTATACTCACAATCAACTATTATTTCCGCTATTACAAGTGTTCAATGTGACCACCATCTGCAGTACGGGCAACATCAAATGCGAGAAGAGAATTCCTCCCAGGTGCGTATCAGCATATCACGATCCACTGAGTTGATCGCTGTTGTTATTCGATGTTTAAGGTTATAGAGGTTTTTGGGTAGCGGTGGAACTTAAACGCAATCTTTTACATATCCCCACAAGAAAAAAAAAAAAAAAAAAAAAAAAAAAATGAGGTCTGGGGATCTCGCAGGCCAAGCACAAAGAGCAAGGTCATTGGCCCCCTTCCGACTAATCCATCGCTGGGGCACTTTTTCATTTAAAAAAAGCTCAAACCATTAGATGTCAATGGGGTAGTGCTCCATCTTGTTGAAAAATGAATCGTCACAGTCAATCGTCACAATGTGCGAATTTGGGGACAGAGCACCCACATGAAACAGTCTTCTGTGCTGTGTCTCAGAACAAGGTTTATGGTCCCTTTTTCTTTGAACGAAACACCGTTACAGGACAAACCTATCTCGATATGCTTAAAAACGTGCTCTTCACTAGTGATGAGCCGAACACCCCGGTGTTCAGTTCGTATCCGAACAGCCGAACGGCCAAAATGTTCGAATACGAACTCGAACACAATGTAAACCAATAAGGGCCGAACACGCAAAATGTGTTCGTAGTTCTCCTAAATGTACCAGTGGCTGCCAGTACATTTAGGAGACCTGTGGCTGTGGCCCCCAGCCCCCGTAACTCACCTGTCCTGCAGCTGTCCCGGCCTCCTGTTCCCCGGTCCATCAGCTCCTCCGATCCATCTGGCCACGGCTCCTCTCTGCTCCACGTCTTCATGCTGAATGATCTGATTGGGCAAAGTCCTGCGCCTGACCTGGACTTTGCCCAATCAGGGCTCTAATTCAATATTGAGCCCTGATTGGGCAAAGTCCAGGTCAGGTGCAGGACTTTGCCCAATCACAGCTCAGCATGAAGAGGAGCTTTAACCAAGCTCTGATTGGTTAAAGTCTGGCACTGACTTTAACCAATCAGAGCTTGGTTAAAGCTCTGCCCCATGCCTCATCTTCATGCTGAGCTCTGATTGGGCAAAGTCCTGCACCTGACCTGGACTTTGCCCAATCAGGGCTCAATATTGAATTAAAGCCCTGATTGGGCAAAGTCCAGGTCAGGCGCAGGACTTTGCCCAATCAGATCATTCAGCATGAAGACGTGGGGCAGAGAGGAGCCGCGGCCAGACGGACCGGAGGAGCTGACGGACCGGGAACAGTAGGCCGGGACAGCTGCAGGACAGGTGAGTTAAGGGGGCCGGAGGTCTCCTAAATCTACCGGCAGCCGCCGGTACATTTAGGAGACCTGTGGACGCATTTTATATTATGGAATGTCCACGGTCGAACAAACCGCGAACATCCCATAATGTTCGGCGTTTGCCGAACACTCGAACGGCCTATGTTCGAATCGAACTCCCGTTCGAATCGAACCGAACGCTCATCCCTACTCTTCACTTCACTGCAAGCAGATTCACATGACTTCATTTTTCAGCAAGATGGAGCACTGCCCCATTGGCACCTAACGGTTCGAGCTTTTTTAAATGAAAAAGTGCCCCAGCGATGGATTGGGCGGAAGGAGGCCAATGACCTTGCTTTTTGTGCTTGGCCTGCGAGATCCCCAGACCTCAATGCGTGTGATATTTTTTTTTTTCTTGTGGGGCTATGTAAAAGATTGCGTTTAAGTTCCACCGCTACCCACTAACCTCTATAACCTTAAACATCGAATAACAACAGCGATCAACTCAGTGGATCGTGATATGCTGATACGCACCTGGGAGGAATTCTCTTCTCGCATTGATGTTGCCCGTGCTGCAGATGGTGGTCACATTGAACACTTGTAAGACAGGAAATAAAAGTTGATTGGGAGTATAGTACTTGTGACTTGGCTGGAGTTTTGTATTACTTTTCCTTAATAAAATATTGCGTAAAGAAATCGGTTCATTCTTTTTGAATAACCCTTGTCACACGGGGGCGCTATAGCGTGGTCCTCTAGGGCAATTATGGCACACAAAAGTTCTTTAAATGGTGAAATTATTCCATGCTTTATTTCTGCATCAATGAAATCATAACATCCAAACCAACCTTTGGCTTCATATCCTGCATCCAATGCAGACTCTCCAACCTCAGGAGTAGCGACAGCACCATGTGCTTATCAGTCTCTGTATTTCTCAGCTCATCCAGTGCCCATTCTAATCTGCCCCTCCCTCAAGCAGTAGCTATTTTTCCCTTTAACCCCTTAAGGACAGGAGTAATTTTACAAGTTTGGAACACTTTTGAACACTTCTAAAAGTAGAATTTCAGCTATTCCCTGTTCAACCATAATTTACCTCTTACATATTAAGTGTACCCACCCTTGTTATATATCATTTTGTTCAGGAGAAATAGGGCTTTCATTTTCCATCAAAGATTTATATATAAAATATATTATAGTAGGAAAAAAAACCTAAACACTATGAGAAAAAAGGAAATTTTGCTATTTTCAAAGTTCTCCATTGTATTTTTAGTGTGAATGACATTGTACGCTTAGCATTAAATGAAATAAAATACATATATTTCTGTTCGGCAATGTCTTACGAGTTCAAAGGTACCCCCCATGTAGAGGTTTTATGAGGTTTTGGCCATTTCAGGTTTTACAACTTGAAATTTGCCAGATTGGTTTCCTGGCCCTATGTTGACTTTGAGAAGTTATGGCAGCCCATGTATGAAAAGTACCCCAACATGTCATACCATTTTGAAAAGTAGACAACCCAGGCTATTCAAAATGGTGTACGTTTCGTTTTTTTATAGTAGTCACTTAGTCGCAAACTTGGTCTTCATGTTTGTGTTTTACATTTTTACACAAAAACTTATTTTGCTGCTAATATCATGCTCAGTCAACCTTTTACTGGCCTACAACATTGATATTTGTGGTCGGCAAAGTGTTACGAGTTCAACGGTACCCCCATGTTGCATTTTTATTTTGCTTTTTGGAAAGTTACACAGTCAAATGTAGAGTTTGCCAGATTGGTTTGCTGGGACTAGGTTGAATTTGAGAGGGTATGGCAGCCCAGGTATGAAAAGTACCCCATCATGGCATATCATTTTGAGAAGTAGACAACCCAGAGTGTTGAAAATGGGGTATGTCCAGTTTTGTAATCGTAGCCACTTAGTCTTCATGATTGTGTTTTGAATTTGTTTTACACAAAAACTGTTATTATGCTGCTAATATCATGCTCAGTCAACCTTTTACTGGCCTACAACATTGATATTTGTGGTCGGCAAAGTGTTACGAGTTCAACGGTACCCCCATGTTGCATTTTTATTTTGCTTTTTGGAAAGTTACACAGTCAAATGTAGAGTTTGCCAGATTGGTTTGCTGGGACTAGGTTGAATTTGAGAGGGTATGGCAGCCCAGGTATGAAAAGTACCCCATCATGGCATATCATTTTGAGAAGTAGACAACCCAGAGTGTTGAAAATGGGGTATGTCCAGTTTTGTAATCGTAGCCACTTAGTCTTCATGATTGTGTTTTGAATTTGTTTTACACAAAAACTGTTATTATGCTGCTAATATCATGCTCAGTCAACCTTTTACTGGCCTACAACATTGATATTTGTGGTCTGAAATGTGTTACGAATTCAACGGTACCCCACATGTAGCATTTTTATTTAGTTTTTTGGTAATTTGTCAAGTGAGTTTTAGGATTTATGTCGACTTCGAGAGAACATGGCACGCCAAGAAAGAATATTGCTCCAAAGAGGACGTGCCAATGATTCTAAATTAGTATTTTGAGTTGTTTGGTGCAGCCACTTTAGAATAGCTGGGCTTAACGTAAACAGGGACAGGCCAAATTCAGGGGATTCCAGAAGTCAGAGTAGTCGTTATAACAAGCCAATGAGTCGGTACAGGCAGCAAACAAAGAGTAGTCGGTATAACAAGCCAATTAGTCGGTACAGGCAGCAAAGGGTAATCGGGACAAAGCAGAAAAGGGGATTCAGTAATTTAGCTCTGTGTGATAAATTTTGAAGCACTCGGTTATGCAGAGGCCAGGTAGAGATGGGCAGTTAGGGCAATAATAACTAGAATCCTTTCGGATTCCTTTCTTGCGGCAGACACAACACTTTTTCTGGGGGGACTTTTTACAGTGGGTGGGAGGGACTCGGGAAGGAAAGTGTCTGCCACTTAATCTTTGGAAATCTCCTGAATCCAAAGCGGATGTAACGGGGGCCGGGGTTAGGATAAGTTGGGATATGATCTCAAGCATGAATTCTAGGAAGGGATATGGCTTTTGTACTGCTGCCTGCTTGTAGAGCACGTACGCATTGAAAATTGCAATCTCAGTCAAATAGATGGCAATCTTCTTGTACCATGCCCTAGTCTTTCGGTTCACCAGATAAGGCTGTATACATTGATCAGCCAAGTCTACTCCCCCCATAAACTTGCTGTAATCTACAATGCACTTCGGCTTTTCCAGTGGCTCAGTTCTCCCTCTCACAGACACTGGCACTGTACTTTCATCGTGCACTGTAGATAGCATGTATACATCCTTCTTAATCGGTGAACCGAAGGGCTAGCACTTCTTCCTGACGTAGAGCTGAAGAGGAGCCTCTACTTTTTTTGCCTGCTGTCAGGATTTGGGGAAAACCTCTGCGATTCTTCCGCACTGTGCCACACGCAAGGGTCTCGAAACATTATAAATTTTTAAATAGGTCGATACTGGTGTAATAGTTATCGACCCATAAATGATAGCCCTTGTTGAATAGGGGATAGACCAGATCCCACACAATTTTTCCACTGGTGCCAATACAATCGGGGCATCCTGGGGGGTCAAGGTGGCTATCTTTCCCTTTGTATATTCTAAACGCCCATGTGTAGCCTGTTGTGGACTCACACAATTTATAAAATTGGCGCCATACCGGGATCGCTTGCTTGGGATATACTGCTTGAAGAGCAGTCTGCCTTTAAATTTCATAAGGGACTCGTCTACAGATATATTTTGGTCGGGAACATAATTATCAGTGAATTTGGCAGACATAAGACTGATAAGGGGCTGAATTTTATAGAGGCGGTCATGCATTGGGTCGTTTCTTGGTGGGCACAGTGCGTTATCGTTAAAATGGAGGAATCGCATGAGATTTTCGTACCTCTCCCTCTTCATAACCCTTGGGAATAGTGGTGTAGCCAGGATGGGGTTTTTGTGCCAGTAAGACCGGATACTTGGCTTCTTCACAATTCCCATTACGAGGGTTAGAGCCCAAAATTTTTTTAACTCTATCACATCCGTTGGGTGCCACTTGTTACGCCTGTGGCGATGTGAATCCAGATGCGCATCAAGATACTGGTTGGCAAACAGGTTGGTTTGCTCAATCACCATCTCGAATACGTCGTCCAACATAAAGAGATTAAAAAAAGCTCACTGGCTCACAGTCCTCTACCCTTACTGTGATGCCAGGAGTCGCTATAAATTGGGGTATTTCTGGGGCAGCCATATTTGGGGGTACCCAATTGCTTTCCCGCCTCCCAGTAGATGGTGGGGGGTCACCATCACTGGAGGGTTCACTACGGGGCTCTATATCAGAGGCTGTGAGGGTTTCACTGTCGGCGAGAGCGTCGCTCTCAGAGGCGGCCAGGATCTCATATGCCTCTTCTGGGGAATAAAAGCTGGAGGACATTTTTATGGGGATCTTGTTATAACTAATTAAATGGGACGACGGGGAACTGATGGGGTCGAGTACACTAATAAAATATTAGAACACCTAAACTAAGCCCTCCCGGTCCTTGTAGTGGCCGGTACTTCTATCTATCTAGACAAGGTAAGAATATTCCAAGGGGGGGTCGTATGCCAATGCGGGTAGTCAGAACTGCCAGGGGTCGTATGCCAATGCGGGTAGACCAGAAATGCCAGGGGGTCGTATGCCAATGCGGGTAGTCAGAAATGCCAAAGGGTCGTATGCCAATGTGGGTTCTCAATCGGGGGTACACTGCCAATCAGGGGTACACTGCAGGCCAGGGGGTACTGTGCCTGGGGGGTTTTTTCTTTTCAGTCAGGGGGTACAGTGCCTACCAGGGGGTACTGTGCCTGTTTTTTTTTCAGTTTTTACTTTTTTCTTTCAAGCCAGGGGGTACAGTGCCTGCCAGGGGGTACTGTGCCAGGAGGGTACAGTGCCTGCCAGGGGGTACTGTGCCTGGGGGTTTTTTCAAAAAAATTTCAGCCAGGGGGGTACTGTGCTAGGAGGGTACAGTGCCTTCCAGGGGGTACAGTGTCTGCCAGGGGGTACTGAGTCTGCCAGGGGGTACTGAGTCTGCCAGGGGGTACTGAGTCTGCCAGGGGGTACTGAGTCTGCCAGGGGGTACTGAGTCTGCCAGGGGGTACTGTGCCTGGGGTATTTTCCAGTTTTTTCAGCCAGGGGGTACTGTGCCAGGAGGGTACAGTGCCTGCCAGGGGGTACTGTGCCTGGGCTTTTTTTTCAGGTTTTTTTTTTCAGCCAGGGGGTACTGTGCCAGGAGGGTACAGTGCCTGGGGTTTTTTGAGGTTTTTTCCTCTTCTGCTCGTTGATCTCTGTCTCTCTCTCGCTCTCTCTCGCTCCTCAGATCGCAATGAGGAACAGGAGAAAGGGGCAGAGACAATGTCTCAGCCAATGCAACAATCATTGGCGGAGACATTCTGACAGTTGCAGAGGTGACAGCTTGTCACCGCTGCAACTGTCAAATCCAAGCGCCGGATTGGCTGTCTGGTAGTTTCCACGAGGGAAACAGCCCGCCTCCCTTCCCACAATGACGATCGCCAGCTGGGAGGGTTTGCCCGGGTGTCAGGCAGACCCCCAGCCGGCGATCAGCATTGTGGGAAGGGAGGCGGGCCGTTTTTCGGCACGCAGAGACAGCAAACGCCGCAGGGCATACTGTGCCATCATGCAGCATTAAAGACCACGCGATGCAGGACGGCATGGTACGCCCCGCGTCGTTAAGGGGTTAGTTGCAGGGACACCTGCAGCAAAACAAAATACCATCCCTCCTGGGGGTTATTGCCTAAACCTTAAACAAAAATTGCAAGGAAATATACAGATCTATCAATGCACGGTGTCACACCCTGTACGATCAACTTATAAATTGTATTTTTTTGCTGCATCTTGGAAACACTTTATATTACTGGAATTGTCTAAGGGTTCATCACACGCCGACCACGCCCACGGCGGTGTTCTCCTGTGCGGGCCAGGATGTTGGAGGTCAGCCCCGCCTCCAGTTTTAGTTAAAATTTCGTATTTTCTGGTAAAAATGCAGTAAAAGGTATCTTTTTCAAAAAAAATTTAACAAGAGTGCCCCATAGAAAATATAACCACAAAAGCTTGGATGATAAAACGTGAAAATCTAACTTTACACGCTGTAAATGGTTGAAATCTGATTGGAAATCTACGTTTTAACTTTTTGTTAAAGCATTCTGAAAGGACATGACGTATACATATAATAATGATATATTTTGAATCTGCGGACAATAAGGATATATAATTTGCCTAAGTCTTATAATAAAACATGACGAGCACAAACTGGTCAAAATAAGCTCAGCACACAGGAGTGAAATGGCTCAGCAGCGAAAGGGTTAATCTAGGACTACATTATTCATGTACCTGTGTTTTGTGCTCATATGATGTAATATGGCTTACTTGTACACTCTGAATATATATAAGGGTTGGTTTCCCTGTACTTTAGTCTTGCATAACTGGTAGCCAATCACTTATTTTCTGTGAACATTAGGTTATACTACATGCTTCATATACACTGAGCATTCACAACATTAAAACAACTGACAGGTGAGGTGAATAACATTGATTATATGGTTACAATGGCATCTGTCAAGGGGTGTGAAATGTTCGGCATTAAGCATGAATTTCATGTGTTGGAAACAGGAAAAATGGGCAAGTGAAAAGATCTGAGTGACTTTGACAAAGACCAAATAGTGAGGGCTAGACAATTGGATCAAAGCACCTCAAAAATAGCAAGTCTTGAGGGGTGGCAGCAGTTAGTACCTACCAAACATCACGAAAGAAAGGACAACTAGTGAATAGGTGTCAAGGTCATAGGTGCTCAAGTGTCATAGTGGCACCAAGGATGTACGGAATAGAGTCCAAATGCAGAGCGCAATCAGCAACGCAAGAAGAATATGGTTCAGACAAGAGGTATATTCACAAGCTCGATAAACAGAAGGTAAGAAACACAACAGATTGAGGCCTTCCAAAAACATGTTTGATACAGTAGTGCTGGAGCTCCATATTTACTGGAATTTACAGAGTGGTTTATAAACCAGTATTTGGGTTCTCAGACATTGATAACACTGGCCAACACACATTTTGGTGCCTCAAATGTTAAGACCGGTTTCTGGGTATATTTGACCTGCTGATTCCAAAAATTGCACCAGCTTTCCCCTATCAGCTCTAGTTTGAGATACAGAACATATGCCATATACTACGCTTCACTCTGCTCGCCCATAAAAAAAAAATCCCAAAAAAAAAATCTGGATATTTTAACGTGGTATTTAACCCTTAACGACGGGCAGGTGTTGCCTGTCAGGGGTGGCTTAACACTGTCGCAGAGTACAGGTACGCCTCGCCGACAGGTGTCGTGAGCCACAAATTGAAGCCCACCCCACAGCCGACACACATCATTGGCTGCATGGGGACAGCCGTCTTCAAGTCTACACAAATCACCCATTGATGTTCTTGGTAATTTATCTTTCCAAGACTAAAGTGATGGCCTTGTACTCTTCTTTCATCCTGGTGGAGTTACCGATTCTAAGACTAGAGCTGATTCGGTCTATTCAATGCAATTTTTTTGAATCAGTTCCCCAAATAACCACGAACAGACCTAAAAACCAAGGCATCAAGAGGATTTTTTTGTTGTCTTGTGTAACTCCCCTTATCAGGGCTTTAATAGCAATACTATATTATATATGTGGTTTTAAAACTTTATTCAAGCTTAATTGATCCAGGTAAAGAGCCATTTCTCTACTGTTTTCTATTATTTTTTAGATTTAGGGAGTAATTCATGTTTAATGAAGAGTCTGCAGACGTCTGCCTCCTGTCCTGAATGCCTTTAGCTAACCACCTATATCCCTACATGGACTTCTGTTCCAGCTGTGATTCAGTTGATAAGCAAAGCACTTGTGTCTAGATCAGGAGAGATGAGTCCACGGACTCTTTTTTTTTTCCTCTCAAATAGTTTGCTTAAAAGGTGGGATATAAGTAACGAATTGAAACTAGTAAAATTGCTTTTTTAAAATGTGAAATGTTGAAAATCCACTTCAATATCGATTTCAGAAATTTTTATTTGAAAAAAGAAAAGTGAAAGTGAGAAAATAACTAAGCTATACAGGGAGGGGGCAGTGAGTCAAAGTGATGGGTAGGCTTTGGGTGCAGGGAGTCTCCGGGGTAGGGATTGAAAGAGGCAGTAAGATAAAGTGAATGGTTGGCATGGGGAACTGTCAGCAGCCTCTGCCCAATTATGCTTCCACTTTGCAAATCACCTTAATTAACCCAAGGTTCTAGCCCCTCCCATGATATGTTAATCTGTATATTTGTGTTTTGTTTTTAATAGTTTGCATTTTATTAGTTTGTATTTCTGTAACAACTGTAACCACTCACTGTTCTCGAACCCAGGACATACTTGAAAACGAGAGAAATCTCAATGTATCCTTCCTGGTAAAATCCTTTTCAAATAAAATTTAAGGGTAAAAGAAGAAACTATTGTTTTAATAGAGTGTTCCTTTACTAAGCATGTTTATTGCTGCCTGAATACATGGGTATTTATTTGTATCATTAATAAACACTAACAGTTGACTGGATACATGGGCATCATCAATAAGCACCTTTACTGCTCCCCAGATTAAGGGGTATCATCAATAAATATTCTCTGTCTGAATACATTGATATCATTAATAAACACATTCATAACTGGCTGGGTACATGGGTATCATTAATAGCACATTTACTGCGGATTGCAAGTTACATGTTACTCCCCTAATGGTTGCTTGTGCATATAGGAATTGTGCTATCCAAGATGTCAGAAAGGTTTCCGATACACCAGAAATACAGCACTTTCTGTTGTTTCTTTCTCATGTATTATTATATTCCTGTCTATATGCCTGAGCTGACAAGACGTTCAGGATTCGGTTCAGGAATGTTCAGCTTTGTACAATACTAACCAGTGCATTGTTCTCTTTGCACTTGCATCGATAGGCATCGGTTTGGTGAGAATTTAGCCCACTGTCAAAACTCTTGACAGCTGCAACTTTTTTGAGAATGGATTTTTCAGGAAGGATACATTGAGATTTCTCTCGTTTTCAAGTATGTCCTGGGTGGCGAGTATGTACCGTTAGGTGTCTTGCCCAAGGACACTTACTGGAGAGGTTGCTCGCTGGGATCGAACTCATGACTCCATAGGCTCTCTCCATGCAGGGCAGTGATGTTACCTCTACTCCACCCAGCCGGTACTTCAACAGACGCTTCAAGCTGTCAGCTGTCAGGAAAAATTCATAAGTATTAATGGACCCTCCAGGATTAAAAAGATTGTACGTAGGTTATGAATAACCGCTGCATAGTTTAGCCTTTGTTAGCATTTAAACTACATTATCATATCTATGGAGAAACAAATGAGAAAAAAAAAGGACACTGGGACCAATGGGGAAAAAGTGAACTGCCCATCATGGGTAACTATACATGTCTGAGAAATTAGTCTGTCTGCTTAATTATTAATTTCTCAATTCATACATTTTTGTGGATTGTTCTCCATGAAGCAAAAAAACCAAGAATAATACACAATAAAACACCAGGAAATAATAAATTGCAGAAGTATAACTTTGTCAATAGGTCACACATGATAATCTGTTTGAAACATAGCTGTGAAATTTAGAAAATTTTAGTGGCTACATTATATTTTCAGTGATGCAATTATAACGGTTTCTCATACTATGAAGCGTGCATTGCTATCAACTCCAGGAGACATTAGGACTCCATGGAGACAAACGCAAGTTAGGTCTGACCGGAAAGGCAGAAGGATTCACAAAAGGAACACTAGGAACGATTTGTTCCCAGTGTTCAGCATCCAACGGAGAGATGAAGTGGCCCTCTTTCCACTGAGGGATCCGAAGGAGAGTATGGGATTTTTTGGTGGGGTTATCTTAATGTGTGCTGAAGGGCAATCACCTAACACCAGCCTTTCAAAGACGTTATTCATGCCTGAATAAATTCAGGTGCAGATTAAGGGCAAGCTAGGTTGGAATAGCTCATTCTTCATCCTGTAGAGCAGGGTTTCCCAAACCTGTCCTCGGGACCATCCGCCTCGCCAGGTTTGCAGGATATCTGAAGCACAGGACAGGTGATCTGATTTGCTGCTCAGTGATTGCAGGATTCAGTCTGTATTTCCCCAAGGTGATCTGCAAAACCTGGCCTGGTTGAGGATCCTGAGGACAGGTTTGGGAAACACTGCTGTAGAGGTCTCCCATACAAACTATAGGAGACGATAATGTACAGTAAGCAGAATGGTACCTTTGAAAGCAAGGTACGTGATCACCTGCACAGAGTGATAGATTGGTGGTATGCAGCACTAGCCCACATTTGCTTTCTCCATGAAGCATGTTGACATCATCGGTCCCTGATTTGGTCCCCAGCATGCTGAGTAACAGTTGTGTGGGTGGAGGAAACTCTGCCACTTCACACAGTGCTACCAGACAAACGGGCTGGAGTGAGTGGGTAAGGGGTACACTCCATGCAGCCTGACCACATTAACAAAAGTGGTCAGGGTCAGTAGCATGTCCCTTTAACACTCGCATGGAATCGGACCAAGAGTCAGGCAATCACACTATATTGTTTTCTGTTTTACAGATCCTTAACACAGAAATATATATATATATATATATATATAGCAGCACATCGGGAATTCAACGTTTCGGCCCCACTGGGCCTTTATCAAGGAATACAGGCATATATAACACTACAAACATTTATATTAAAATAAAAGAGAGCTCACCCAATGACGACCTGGATCCAAAATGAGCACCAAAGCGCGTGGACCCGGCGTCTACTTCCGGGTTTGACGCCAAGCGCCAGGGTAATTGTAAATTGGACCTATGTGTGTAGGTAACCATGGGGACAACCAAGACAACAAAGGCTGGGTGGACCGGAGACAAAAGTAATCGACAATAGCGTAAATCTCAGCAACATGTGACTACAAAATATATGAACAGACCAGAGAATGGAAAAACGAAAGAAAAAGAGAAAAGAAACAGAGAAAGAGAAAAAAAGAGAAAGAGAAAAAAAGAGAGAAAAGAAAATAAATGGGTAAGGTTTAAGTCGAATAACATACACCCAATGTCAACTAAATATACAGCAAAAAAAAAACATAAACGCGCAGGCTAAGGGTCCTGAATGGCTCTAAAAGGCAACATTTGTAAAGCGAAAAAGGCTATGAAAGCAAGCGCCCTGCTAAATCCCCGTGGTAAATGTAACATATCAAAATAGCTGAAAGTGTAAGAATGTTTAAGTGTGGCAAGTGCCACTAAATGAATATGTAATAATGATGCTGTCATGTGTGGAAAAATGTGCATCAAACACCTGCAACAAAATTTAGAACAGCGCTACCTAGAGGTTAGAAACGGAGTATAGGAAATATATTCATTGAGGCCCCGGGGGGATAAAGTGTCAAGAGTCTTAATCCAGAATGTTTCCCGTTGGAGCAACAGTCGCGAGCAATCTCCTCTAAAAGGAGGGGGCACATGATCAATGGCAACCACACGTAGTGTGGTAAGCTGATGTTTACTAGCCAAGAAATGTCGCGCAACAGGTTGCTCTGAATAGTTGCTACGGAACGCCACAGTACTGTTGGACCGATGACACCGGATCCTATCCCGTAGAGGTCTGTCGGTTTTGCCAACATAGGCAAGACCGCATGGGCAGGTCAATAAATAAACAGCAAATTCAGTGGTGCATGTAATATGCTGTCCGATCTTATATCTCTTGCCTGAATGTGGGTGGGGAAATGAACCGGTAGTTGTCATGTGGCTACAGGTGACACAATTGGGACAGCAAAAGTATCCTGGTCTAAGGGGCTGAGTAGCAACTGAATAGGCATGGACAGGGTCCACTTTAACCAAAAGGTCCCGAATATTCTTGGACCTTTTGTAACTGATAACCGGAGTTTGTAAAAACTTTTTGGGGAGTGATCTGTCACCCTGAAAAAGAGACCAATTAGAACGGATAGCCTTGGCAATGGTCTGACTAGACGTGTGATAAGTAAGCGGAACAAAAATCCGGTGTAGAGATTTAGAAGCACTAGATGGAGATTTAAATTTAATATGGGCTTTGGAAAGAGCTTGTTGAAGATCACGTGGTTTATACCCTCTAGCCACAAAACGTTGGAACATTTCATCCAATTGTGTCAGCCTAGTCTGACTATCAGAATTGTTACGTAAAATCCGTAAGAATTGGGAAATGGGTAAAGAACGAATCAAGTGTGGGGGATGGAAACTATCTGCATGAAGCAGGGTGTTCCTGTCTGTATCTTTGCGGTATAATGAGTGTGTTATCACTCCGTGCTGGATGCCAACCCACACATCCAGAAAGTTAATAGAAGTCGTGCTAGAGGTACACGTGAATCGAACAGGGGAGTCAAGGGCATTGAGAGACTGAACCATATCTAAAAGAGACTGTGTAGACCCCTGCCAAATCAGAAAGACATCAATGAATCTTCGATAGATAAATGTTAGAAAAACATGGCAAAATATGTACTTGTTCGTGATGGTACATGTACGCATTGGCGTATGCTGGCGCCATGGAAGCTCCCATTGAAGTGCCAGCCAATTGTAAGTACACCTTTTCGAAACGGAAAAAATTGCATCCCAGAGTAATCAGCAAGATTTCCCTCAAATTCTAGGGGCGGCCCTTGATAACGTTGACGTTTGAAGAATCCCGAGGAGGGCTGAGATCCCCTCCTCATGGGGGATAATAGTATACAGACTCTTGATGTCTAAGGTGGCTAATATGATGGACTCTGCAGGCAGTTGGAAAGCTCTAATTGAAGATAGGAAGTGTGGAGTGTCTTTGAGACATGTAGGTAGAGACAAAATAGACTCCTTACATAAAAAAATCTATCTCCAAGGGTTCCAGCAGACTGCCCCTGGCAGACACAATAGGTCTACCAGAAGGAGACCGCGGGTCCTTATGAAGCTTGGGCAACGTGTACATAACTGGCATAATTGGATGAGAAACGGTACAGAAATCAAACATGCTCTGGTCCAAAAACCCGGACTGCAAACCCAAATTTAGTAAAGAATCGATACGTTTTTTGAAGGTAACTGTGGGATCAAAGGTTAAACATCTGTAAGTGGACTCATCATGCAGTTGAGAAAGAATTTCATCTCTGTAATATACATAGTCTAACACAACAATCCCTCCACCCTTGTCAGCGGGACGAATAACTACTGACGGATCACGTGCGAGATCCTGTAGAGCGTCCCACTCAGATTTAGACAAATTCAAATGGATCTTATGGGAGAGGGTTGAGTCAACCGAGTGCTGTATTTGTTGACTTGATGTCATGGGTGCTTTTAAGACGAAGAAAATTTGGGCTGAATATAGTATCCAACCTTTTCTTGTATCGCAAGAGTGAGGTTTAGCTTATAAAGTTCCACAGATAATTCGAATCGACGGTGTGTGTTTAGGCACAAAGGATAGACCTTTAGAGAGCAACGCAATATGGTCAGATGACAAGACCTTCTTAGATAGATTAAAGACTGGAGCTAGTTCATTGCTCGTGGTGGTCTGCCTTTGCTCTTGTAGGGACGTCCTCTTTTGGGACCTGTGTATTGGACGCTGTTGTTTCGATCGTTGCAAATAGTATTGCGATTGAACAATGATGGTATTAACACTTCTTTGTTGGGGTGCGGTGAGGCTGCCCCTAAAAAAGATTGAGATTCGTTGATGGAACCAAGCTGTGAACCTTCGACCTCTGAGCCAGACTCGCCAGACGTATTGTCTATTGTGGAAAATCTGGGCTTAAAGATACGTGGTGCCGGATGGCCACGCCACGATCTCGTTTGGTTGGTGGAGAGCCATCGATAGACACGATGTGAAGTGTAATCATAATTTACCTTTTCGAGCTTCTGTTTCTTGAAATGTATCAGCTCAGATTTATAACGATTCACATCTTCTCGTAATTTCTGTAACTGAGATTCAAACGACGTTGCTTCTAAGAGTGTTTTGTGCTCTGCCTCCAATTTGACAATTGCGTCCCGGACTGTAACGATCTCTTGAGAAACATCTTCAATAACAAGCACCATCCAATCCAGAGAACAGCGGTTAGCAACCGCAATCCACTTTTTACAGAACTCTGGTTTGGAGCGACCAATAGTAGGTTCGTTGGAAACACGGAAGCCCCTCGGGATTCGTTTAGCCCGAAAATAGACAAAAAAACACTGAAGGTCTAAATCTATTTCTGTTCGTTTCAATTTCAATAGGTCGAAATAAAGATCTTTTGATGTAACATGGTGGACCAATTGATCTGGGGTTTATGGCCAGAGTACCTTCCTGGCCTGTTCATCAGAAATTTGTAGAGTTTCAGCAAAATCTGTTAGAGCTCCAGCTCTTTGGAGAAAATCTTCCATAATGGTAACAATGCACACAAAGTGCAAAAAATGTATAGAAGGACAGTCAATAGTAGAAAAAAATCACAACGATAAGGTGGCGGGTCAATACCACAAGGGTGAATATATAGATACAATATTGGACCCAGAGACGCCAATGAAGGAAAATATACCTGAGTGTAGAATGCCTTGAAGCAGAAATATAGGAAAATGTAGATAAGGCAGCACATCGGGATTTGGATAAAACAAAAAAACTTTTATTGGCACAGATTAAAATACCTGTCCATAGACCAACGTTTTGGCCCCACTGGGCCTTTATCAAGGAATACAGGCATATATAACACTACAAACATTTATATAAAAAATTGTCAAATTGGAGGCAGAGCACAAAACACTCTTAGAAGCAACGTCGTTTGAATCTCAGTTACAGAAATTACGAGAAGATGTGAATCGTTATAAATCTGAGCTGATACATTTCAAGAAACTTCTGTGGTTTGTCCACATGACTTTTGGCATACTGCAGTCGACTCTTCTTATTCTTTGGAGACAGCAAGGGGGTGCGCCTGGGAGTTCTGGCATGGAGGCCTTCATTACGCAGTGTGCGCCGTATTGTCTGAGCTGAAACTTCAGTACCCACATCTGACAAATCTTTTCTCAGTTCCTCAGCAGTCACACAGGGACTTTTCTCCACTCTACGCTTCAGGTAGCGCACAGCAGTCAAAGTCAGCATCTTCTTTCAGCCACGACCAGGTAGCGTTTCAACAGTGCCCTTTGCCTTGAATTTGCGAATGATGCTTCCTATGGTCTCTCTTGGTATGTTTAACATCTTTGTAATCTTCTTATAGCCATTGCCCTTCCTGTGAAGAGTAATCACCTCTTCTCTTGTCTTCCTGGACCATTCTCTTGACTTCACCATGTTTGTAACCACACCAGTAAATGTCTAGAAGGAGCTGAGTATCACAGTCATTTTAAAGCTGCCTAATTGGTGCTTATTATGCTTTATTGCTGCTCCGTGACATCCACAGGTGTTTTCAATACCTGATTGAAAACACTTGAATGAACCTCTGTTCTTCAGAGTGGTAGTCTTTAAGTGGTTGAATAATTGTGTCAATGAAGAATTCACAATAGAAACATTTACCTACTGTATTACAAAACCAATTGATGTCATTTTAGTTGCATATGGTTCTTTAAAAAGTCCTCGTAGGATTTCATTCTGAATACAATTACAAATGTACACTAAATTCCCTAAAACCCTTTACAGCATTGGGGGTTGAATAATTTTGAACACAACTGTATTTTGTAGTCACATGTTGCTGAGATTTACGCTATTGTCGATTACTTTTGTCTCCGGTCCACCCAGCCTTTGTTGTCTTGGTTGTCCCCATGGTTACCTACACACATAGGTCCAATTTACAATTACCCTGGCGCTTGGCGTCAAACCCGGAAGTAGACGCCGGGTCCACGTGCTTTGGCGCTCATTTTGGATCCAGGTCATCATTGGGGGAGCTCTCTTTTATTTTAATATAAAGGTTTGTAGTGTTATATATGCCTGTATTCCTTGATAAAGGCCCAGTGGGGCCGAAACGTTGGTCTAGGGACAGGTATTTTAATCTGTGCTACTAAAAGTTTTTTTGTTTTATCCAAATCCCGATGTGCTGCCTTATCTACATTTTCCTATATTTCTGCTTCAAGGCAGTCTGCACTCCGGTATATTTTCCTTCATTGGCGTGTCTGGGTCCAATGTTATATATATATATATATATAACATCTCTCCGCCTTCAAACACGCGCTAGTTACCCCTTTACTAAAGAAACCATCCCTAGATCCCAACTCTCCATCCAACTACCGCCCTGTATCCCTGCTTCCCTTCACATCAAAGCTCTTAGAAAAACTAGTCTTCAACCGCCTCTCCCTCTTCCTGTCCTCCACTTCCCTACTTGACCCCCTGCAATCTGGCTTCCGTCCCCTACACTCAACTGAAACTGCCCTCACCAAAGTCACCAACGACCTCCTAACTGCTAAAAAAACACGGCCACTATTCTATTCTCATCCTGATTGACCTCTCGGCTGCTTTTGACACGGTTGACCACCCCCGCCTTCTACAGACCCTCAACTCTCTGGGTCTCGGTGACACTGCACTTGCTTGGGTTGACTCCTATTTATCCAACAGGCCCTTCTGTGTGTGCTTTGCTGGCAACTCCTCCTCCTCATTGCCTCTATCTGTTGGTGTACCTCAAGGCTCTGTCCTTGGTCCTCTGCTCTTTTCCATCTACACCTCCTCCCTGGGCAAAATCATCAACAGCTTTGGCTTTAATTACCACCTCTACGCTGATGACATTCAGATCTACCTCTCTACCCCTGATCTCTCTCCCCCTGTCCTCTCAAAAGTCAGTGACTTTTTATCTGGCATCTCCTCCTGGATGGCCTCCCACCACCTAAAGATCAACATGTCAAAGACTGAACTCCTACTTATTCCTCCCTCCAATGCCTCCCCACCTCCTGACTTCTGTATCACGGTGGAGGGTATCACCATCTCCATCAAACCAAGTTCGCTGCCTTGGAGTTACACTTGACTCTGCTCTTTCCTTCATCCCCCACATCAAGTCTCTTTCCTCCTCTTGCCGATACCAACTGCGTAATATTTCCAGAATTCGGCCATTTCTTACCGCTGTCACCACAAAACAACTCATACACGCCCTGGTAATCTCCCGACTCGACTATTGCAATAATCTCTTATCTGGCCTCCCTCTGTCCCGCCTCTCCCACCTACAATCCATCCTGAACGCCTCCGCCAAGCTAATTCACCTCACCCGCCGCTCTGTCTCTGCCGCTCCCCTCTGCGAGTCCCTTCACTGGCTCCCCATCCACTGCAGAATTAAAGTTCAAAATCCTTATCCTTACCTACAAAACCCTCACTAACTCAGCTCCCCACTACCTGTCCTCACTAATCACCAAATACACCCCAGCCAGGGCCGTCTTTAACGCGGGGCAAAAGGGGCAGCTGCCCCGGGCCCAGTCATTGTTGAGGGGCCCAAAGCAGCTGCCACTGGGCCCCCGTAAACTGTGGATATCCAGGGCTTTTCTTTCTGGCGACCCACACATCACACGCCAGCAGCCCAAATGAGTGAGTGGAGGAAACGGAGCGTGTTTCTCCTCCTTCCTCCAGCTGCCGCCGCTGTGCGAGCATCTCGCGGGATTTCAAGAGCTGACATATGGGCAGCTGCATGCAGGTCACGTGAGAAAGTTGCCTGGTGGTCAGTCAGGAGTCCGTGTGTTACTGCGCCTGCGTGCATCACATGCTGCCCCCTCGCACAGCTCACAGCATTACCTCAGCCTGGCCAGAACCGCTGCTGCCTCCACTCCCCACACCGGCGGCAGAGAGAGTGTAAGGGAGATAAGACACGGGTCACAGCTGCTTCCCTCTTCAGCCATCAGGCGTAATGGGGTTAATCTTGTTTGCCGGACACAGAGCGTCCATGCTCTGCATAGAGTTATGAGCAGCGCCCTCTCCCTGCATTCCTCATGGTTCCAGGTCAGCGCATCCTCACCTACACAGCTTGTGGGATCTGAGCACAGGCATAAAGGAAGCGTATCACAGCTCCCCTACACATGCAGGATGCTGGGCCCAGCTGTTTGATAGCAGGAGCAGCACAGTAAGAGACTCCTCTTCTAAAAACGAAAAAATTAAAAAAATAATAGTCATGCCTGTCTGCTTGTTTTGTGGCTGTTTTAAGTAATTTAGTTGAGGCAGCTTGAATTGCTTTTAATCACAGGTTGTGTTAACAGTATGTATGGTATCAGGCGAGTGTATTTGTTAAAGGGACACTCTAGACATCCTGACCACTTCATATTTTTTAAATGGTCGGGATATGAGCAGTGCCCCCCCATTTTTGCTATAAAGCTGTGTGAAGTGGAGGAGTTTTCTCCACCCAGCTTCACCAGTAGCCAGTAATTAGAATTTCCTGCCTGCCAGTTACTACTCAGTTACTAGTGACGTCGGCACAGAGGGACATGTTGACGTCACTTTCACTGGGACCAGTCTCATTAGCGACCAGTCTCAGACAGGCTGCGATGGATCACAACTGCGCCTGCGCACAGCTTTGATCCATCATTCTGCACTGTTGGTACGGGACTTGTGTACATAAGTTTGCAAGTCTTGTAGCAGTGCGCAATTTGTGTTTCCTACACTACAAAAGTAGAGGAGGAAGCGTAAACTTCATGGAAAAGCTTCAGGAACGTGCAGGAGTCCCTGAGCCGAAGAGCAGGTGCTGCGCCCGGCGTAGGACAAAAGGTGAGTAAAACTGGGCAAAATAAAAAAATAATTGGGCAGAGGCTGTCAGCAACCTCTGCCCAATTATTTAAGGGCAAAAGGGACACTACTTTTCAATAGTGTTCCTTTAAATTAGACAAGCTCTGTGATACGCTCATACACACCGCACATTACTGTGAGTTATCGCTGCGGAGCTCTGTGATACGCTCATACACACCGCACGTTACTGTGAGTTAGCGCTGCAGAGCTCTGTGATACGCTGATACACATCGCACATTACTGTGAGTTATCGCTGCGGAGCTCTGTGATACACTCATACATACACACTGCACGGTACTGTGAGTTTTATCGCTGCGGAGCTCTGTGATACACTCACATACTGCACATTACTGTGAGTTTTATCGCTGTGGAGCTCTGTGATACACTCACATACTGCACATTACTGTGAGTTATCGCTGCGGAGCTCTGTGATTCACTCATACATACACACTGCACGGTACTGTGAGTATTATTGCTGCGGAGCTCTGTGATACGCTCATACACACCGCACATTACTGTGAGTTTTATCACTGTGGAGCTCTGTGATACACTCACATACTGCACATTACTGTGAGTTATCGCTGTGGAGCTCTGTGATGCACTCATACACACCGCACATTACTGTGAGTTATCGCTGCGGAGCTCTGTGATACGCTCACATACTGCACATTACTGTGAGTTATTACTGTGGAGCTCTGTGATACGCTCATACACACTGCACATTACTGTGAGTTATCGCTGCGGAGCTCTGTGATACGCTCATAAATACACACTGCACAGTACTGTGAGTTTTATTGCTGCGGAGCTCTGTGATGCACTCATACACACCGTGCATTACTGTGAGTTTCATTAGTGTGGAAATGTTCATTTGCACTTTATTACTGAAAGTTATTAAGATATTAACATGCCTTTTTCTCCCAAGAGCATAGAACTGTTAATAGAAATATATGACGAGAAAAGATGAAGCTAGAATTGGCATGTATCTACTGATTCAGATCAATCTAAGGACCTTTGTTTGTTTGTGAGCCAGTTCTTTGTGTTTACATTATTAAAGATTTTGAGACAAGTCCATGACGTTTATGTGTTGCTTTTTTTTTTTTTTTTTGGGATGTTGGGGGTGGGGAGCAAAATTATGCGGTGGGCAGGTTTTCAGGGGGGGGGCCCCAAGAAAATGTTTGCCCAGGGTCCAATCAATATTAAAGACGGGCCTGACCCCAGCCCGCTCCCTAAGGTCAAACAGTGACCTGCGCCTAGCTTCTCTCCGCATCACCTCTTCCCATGATAGACTGCAGGATTTCTCACGCGCAGCCCCCACTCTCTGGAACGCTCTCCCTCGTACTGTCAGACTTTCCCCTAACTTCTCTTCCTTCAAACGCTCCCTGAAAACATTCCTATTTAGGGAAGCCTACCACCCAACTCACTGACACAACCATCAATCACTCTCACCTTACAGTCCTCTCCTCCTGTTTCCAACCCCAACCCTCCCAGATTGTGAGTTCCTATGGGAATAGGGACCTCATCTCCTCCTGTACTGTTTGTCAAATGTTGTTCAATGTATTGTAACCCTGCCTATACTGTGCTTATTGTACAGCGCTGCGGAATATGCTGGCGCTGTATAAATAAAGAATAATAATATATATATATCTCTATCTGTATATTTATTGTGCAATTTAAATTTTTCACATAAAAAAGGATGCCTCGTCAAACAAGGTCAAAATCTTCCATCCACACTTAAACCTTACAGTCAGTTAAAAGTCATGATATTTGTGCATCTTAGATTAAACGTAAAATAGAACAGAAATTTCTATACTACAAAAAGCTGGAAAATTATCAAACTCCCAGGCTAAATAAGATTTAGGACGTAGCACTGATCACTGTTCTGCTGTCAATCAGGAATACAGGAATTTGCATGCTGCATCAGTTAAAATGTACACCGAATGCCAAAATGCAAGATTTAAACAGTCTATTTTTGGAAATACAAAGTACTGCCAAATTAACTGTGCAGCCAACAGTTGTTGCCTGCGCATGCACCTCAAGGGCAGGATAAGACGGAGCACAGAATAAAGAGAAGAGCATCAAGAACCAATTCAAAAGAACCAATATAAGAATTATGGTTAAATGACAGATACAAAATTGTATAATATTTATCGAATGGAAATTGTGATTTCTCAAAGTGTATTTTCTTTAACCCTTTCACTACCAAAAATGTATTGGAATTTGGCCGATTGGGAAGAATAAGGAATAAACCGAAAAAAGATTTGCAGGATGGAAGGTTTTTCACTCATTGCTTCATTTGTTCATTTGTGTTTAAACTAACCCCACCAAAATACCCCATACTCACCTCAGATCCCTCGGTGGAGAAACGGGCACTACGTCTCTCCATGTGCAGCTGAACACTGGAAACGAATAGTTCCCAGTGTTCCTCCGCAAATCCTTCCGCCATCCCGGACAGACCTCCCTTGCATCTGTCTTCATGGAGTCCTACGGTCTTCTGAGCCTGGTAGCAGCATGGCACATAGAAGACAGTACCACCAGTGGTGTATTTAGGTTTAGTGCTGCCCTAGACCTGACTGAACTCGTGCACCCCCTAATTTAAATTTGACACGGCCCTTCATGTCAAGGTCACACCTCTTCCTGGTTAAACCCCACCCTTCCTCTACAGGCTCCACCTTTCCCTCTCTGTATATTAAAAGTGGATATGAAGTTCCTACTTTTTGTACAAAAGCAAAAAATGTTCCTCTGTGTGGCGCTGCTCCCGGTAGTGCTGATCTATTTCTATATACCTGCGTTCTAGTACATGTATGAAAGTGACATAGGTATTACATCAAGAATGTATTTGGGTTGTTTAATACCCCCAAAGTCAGTGTTTTTCTTCCACGATTACACAGTCATAAAATCTAGAAAAATACTCCTGGAATACAATTTTATAAAATTTATGCAAGGAATAAAATTATAATCCTGCTAAAAGTATGGCATACAGTCATGGCCAAAATTGTTGGCACTCCAGAATTATTTCCAGAAAATCAAGTATTTCTCACAGAAAAGTATTGCAGTAACACATGTTTTGCTATACACAGGTTTATTCCCTTTGTGTGTATTGGAACAAAACAAAAAAGGAGGGAAAAAAGAAAATTGGACATAATGTCACACAAAACTCCAAAAACGGGTTGGACAAAATTCTTGGCACTCTTAACTTAATATTTGGTTGCACACACTTTGGAAAAAATAACAAATCAGTAGCTTCCTATAACCATCAATAAGCTTCTTACACCTCTCACCTGGAATTTTGGACCACTCTTTCTTTGCAAACTGCTCCAGGTCTGTCTTATCGAAAGGGTGCCTTTTCCCAACAGCAATTTTAAGATCTCTCCACAGGTGTTCAATGGGATTTAGATCTGGACTCATTGCTGGCCACTTCAGAACTCTCCAGTGCTTTGTTGCCATCCATTTCTGGGTGCTTTTTGACGTATGTTTGGGGTCATTGTCCTGCTGGAAGACCCAAGATCTGGGACGCAAACCCAGCTTTCTGACACTGGGCTCTACAGTGCGACCCAAAATCCTTGGGTAATCCTCAGATTTCATGATGCCTTGCACACATTCAGGGCACCCAGTGCCAGAGGCAGCAAAACAACCCCAAAACATCATTGAACCTCCACCATATTTCACTGTAGGTACGGTGTTTTCTTTTCTTTGTAGGCCTCATTCCGTTTTCGGTAAACAGTAGAAAGGAATCAGGGGAAAAGAAAAAGGATGTCGTGAAATTATCAGGGTTATTCAAAGAGATTTGAAAAGTCACCGCACGTTCGGTGACTTTTCGTTCTCTTCAATTCGGTTCCTTTTGCCTATCCCATTTCGGTGACCCTGCGGTGTATTCAGCAAGCACCACAGGGTCCTCGAATTGCAGGGAAAAGCTGCCGCAAACCCGATGAAAACGAACCGCAAAACCCAGCGAATGCATGCCGAAAACTCTCAAAACACGTCTGGTTTAACCTGCCGAAAACCACCAAAAAACCCAAGCAGGAGCCGATCACCCACAGCGAAGCCTCCGGAAAAAGCCGAGAAAGCCGAGACCGCAGACAGAGTGAAGTGAATAAATTAGGAAAACAGTTTGCATGAATATTTGAAAAGTGAAACACTGTTTGCAAAGAAACTACTGAGCAAAAATTTCTGAAATTTACATATGAGGTCCAGGTAATGATAATAAAGAGGGCTGTTACAGAAAAAATAAGTAAACTTAAAATAAATTCAGAAAATGCTTAAAATATCCTAAAAAATCTATAAAGAGACTCTTTACTGCAGAATTTTATAATGAACGGTTTATTAGATATTGAATTAAAACGGGAATATTTTTAACATTGAAGCCTATGGGATTCTCCTGAATAAACCACCGAACGGCAGGGCATTTCGGGAACCTTTCACTGCTGGTTTGTGTTCTCTGAATAGCCGAACCAGTGCTTTTTCATGGGGTTTTCACTGCCCTCGAACAGGCACCGTATGTTCACCGTATATTCACCGTATGTTCAGGCAATTCGCCAGGATTTGGAGAATTGCCGGCTTTCTGGATAGCCGAATGGCCAAGAAAGGTAACCGAACGCTGATTTTCAGCGTTCGGTTACCTTTCTCAAGCAATCGAATCTCTTTGAATAACCCTGTATGTCTTTTTCCCCTGATGAAGACAGCATTGAGGCTGTCGATACGCATTGGGCTTGTTGTCTTATACTGTTGTTGTGCTAAGCACTATTTGGCTTTTTTATCTGCTGGGGTGCAATTTTCAAATCCCCATATTTGAAATAGTTTTTTGGTGCCATTTGGTGCTGATTATCTTGATTGCTGGGATTCAGTGCAGCATTGAATATATGTTTTTATGATCTGGTTAGGGTTCAATTCTCAATCGATAGTTTAAAGTTTCATTCCTTTAAATGGTAGTTATCATAATAGTTGTTCCTAGGTATCACCTAATTTACCACTAAGCACCTCTGTTTCCATATTCAATTTGTGTTGCTTTTAAATGTTATTTTGTTGATTCTTTTGTTCTAATAAATATTATTTACGGGGACCCAATCCCTTTAGTGACCATCCATATACTTATGTATATTGGGTGGTTAGAAGTTCTCGTCTATATCCTATCTTGGTCTCATCTGTCCACAAGACGTTTTCCCAGAAGGATTTTGGCTTACTCAAATACATTTTGGCAAACTGTAGTCTTGCTTTTAGATGTCTCTGTGTCAGTAGTGGGGTCCTCCTGGGTCTCCTGCCATAGCGTTTCAGTTCATTTAAATGTCGACGGATAGTTTGTGCTGACACTGATGCTCTCTGAGCCTGCAGGACAGCTTGAATTTCTTTGGAACTTGTTTGGGGCTGCTTATTCACCATCCGGACTATCCTGCGTTGCAGCCTTTCATCAATTTTTCTCTTCTGTCCACGCCCAGAGAGATTCGCTACAGTGCCATGGGTTGCAAACTTCTTGATAATGTTGCGCACTGTGGACAAAGGCAAATCTAGATCTCTGGAGATGGACTTGTAACCTTGAGATTGTTGATATTTTTCCACAATTTTGGTTCTCAAGTCCTCAAACAGTGCTCTTCTCCGCTTTCTGTTGTCCATGCTTTGTGTGTCTGTGTGTGCCACACTATGCAAAGACTAACAGGGTTATTCAGAGAGCGTGAAAAGCAGGAGAATGGCTGGAGAATGAAAAATTCTAGGTCAAAATAGCCGATTTGGAAAGTGAGATGAAAGTGAGAATTTTTCTGGTTTGGGCTATTTTGACCTAGAATTTTTCATTCTCCAGTCATTCTCCTGCTTTTCACTCTCTCTGAATAACCCTGTAAGTGAACTTCTCTCCTTATCTGCTTTCAGATGTGATTTTTTATATTGCCCACACCTGTTACTTGCCCCAGGTGAGTTTACAGGAGCATCACATGCTTGAAACAATCTTATTTATCCACAATTTTGAAAGGGTGCCAAGAATTTTGTCCAGCCCATTTTTGGAGTTTTGGGTGACATTATGTCCAATTTGCTTTTTTTCCTCCCTTTTTTTGTTTTGTTCCAATATACACAAAGGGAATAAACAAGTGTATAGCAAAACGTGTTACTTGATTTTCTGGAAAGATTTCTGGGGTGCCAACAATTTTGGCCATGACTGTAAAAGTTCAATCAATACAGTTTCAGTCCTATTGTTGAACTTTTATGCCATAGTTTTAGCAGGATTATCATTTTGTCCCTTGCATAAATTTTATAAAATTGTATTCCATGAGTATGTTTCTAGATTTTATGACTGTAATCGTGGAAGAAAAACACTGACTTTGGGGGTATTAAACCCATTCTTCCTAGAGGTATAAGAGATGTAATACCTATGTCACTTCATACATGTACTAGAACGCAGGTATATAGAAATATATCAGCACTACCGGGAGCAGCGCCACACAGAGGAACATTTTTTTGCTTTTGTATCCATTCCTGTAGCAGTTACGAGGTTCTGCTTAAGTTTCCACTGTGGGCAACACACACACACGGTCAGACATATACTGAGAATTACACTGGCTATTAGGGTGCCAAAAAGGGTTCCTTTCGCTTGTATATTTTGTTTATCTCAATAGATACAACATTTGAAATGGTAATCAAAATTATGAAATGTTTGAATTCAACCATTTTTTTACAAAGATCAGCCATGCATGTCAAGAATACTGGATCAGAGCTGCTTTAATTGGTCGAACAATAAAACCCACAGAAATGTGCACGTGTATGAGCGTATCAGAGCTTCACAGCAATGAAACCCACAGAAACATGCGCTGTGGGGGGATTATAGTGAGGGGGGCTGCCTGTTGTGGGAGGGTTATAGTGAGGGGGGTTTGCCTGCTTTGGGATGAGAGATTATAGTGAGGGGATGCCTGCTGCAGGGGGGGGGGGATTATAGTGAGGGGGACGCCTGCTTCAGAGGGGGCACGAGAATAAAGTGTGGGGGCTGCCTGCCTGCTCCCCCCCACAATTATCTTCCCTTCAAATCACACCCCACTTAAAATCTCACAATGTACATAGTCAAACACTCACCACCAGCATCACCTCGATCTCGCTGACCTCTCTCGGTTCTCTATCCGCTCTGCTCCGGGTCCTTAACGTAGGCTGGCAGTGGCAGGCTCCTTGATACTGCAGCCAGTCTCCTCCAACACCACACCCCTGCTTCTCCTCTGCTCTGCCGTCACGTACAAACGTGACATGGTCACGTGATTGAAGGGACGGCACCAATGCAGCGTGCCGTGCTGGTGGATTCAATGAGGGAGGCACGCATGCTGCAATGAAGACTCGGGACTCCCAATATCAATTAATTCCCCCCCATATCAATATCAATTTATTTCTCCCAATAATCAATTTTATCCCCAATATCAGTTTATTCTCTCCAATATCAATTAATTTCTCCCCAAAAATGTTATTCCTCCCAATATCAATTTATTCTCCTCCAATATCAATTCAATTCCCTTCCCAATATCAATTTAATTAATATCGATTAAATTACCCCCCAATATCAATTAATTCCCTGCGCCCCGCATAACTCATGGGTTGCGGGAGCCGGGAGAGAGACGTCCGATCAGAGGGGGCTGGAGTGGAGACAGGAGAACACCGGCCGTCGACCCCCGCTGATGACGTCAAGTGGCATGCCGCGTGACCTAATCAGCGGGGGCCGATGACTTGCAGGCCTTGGGGGTGGTGCCAGATGGGGAGGAACGCGGCGCTAACAGGCTCACACTCTGCCATCCTGATATCGCGGCTGCCGGGGATAAACACACCGGCGGCAGCGGCAGGGCGGCATATTTACTGCAGATGACTGCAATTTTTTCCTGCCCCAAAAAAGTGCCGTCCTAGGCGTAGTCGGCCTAGGACAAGATACATTGCTGAGTACCACTAGCATTATCATTTCCTAACTCCTACAAAGAATTGTTACACAAGCTAATGAGAAAGTGGCTGAGTCGGAATAAGGGCCAGAGTGACCAGGCGATATTACCATTGTCTATCCGAAAGTACCCACTGCCGCTTTTACATTTCTGTGCCGTTTGTGTTTAGGTCTAAATTTTCCGCTTACTCCGTTATGCAGCCCGCACATATTATATACCAATTTTCTCGCTATTAAATGGACTTTCTGAATATACTATTATTTTCATCACATCATATCAATTTTACTATAAAACATTAAATAAAGAAATGGTAAATACACGATTTCAAAAACTATAATCCCCAAAATCTACAACCCGCAAATAAGACCTGGCTAAAGAGTTTTGAAATTTTGTCCAGAATTTAGAAATAGCCAACTTTTACATGTTTTTGCTTTTTAACCCCTACACTGCTGAGCCACGTCACCTCTGTGCTGAGCTCATTTTGACTGTTTTAGGTTCATGTTTAAATATGATTTGAAGTCCTATTTTATTATACCCCCAGACAAATTGTTTTCTAAAAACCGTTTGTTTTTTTAAAAACCCAGACCTGGTCATGTTTGGCATCACTGGAAAGGCCTCAATCAGGATAGGGAAATACAGAGGTCCAAAGGACCCCCATAGCTCCACTTGGCAGATTGCCATATGTGCTATGATGTCAGTGGGTGAGAGGGGTGACCCCGGAGGCTTGGCAGACATCCAAAAATGATGTCAGCTGCCTCCGGGAGCAGGTCACGATCCGGCACCTAAGGGGTTAAATAGAGACACCGCTAGAAAGGACAGACTCTGCCCTCTCCAGTAGTGCCTCTCTTTTTTCTATGTGCAGCCATTGGGAAGGGAGAGGGGGTCCAAAAGCACCTCCCCTTTCAGATTCAGGCACCGGGGGCGCCTGAAAATTACTTCATCACACGACTGGGGCTCAAAACCATCTGGCTGGCTTCAGGGAAGCCAGTCTGACGTGGGACCCTGGCCAGAGAGTCGAGTATAAGAAGGGAGGGGGGGGGGGGTAAAGGACCATGATGTACATGATATGTCCTTCGTCCTTAAAAGGGAATTTTCACCAGGACCTTATGGTCCTTATGGGGGTTAAAAGGTCAGAAGCTATTAGAAAACCTGGGCACCAGCCATTTTCCATTAACTTCTAACATTAAACACCAACCTTGGAATAGGGCCCAAGGTGGTGGTTGAGAGAAACACTGGAAATCTGATGTTGCACTGAAATCCAATAAATAAAAAAAAAATCTACCATTTTCATCTTCAATTAGGTAATGCTTCTCCGCTTTTGCTATTTTACCTACATCGGATTGTATCTTGTGAAGTAGCATTGCTTGCTGCTTCCAGTTATCACAGGACTATGCCATTTATAAATTTAGCAGAATGGCTCCAGTTTCTAACTTAATGGCTCAAGCTTGTTTAACGGCAGGGTTCGACTCCAAACTTGGGTCACTTCTGCCAGACTGAAGGTTTGAAATAAGCTTTTTCCAGAAGGTAGAACCAATGAGTGGATCAACAATTTCTCACTCAGTTCTCCTTGGAATGGTTTAAAAATTAAATAAAAACCAAAAGATTAGGGATACACCGATACCACATTTTTAGGACCGAGAACAAGTACCAATACTTTTATTTAAGGTCATGTGACGCTTTCCAATAAATCATTTAGGATGTTGCCGAAAGTCTGTCCAGTTTAGGTTTATATTGAAATGTATGGCCAGAAACCCCATCTCAGATACACACACACACACACACAGTCCTCAGACCAGACTTGCCTACATACATATACATTTGTGTATGTATATATTACACAGACCTCAGACCATACAATTATGTATGTATATACTACACAGACCTCAGAACATACATACGTATATATACCACGGGGGGGGGGGATTGCACTCAACCTAAACTTGCAACATAACCGAGTGCATCGAAGACATAAAATACAAAACACCAGGAAAGAGCACTCCATATCAATGACCACCTTCATCCACCATTTTCTGCAACAAGAAAAAACACATTTCAAAAGTTCAAAAAACCTGACTGAGGTAAAATCATGGGGATTCAGTTTACAAAGTATGATCATAGTTTGCATAAGCCTGTCACAGTCACCAATGTACCCAATCATTGACAGGTCCTATCTAACTTGACCATATCTGCACTTCCAGAATCAACTCACCCTGGAGCTCCACAGCAGGCACTGGCTTTTATAGGCTGTCATAGTGGGACACACCCATGAGCAGGGAAGGGTGCCGATTGGCGACTGACAGGCTTGCACAAACTATGATCATACTTTGTAAACTGAATCCCCATAATTTTACCTCAGACAGGTTTTTTTGTTGCAGAAAATGGTGGATGAAGGTGGTCATTGATGTGGGGTGTGTGTGTTGGTAGAGATAGAGATATATAGATATATGCAGTACATACACACCTCAGACCAGACATACATAGGCGTCTGGAGAATGCTATTTACCCACTAAAGGGTTAATTCTGACAGAGTGCCTAATTAAGACTGCCCTGCCCATATAGGTGTGTAGCGCTCACCCCCGGAGGAGCCGCTGAATAAACCTCGGGAAAGTCTCACCGCACTAGGAATTATTACACACCAATACTGTTGTGGATTTTCTGGTTTTATATACTTTACTAAAGATAAAGTGTCATTAAATCTAAATGCGCGTTGAATGAATTTACAGGATGCGGAAAAAAAACACGCAGCGGAAAAAGAACGGTTAACCCCCTCAGTTCTGGAGTGCAAGTCCCGCAAAATAGATAGGACACACACACACAAAGTTTAGGGTACCCGGGTACGGTGTTTGACTGGCCAGTGAACGAAAAGAGCAATCTTCGACTAGTCACCGTTGGGGCCCTGTGATTTTAAGCAATATTTCAAGCGTGCGTTTCTGTTTTGGAACTGTGGCCTGGAGGACTCTCACCCATCCGACGAACGAAACTGTCCAGCACTCTATACCTCGACCAAAGGATCTTCTCCGCTGGGTACTGGGACTCTGTGCCACCGAATCTGCTCCCTGCTTGCCAAATCTCAGCAACTGGAACAATCAATCCGCCGCCTGCACTCCCAATCGATCAGCGCGGCCTCCTAACACAGGGTCCTGCCGGAACCAGCTTGTCCTCCAAACCTCTCAGCACTGGGTAGGTAGGTCACAGCACGATTTCTGTCCCGATCTCCAGCACCAGTAAGACAGCATCTGCACTCCAGCCTGGTTGCGATCCCTGACAGCTCCAACGTGCGTCCTCCACCTTTCACTGCTCCGCTCACTCTCTGCGCGCCAAACACCGGGCTCCCCAGCATATCGTCTGACACCGGCCTTGAACTTGTATTTTTATGTAAAAAAAAAAAAAATTACCTTCTGAAAAGGGACACCCTAAGCAAACCACTGGGGTTATTCTAGTCCTCCTGACCTCCCCACACAGTCTTTGATGCCCCATACCTCTTCTATTTTTAGACTAGAGTGCAAAGACATTAACCCTCTGGCGGACGTAACACTTTTTATTACCTGTGAATAGTATACCTCAGGGCTCAAACCTTTGTGATATTTGTTACTAGCCAGAACAGAGTTACTCGCCACCAATAATTCTATTGTTTTAACTGGCGAAACCCACAAGGTCATAACCATTATTTGTTGCTGTAACTGGTCACGGTCTTCACCTAAATCTCTCGCTGCACTGAAACCTATTCCTATTTTGCATGTTCCTGTTTCTGCCCTGTACCTGCAATCTTAAATTTGACCACGCACCCTTACATAGACACCTCATACCAGTTTCTGAACCCTAACCTTTCCCCATCAAACCTGCCCTTAGCCCGGTCTTTTACACCATAAAATTTGTTCAATTCCCTGCACCTTTAAACGTGTCACCTCAGATCTATTCAGCCTTTACTCGTTTCTGTCCCCTTAAATTGCACCCCTAAACCCCTCTTTGTACCACCCACTTACTGTCCTCACGCAAAGGGTGATTGGAGATGGAGTCCACTCTGTCCAGCATATTCCACAATGTCTCCCTCTGGTGGCAGCAATAATTCAATGCACCAGAATACAGTTTTTAAAGTAGTGCTACAGGTGTATGCGTGTGTGGTTCCAGAGGAGAGACAGACAATCTGTGTGCTGGCTGCAGCAAGGAGGAGGAACTCCTGAACTTTAAGGGAAGTACTTTTTGATACCCAGTTCCTTTGTTGGCAAGCAGCCTAGCTGCCCAATATATCTAGAGAGTGTATCCTAGGTTTAGTTAGATTCCATAGACGGAGTAGGCGTTTATTTGATTTGCTGCTGTACCCTGCTGCTTTTATGATAGAATAAAAGAAAGGGACAAACGAACCTTGTATTCAGTGCCTTTATCTACATACATAACATACGAAGCTGGCCGCATGCATGAAAAGCATTTGGCCAGCGTTCCCTCCGGCTGGCTGGTCCGGTCGCAGGGCTGTGTATCGTATCAGTGCATCCCTACAAAATATATCTCCATCAGAATTCATCATCCACCAACCCATCGTGGGTTAGAATAGAGTAGTGAATGCAAATATAGAATGGCACGTATTGGCAACTTAAATAAGCTTATAAAATATGAATGGAATAAACTGGTGAAAAAATAAAAACTGAAAAATATAATTTTAATGCGATGAAATATTCATTGATGGGCACATGGTTGTGAGCTACGTCCCTAGCACTTGAACCAAAAGTGACCAAAGCTTCTCTGCTATGACTGGGATTGTCAACTTGCACTATAAGCAAATACGTGTCACCAGTGGAGGAGCAGCCAGAATTTAACATGGTGTGGGCTTCAACTTGCCCAGCCTCCAAGCCAGGCTCCTAGGAGAACCCTCCGGAACTGTACCTCATCCTGCAGTCCCTCCAGACACAAGTAGACCTGGATGTAGCAACAGCCAGAATAGGCTTTCAAGAAATCGAGAGGAGAACACACAGTCCATTAATAAACACTGCCACAATCCTATACCCCTATATGACAATAGAAAACTGACTTGGCAAGACAGCCCTCATATTTTTTGTGTTCAACTCCTTCACTACACTGATCAAGATACAGTAATCTTCAAAAGCACCTTTGGTTGCAAGAGATAATCATCTCAAACGGATCTAAATTTTTGAGGAGTGAAAATTAAATTTTGCGAATTGCAAATTAAATTAGCTGCAAAGGAGCTCTAGAAAATGTCCCTAAAAATTCCAGTACATTGGACATGGAAGCTGAGGCGGGTTCAATACCTCAGCCGCGGCAAGTGCTAAGTTAGCAACTTGCCATTGAACGCCGTTCAGCCGCTCAGCACTGCCAACTAAGCACTTGCAGCGACCCGAGGAGATGCTGCGAGTAGCTGAGCGTGACGAATTAAAGATGCCCGCCGCCATTAAGCAAGTAATAATTCCGTACAGCAAGATGGCCGCCGCCATGAAGCAAGTAACAATTCCGTACAGCAATGTTAATTTTGAGGTTTTTGTTCACCAAAGCACAAAATATGTGTTTATTATTTACCCCTGCACAGACATATATTACAGTTCAATTTATATTTTGTTTCAGAAGTAAACATAACGTTTATTCAATGAAAACTATCATTTGTGGTGTGTGCATACAAAACGGAATTGTGCTGACTGCTTTTCTTTATCATATTTTGTCCGAGTGATCCAAAAAAACAATCTTTAAAAAAAAAAACAAAAAAAAAAAAACACCCATTTTGGATTCAAAATTTGCATCCAAAGCGTTCAATGACACTGCTGCAGCAAACCGAATTGCTGTGCTGCAGCAATTCAGCAGCTGCTGAGGTATTGAACGTGTCTCTGATGTACTGGACCGCTTTGAAGCCTTCAACATTTTCCTGCTGAGACTTGCAGCAGTTTCGCCTGCATTACCATGGCTGTCCATCAGAGACAGCCCTCTGTAAAATAGTTAAATTAGGTGGAGTACCCCTTATCCGGAATGCACCGGTACCTTGAGCATTTTGGATTCTTGCGGATATCATATTGCGAGAGAATCCAATGTTTAGAGGAAAAAGATGATGGCGGGAGAATCGCAATCCCTTGCTGCTGCAGCTACCAGCATGTACACGCACACTGGGAGTACTGTGTGGGGTTACTCTCCGGTCACGATGCTCAGAATCAACGTGACTCCGTGCAGGAGGATACTCGCTGGGGCTTACATAAAGACTCCCTTCAGGTGCTGCAGCAGTCGAAAGTCAGATTCTCGAACAGCAGCACCTGTCCCGTGCACACTTCATCTGGAATTCCTAAAATCCAGATTGCATTGAAAATTTTGGGTTTTGGAGTTTTCCGGATATTAGAATTCCAAATAATGGGTGCACAACCTGTATGTAAAGGCACTTTAAACAGAGTTAAATTAATGTAAAGTGGTTTTCCATAGAAACATTAGTTCACGTCTGGTCTGGTGGCATTATGGAAAACCACTGCAAGGTGTAAAAATAACACTCATTTTATGAAAGACACAGGAATCAAATAAAAAAAAAAAGGTATACACTGTCAGGTTATAGACTATTGTAAAAAGTAAATAAATTTAAAAAAAAGCACAGAATGAGGCAATATGTAGATCTGCAATATTTATTTTCAGAAACAGAACAAAGGCAAGTGCAACAGGCTAGACAGCAATAATATTAACAGTCATAAAAGGCATGAAAGATCTTACTGTATTATAGGGGATATTCTATTAAATAATCAATCAGCACACATAATTGTTATAACAAGTCAAATTGTATTTCTGCTTCATTCCTGCACAATGAACTGCTATAAAGTATTTTTTCACCTTGTACAAACATCTTCATTGCACTGAAAACAAAAAGATTAACAAATCAGAAATCAAATAAACCACGAGTATAATGCATTACTGTAATAACTATAGACAGGGCTGGTGCTTCCTGTAAGGGAGTACAAGCACCTACCTTAGGGCGCCTGTTCTGCAGAGGGTGCCAAAATCTGAATCTCAACTCCCTGACTATGGATTCGATTCGGATTTTTAAAAATTCACCCTGCCCGTCAGCACTGGTGCAATGAAAAAGCTGGTCCCCTACATGAGACGACTTGGGGGCTGGGATAGTAGCGGTTGCTGGGGAAGGTGGCAGGGCATACTGGGTGCGGAGGAGGGTGACATAAAGGCACAATGGGTGCTTAAGGCGAGAGGAGACCGTGAGGGCTGTGGAGGGTGACCCAGGGCATGCTAGGTGCTGAAGGTGAGAAGAGACAATGAGGGCTGTGGAGGGTGACACAAGGCACGCTGGGGCTGGGGAGGGTGAAATGAGACAGTGAGGGCTGGAGAGGACAGCATTTCACATTGTCATGCTTTCTCACCATTACTAATGGCACAGGGATGGCTGGAACTGACTTCGCTGTGGCACTGTAGAGGCTGTCAGAGGGCACATGGGGTGCAGAAGAAGGGCACAGGTCACATTTGAGGTGGGGAATGGTGGCAGAGTGCTGAATGGGAGCTGTGGAGGATAGCAGGACACTGGGGCCGTGGAAATTGGCATGGGGAAGGTGCCAGACAGCAGAGGAGGGTCTGGGGAGGATTAGCAGGGACAGAGTGGGAGCTGAGTAGGAGGGCAGGAGACACAGGGGTGACAGAGGAGGGTGTCGGGTATATTACAGAAAGGAAAAATTAAAATGGATGCCTGTAGCCATTTTGTTTTTAAAGATCACCTCAGAATGTGAAGATGGAACAACAGAAGACACTTAACTGGTATCATGTGAAGTGATGTTTTAATTAACACGTGATTCTTCTTCCCAGCATTCAGATGTTTAACTCAGACTAGATCCGTACGGTTAATTAAAATTAATCAGAGATCAGAGTATCTATAGGGAATGTGAGTGAAATCGCTAGTCTATGAATGGTTATTTATACTCTTTCTTTCAACAGAAATTGAGAAAAGTGGTTAATCCGAACTGCGACGCTTAATCTGCAAAGATGAATCGGACCACCAAGGAGACTGCGATTATCTGGAAATTCTACGGTTTTCCGCACAATTCCAAGGAGAATGCTAAAGTCCCATGCGAATCAAGCTCATGCAAGCCTGAAAGACATGCTGGATAAAGCCAGGATACCGTTTATTGCTATGTACAAGAACCACCGAAGGAAGAGATTTGCCGCATATTTTATTGCAACCGCTGTTTGAAAGAGAAAGAGAAGCAAAGGTTTACCGGAAGGATCTGGTACAAAACAAGAGAGTGTTCATACCCACACCAGTGATTCTCGTGAAAGTTCCTAAAGAATCACGAGTTGTTATCGAGAAGTTATTTTATAAATTAAGTCTGGTATGACGAGATGCAAATCGTTGTCGTATTCCAAGGGCAAGAGATACCCATGAATCCAGATTTGAAATCTTTGCTAAAGAACTAGCCTGACCATACTATTGAACTTCTAATAAAAAGATAATCTAACAATTTATGCTCCAATGTATTCACAGATTGATCATCAATTGCCATCTGCTTATAACGGGCCAAAGATTAGAGATTGTGATTTGTATAGTAATTATGTTTCTAACTGTCTGGATGATTGTACTAACAAAGAAAATACGTACATTGAAGTTTAAAAACACTGCATATTCAATTATTAAAATGGATGAAAGAAGAAAAACGTGTGGAAACCTAGCCTAATTGGTAAAGGGGGGAGATATTGTATGTTTTCCTCAAATTTATTTGATCAATAAATAGATGAAACCAAAAGGGGGGTTATGTCGGGTATATTACAGAAAGGAAAAATTAAAATGGATGCCTGTAGCCATTTTGTTTTTAAAGACAGTTTTTCTTTCAATTTTCTCTAGGTTTAGAAATGAACAAGATTTTTTTTTTTTACAGAGTTCATTCCTGGGTGAAGTCTTTTATATTTTTTTTTAGGAAGTGCCAGACATGAAGGAATCTAGACTGTTTTTGTGTGATAATGCTAGAGTTAAGTGCTAAGACGTCATAATTAAATTTATTGGTCTGTCTTAAAACAAAAGATATTTTGTCTTTTGGGTATAGGAATAAGAGTTAATATCTCTGTAATATAGATTTATATTCACAAAATATATGTTTATAAATCAAGGTATATATTATATTTACAGTAGGAAATATATACTCCAATAAATATTGTAGAAAGTATATAATTGGTAAATAATAAAAATTACTAAATAATAGATTCTGTTGAGTAAACCAGAAAAGAATCCAGCCGATAGTAAGTAATTTCAAAAGGGAGGGAGGATATAAATTAGGTATGACAGAGACACCGTGTCTAGTTGGGAGAAGAGAAGGTCTTTGACCTTTTGACCCGAGATAGGAATATTAAAAAGAAATGGTGGAATTAATTAAGTGCAATACTGCCCTCTAGAGGATAGTAAATATTAGATTTGATGTATTAATAATATTGCCAGTGACGTCAAATTTACTATAATTGAAGTGGCAGTGTTGGTTGCAAATCAGTCAGAGATTCCAGCATTCAGAGACTCACACTGCAATGCATTACACATGACCCTCTGAGAGTCGGAGATTCCAGCATTCAGACTCACACCGCAATGCATTCAGATGTCCAGTACACATAGCAGATCCCAGGACATGAGGCAATCAAGATTCTCACCAAATCTCTAACTCACATGCATTGATTATCTGATCGATAATCTTCACATATTCCAAAACAAAGCATCACATAGAAAATTCCAAGACTTATTAAAATCCAATACAAAACAGAGGTAGTGTAGCGATAACAATGTCCTTCTGGAGTATGATGGATTTCAAAACTTTTCGTAATCCTCTTCAGAGTATCCCTCAAATGAAGAGAGAAAAAGACATCATAGTGCGACCATATATCACTTAGTGAAAAGGATAGATGAATAGATCTCACTCACATGAAGTGGAACCCTCCTGGTTCTGGGTCAATTGTTTTTAGGGTCGTTCACTGGCCACCCAAGTGCCCCTCTTAGAAAGGATCGGTTCTCCTGGCGAGGATAGATATCCCGATCATCCGGAGGTTACTGAATCCAAAGAGTCCACTCGAAGGGGCCATAAAAAACTCCAAAGAGTATAGGGTAAATGAAAACATTAAAAATGTTTTTAAATGAATAAAATATTTAATAACAAATAAAAACAAAAACAATAAGCCAGGACGCGTTTCGCCAAGATAGATAATGTATCAAAAGGGTTCCTCAGCTGGCTGGCTTCCGAGCAGCCAGCTGAGGAAGCCTTTTGATACATTATCTATCTTGGCGAAACGCGTCCTGGCTTATTGTTTTTGTTTTTATTTGTTATTAAATATTTTATTCATTTAAAAACATTTTTAATGTTTTCATTTACCCTATACTCTTTGGAGTTTTTTATGGGCCCCTTCGAGTGGACTCTTTGGATTCAGTAACCTCCGGATGATCGGGATATCTATCCTCGCCAGGAGAACCGATCCTTTCTAAGAGGGGCACTTGGGTGGCCAGTGAACGACCCTAAAAACAATTGACCCAGAACCAGGAGGGTTCCACTTCATGTGAGTGAGATCTATTCATCTATCCTTTTCACTAAGTGATATATGGGTCGCACTATGATGTCTTTTTCTCTCTTCATTTGAGGGATACTCTGAAGAGGATTACGAAAAGTTTTGAAATCCATCATACTCAAGAAGGACATTGTTATCGCTACACTACCTCTGTTTTGTATTCCTATGTTGATGGTTGAGTAACAAGGACCATTTAAGTGTTTCAGCGATTTTCCATATATATCCGATCAGCGCTACATTGTGATTGGACAGGTAATGTATGAAATTAAGGAATTAATGTAATTATATATATTTGTAGATATTCTTCCAACGTAGACTGAGACTTCTCAGATACTGGCTAACTCCAAAAATTCTAAGTATTTCTATTCTGCAGATAGAAATATGAAGAAGTGGATATAAGGATTTATTCCTAAAAAGAAATGTTGTAAGATTGATACCAATATATATATTGAATTTGGAAATTACTGTGATTAAAATTAATAAGCAAGGAATTATATAACTACAAAATAAAAAGCAAAAGATTAGAAGTTTAATTCTCGAGATTAGGGGAGGATTCATTAAATAAGTTTTTACTACTTATTAAATTAGCTCATCTTTTGTTGATCCATGTAGCATAGAGATATATATATATATCTATAAGAGCTGGCTGGTTAAACATTGTTTGCTGGGAAATGCATGTTGTATTAAGCAGAAATGTTTATTAACCATTTGTGTATTAGTTACTAACTGATAAGGTAAATGATATTAAATCATATATGCAGTTACTAACCGGAGATACATATATTGTGAAGCTAGTTTTTATATGCTTATGGATTGTGGTTTGTAAATTTTTGTTTATGCTATGAGATTTGAAACGCATACGTAATAAATATATATATATTTTTATCTGATTATTGATTATTGTATTTTTCAAAGCAAAACAGACAATTAAAAAGAATTCAGGAGAATTTCTAAGAAATATAAACGATTGATATTTGTGTCTCGTATGGATTTCTTATGAAATAATAATCCCTGATATATTGGAGGCAACTGCCGAGATATGTCTATATTGGACTTACTGGACCTATTGGAGGCTTGGCTGATAAGTCCAATATATAACGTGTTGTATTCACGTGCAGAGATTATATCCGACAAGGGTGATCAAATAGTAGAAGGATGTAGGAACACTCATGCAATAGGTATGATCAGGACCTATAGGGATTAATAATGGAGTATTTGGCTGGATAGTGAGGTATTATTAATATTATTCATTATTTATAAAAGCGCCAGCATATTCCGCAGCGCTGTACAATAAACACAGTATAGACAGGGTTACAATACATTGAACAACATTTGACAAACAGTACAGGAGGAGATGAGGGGCCTATTCCCGTAGGAACTCACAATCTAGGAGTGTTGGGGTTGGAAACAGGAGGAGAGGACTGTAAGGTGAGAGTGATTGATGGTTGTGTCAGTGAGTTGGGTGGTAGGCTTCCCTAAATAGGAATGTTTTAAGGGAGCGTTTGAAGGAAGAGAAGTTAGGGGAAAGTCTGACAGTACGAGGGAGAGCGTTCCAGAGAGTGGGGGCTGCGCGTGAGAAATCCCGCAGGCTATCATGGGAAGAGGTGATGCGGGGAGAAGCTAGGCACAGGTCACTGTTTGACCTTAGGGAGCGGGCTGGGGTGTATTTGGTGATTAGTGAGGACAGGTAGTGGGGCGCTGAGTTAGTGAGGGTTTTGTAGGTAAGGATAAGGATTTTGAACTTAATTCTGCAGTGGATGGGGAGCCAGTGAAGGGACTCGCAGAGGGGAGCGGCAGAGACAGAGCGGCAGGTGAGGTGAATTAGGCTGGTGTCAGACGAGCGTAGTGTTCACGTCCGTGATTGCGCCTAAAAGTACGTCCGTGATAGCATGAAAGAAAGTCCATTGGAGCCTGACACATGAAGTACGTCCGCACTGAACTGCGGACGCACAACGGCCGCGGCAAACGGACGCAGGTTAGGCAAGAACGTAATACTGCTAGAATGGACGTGCGGAGTGCGCCACGTCCACAACGTCTGCATAGCTTTGTGTGTGAGTGATGGAGCGAGGTCAGACGGACTGCATTTATACGTCCAGCATTTTTGACGGACAGAATGTTTTTTCATTGTAATTTATTTTTCCCTCCTACATCCGTCAAAAATAACTTCAGTGAAAAAACGGACTGTGTGACCACTACTGCGTCATCCGTACTGACGATGTCCGTACTGCACGGACGTACAGCCCGTAGAAATCACGCTCGTCTGACCCCAGCCTTAGCCTGGCGGAGGCGTTCAGGATGGATTGTAGGGGGGAGAGGCGGGACAGAGGGAGGCCAGAGAAGAGATTATTGCAATAGTCAAGTCGGGAGATTACCAGGGCGTGTAAGAGTTGTTTTGTGGCGACAGCGGTAAGAAATGGCCGAATTCTGGAAATATTACGCAGTTGGTATCGGCAGGAGGAGGAAAGAGACTGGATGTGGGGGATGAAGGAAAGAGCAGAGTCAAGTGTAACTCCAAGACAGCGAACTTGGTTTGATGGGGAGATGGTGATACCCTCCACCGTGATAGAGAAGTCAGGAGGTGGGGAGGCATTGGAGGGAGGAATAAGTAGGAGCTCAGTCTTTGACATGTTGATCTTTAGGTGGTGGGAGACCATCCAGGAGATGCCAGATAAACAGTCACTGACTTTTGAAAGGACAGGGGGAGAGAGATCAGGGGTAGAGAGGTAGATCTGAGGGTCATCAGCGTAGAGGTGGTAATTAAAGCCAAAGCTGTTGATGATTTTGCCCAGGGAGGAGGTGTAGATGGAAAAGAGCAGAGGACCAAGGACAGAGCCTTGGAGGTACACCAACAGATAGAGGCAATGAAGAGGAGGAGTTACCAGCAAAAGGACACACAGAAGGACCTGTTGGATAAATAGGAGTCCACCCAAGCAAGTGCAGTGTCACGGAGACCCAGAGAGTTGAGGGTCTGTAGAAGGAGGGGGTGGTCAACAGTGTCAAAAGCAGCTGAGAGGTCAAGCAGGATGAGAATAGAATAGTGGCCGTGTTTTTTAGTAGTTAGGAGGTCGTTGGTGACTTTGGTGAGGGCAGTTTCAGTTGAGTGTAGGGGACGGAAGCCAGATTGGATAAGTAAGGGGGGGGGGATGACCCTTCGCCTTTGTTGGCAAAAATTCTTGCACCAGCCCCGACTACAGTTCAGAAATATCGCCTATTGTTTGACAGATTAAAGTAAAATAAAGCAATACAACGCTGTGGTGATTTAGTTGTTGGTTTTAAGACAAACCATAGTTAGAAAATTTGCAAAATAGAAGGAATCTACAAAAATACCTACTATACATTATCATCAGAATCATGATATACTGTACAAGTTTTCAGGGTTTTTTTACTCCCCCCCCCCCCCCAAGTGTGAGCCACCCAAAAACCAGTGTCAAATATGGTCTTAACTTTTATTAGCAGCAAAAGAAATTAACAGGCAATACGGAATGAGAGGAGGGAAATTCAACAAATTGCAAGATTAATTTACAAAGTTATACGCAGCTATACGTTTAAATATACCTGTGGACGCTGGCTTTCTGTGACTTCAGCAGTGATGCCCAAAGTTTTGGCAATAGTTTCTAGGGGTAAGTGGTCACCAGGTGAATCCTGGATGAAGTGCAATAACACCTTGTCCCCACCTAAGAGTAATAAGTGATAATTCATTACAGCATATTAATCAGAATATTAGAATTATTTTAAAGGTTTAAATACTCTAGAGTTTGAACGGGAGGAAGAAGAGAGGAAACCGTAACCATTCCTGACCCTCTCTGCACCCCCTCCTGTTTTAACCCTTTACTTTTAGGCTAGGGTCAGACTAACGCAGTATCAACGTGCGTTTAGCAGCACTAAATCACAGCCATGCTAGCAGCAAATGACGTCCAATGCCAGGCAGCATACGAAGAACAGCCGCACAAAAGTGCGGCTGCGCATCGCAAGTGGTAAACGAACGCATTTTTTCAAGAACGTCAAACCGCTAGTACGGACGTACAGAGTGCGCTGCGTCCGTTAGCGGCGTGTGTGCGTGATTTGGAGATGTCAGACGCTGCTAATGTCCGGCCAACATAGCGTCCAGACACAAAAAGTGTTTTATTGATGATCCGTACAAAATCACGGACGAAAATGCGCATCGTATGACCGCTATCGCGTACTCCGTGCAAAAATGCGTCCATTCGTTCGAACGCACTTTTTCACGGACAACGCGAAAAATGCGTTAGTCTGACCCTAGCCTTAAGGCTAATGTCAGACGAACACAGTCAGAGCGCACTCTGCGTGCGTGCACAACAGACGGATGTACTGACGGAAGATACTGCAGACACCACACGGTCAGTTTTTGTTGACGGGCGTAGGGGGGGGAGGGAACTATGGGAAACAAAATTAATATGAAAAAAAAGAGATAAAAATTTGAAAAAAGGATATGAAAAGCAATTTTGTGCATCAAGGTGCTGGACGTCTGACATCTCACTCGCACAGAATTCTGTGGACGTGGCACACTCTGCGCGTCCGTGGTAGCAGTTTTACATTCTTGCCCAACTTGCGTCCGTTTGCCACGTGCGTTGTGCGTGCGCAGTTCGGTGCGCACGTACTTCGTGTGTGGGTCTCTTGATCATGATTCTATGCTACCACGGATGTTAAACTGTGCAGCAACGTGATCACTGCATTCGTCTGATGCCAGCCTTAAAGGGACACTTCCTCTTACACAAGCTGTAACTAGATTACTTGCAATTACAATGCACATGTAAAAAGAAAAACTAAATCAGGTTTTTTTAATCTCCCTACCATTTCGGTGATTTTCCCCATGAGACAACAATTACCAAAAGGTTATTTTCTTCTGTGG
The DNA here is from genome assembly GCA_009667805.1 of Leptobrachium leishanense. Lineage (NCBI taxonomy): Eukaryota > Metazoa > Chordata > Amphibia > Anura > Megophryidae > Leptobrachium > Leptobrachium leishanense. Next base: position 57,281,362 of record CM019073.1, read on the forward strand.
TTTATCTAATCTACAGTATTTAACAGTTTAACGAGAAAATGTTTAGATAAGGCAGCAGGGGGTGTATCGTGTGGTGTAGGCTGAGATAAGAGATGGTAGCTGAATGAAATATGACGGAGTGTAAACTACTTCTAATCTACCCCCTGCTGATGTCCTTTGAATACATCCCATGCAATACAATGAGATTTGAAGCATTGATGGACCCATTAGATACCATTATATGGCCATTGCCACAGAGTGAGGAGCAAGTTAAGGAAAGATACGGGGGGGGCAGTTTACAACACAAAAGATCACACAATGGATGCACCCAGTGACCCATATGGAGTAAAATATTTATCCAAACATACAAGAGAAAAACAAAGCACATGTAAGATATCAGCAACACAAAATAAACACAAATCAGGATATTTGGGGGGGGGGTTGTGTCTTTGAATTCATGCTAGGCTCCCTCTGCATTGGTCTCTACGTGCAGAGGCGGCTCCCCAATTAGGCAGTTAAAGCGATGCCCAAGGCATCACCCCCCCCCCAGGCCTCGCAAGGTTGCTTTCCCCAAAAGTGAACCCAGATTCACTGGTCAAGCTTTGGTCAGCAGCTCCAGGCAGTGGAAGGAGCTGATGCCACCAGTGTTTCTCCTCCCAGTCCCTCCAGGCAGCGTGTTCCTGGGGCCCTGCTCCTGCACTGTCAGATTAGCAGTGCACACACAGCCCCCAGTGAGTGGTGGCTCTCAGCTGCTGATGAGCTCCAGAAGCTGCAGGCTGTTACAGAGCAGCGGGAACATGGCATCCTGCCCTCTTGTCCCACATGCTGCTGAGTGAGGAGCAGAGATTCCATTCCACCAGGCGAGAAATCTGCTCTTTGCACTGTAAACTCTCATATCTCAGCACCCAGGGCCGGCCCAAGCCACTGTGCTGCCTGGAGCGATGGATGAAATGCTGCCCCCTTTTATTTTTGAGACGCACCTGAATGCTTGGGGGGGGGGGGGTTGCACTCAGCCTAAACTAAGCATTCAGTGCGGGTGCATCTCAAAAATAAAATACAGAGTGCGCTCTTCCTGGTTTTGTTTGTATTTTATTTTTGTGACATACCCGCACTGAATGCTTAGTTTAGGCTGAGTGCAAGGAACCTTTTCCTCAGTGAGTTTATCTCATGATGGGCAGTCATTAGGTTTGCAGAGTAGGACCTGCCAGAGGGTGGATTACATTGACGCTGTTGGCAGGCTTAAGCAATTCACGGCCGTTCATTGCGAACCAAATATTTCCACCATTTTATTCAACAAAGCTCAGAGTTAAGAAATTTTCACCATGTGATAAAAGCTGGTATTATGCACCCATGCATGGACCTGTTCCAGGTTTTTGAATGTGTTTGACTGGAGTGCTATCTTCCTGGTTTTGTTTATTTTATTTTTGAGGCGCACAGGCACTGAATGCTTAGTTTAGGCTGAGTGCAACCCCCCCATGTGTTTATTATATATATATATATATATATATATTACATTCAGATTTCTCTCATTTTCAAGTATGTCCTGAGTTCAAGAACATTAAAAAGTTAGAGTCGTTACGGAAACACACACACACACACACACACACACAAGAAAAGCGAACTCCACATCAATGACCACCTTCTTCCATCATTTTCTGTGGCAAAAAAAAAAAAAAAAAAGCAGTTTGATAAATGTTCAAAAAACCTGACTGGGACCCGTCTCTCTCTGCCTGGGTTCCCCAGACGTTTTAATCTGCTGAGTCTTCTTTCCTTGGGACCCGGTGCGGCTAGCCATCGGAATGGAGGTGTCCGGGGTCCGATTTGTCCCCCCCTGGACCAGCGACTGATGCATGGAGGCCAGAGTAAGAGGACGGCGGCCATCTTGGGGCCTACCGCCGGGCTACTCACCACGCTGGACATTTTGGGTACTCTCCGGCCAGAGAAGCTATCCATTGCCCATATCGGGGTTTTTCCCCGCGCCGCGGCGCCTCTGCTGCCCCCACCACCCTCTGCCTGGAAGAGAGCCGAGGCGACGGAGGGCCCCCGTTTCCCGGCTGTAATGGATGGTCTGGTGGAGGGGGCGGATGGAGTGGGCTCGCGGTGGAGGTCGGATGCTGAAGCGAAACCCCCACTGATCGGCCTGGAGGCAGCATTCCTGAGCCTTGAACGCCTATTGTTAGAGGAGCATGGGGAAGATGAGCGCCTGCTAACGCGAGGTGACTTGCGGCGTTTTACCGAGGTCCTGCGGAGCAGTGGTGGAGCAGGTCATCTGAGCAGAGTGGCTGCTGTGGGACGGCGGGAAGTGATCGAGGGGCCTGGCGGTGTGACCACAAGGGTGCCTTGTGTCCCCTGGGATTCTGTGCAGCGGTCTCTGTATCTGGAGACAACTCTTGAACCACGAGCAGTTCATATGGAGCCAGCTTGTTTGACCTTTGCTGGGACAGCGACTGTTGAGAGGCAAGCTGCACCCCCCTTCGGAGGCCTACACTGGCGGCGCTGCTCGGGACACTGGGCCTATGCATCGAGGGGAGGCAGAGCCGGCCTTTGGATTGGGCAGTACCCGATGCGAAGCCGGTCAAGACTTTGCTGTGGTAGAGGCCAAAACAGTAATTGAATTTAAGCAAGCATGGGATAGGCATAAGGCTATCCTAAACAAAAGATAAATCCAGGTAAAGTATCCATGTAATTGGGCAGACTAGATGGGCCGAAAGGTTCTTATCTGCCGACATTTTTCTATGTTTCTATGTGGGTACCACCTTTTTGAGACACTTTTGTGATTTGGTTTTTCTATTATACGCTGAGACCCCCCATTTCGGGATGTTTATTATTTTTCACACTGATCCCCCCCCCGATGACTAGCTGAGACTTAAGAGACATTGTTTTTGTCCTTCTTGCTGACCCTTACGGTGTGCAGAATATTCATGATGTCTTAGTGGATGGTGGGGACCTCATTTCTTCCCCCCCCCTTCCGGTTGTTCCCCCCCTTTTTTTTCTTTTTTCTATTATTTTTTATTTGGCAGACCGGGACTCCCTTGGGGCGAGCCACTAGGGTGACTTTTCCGGATAAGTCTGCCATAATTGTCCCTCAAGCCCTTGGCCGCGTAACATTTGTCCTCCATGGCCTCCTTGTCCTCGGACTTACTGGAGTGAGCCAGGAGAGTCACGTAGTTGGCCTTTGCCATATCCCCCTCCCTCCCTTCCCAACCCCCCCCTTTCCCCACTTCTCAACTCAGTGTATTGCATTACTACTGTGTACACCAGTTTTCTCGTCCTGTTGGCCCTGCAAGGCCATTGTTTTAATGTTTTATTCTGTCTTTTCAAAATAAAAAAATTTGAATTGGAAAAAAAAAAAAGAAAAAAAAAACCTGACTGGTAATAAATGATGGGGATTCAGTTCACAAAGTATGATCATAGTTTGCTTAAGCTGGTCACAAATGCCAATGTACCCCATCGCTGACAGGTCGTGTCCATCTTACCCTGGAGCTCCCCAGCAGGCTCTAAGGCCTGGCTGCCTATAAAGGCCTAGAGCCTGCTGGGGAGCTCCAGGGTGAGTTGATCCAGGCTATGTGATCTCACTCTCACGAGATAGTGCATGGCCACGAGGAGAGATCATGGAGGGAGCCTGGGGACTATTTCTCCCAAGTCCCACTCTTGTGGCCACAAGTGGCAGATCAAGTTGCCGTTCTCGCCGTGGGATGAGCGGTAAGTATTTTCTTTTGGGGGGGGGGGGTTTCAGCTGGTGATAACTGATTCTGTAGAAGCGCAATCACTTAGCACCAGCTTAGATCTGATGTGCAACTTGTCAGTTAGCTGCAGGGGTGAGTAATTAGCTTTGTGATCTAGCCATGTGATCCTAACACTAATTACTCTCTTACACTTTGCGCTCTTCATGTTAAGTATAGGGAGCGCAAAGTACAGTAAGCTGGTGCTAAAGCACTAATACCGATGCGCCAATGGATTTTTTAACCCGTTAGCGTTACGCCCGTATCACATCCCGATGCGCTATCACCTCTTTTACCCTAGCGCTAACGCTCATTTATGTGAGCACTATTGTTAAGGAGGTAATAGGGCCCATGGTCTCTAAGTGTTTCTTTAAAACTGTATAGTTGGGTATGAAATGCAATCTCTTGTAAAATATCATTTACTGTTAGTGTGGGTGTAATCTCTATTTTGGGCCCAAACTACTTTGCCCTTCTTTGTCCAATGATCCTCTTTTTTGGAGCCCTCCATATATCCAGGGTGTCCTCTGTGTATGACGGAGCTGGATTGCAGTAATCAATGTTAGAAATTGCTCTCTGTAAATAAGATTATTTGCTTTTCTTTTAAATCACATTTATAAAAATCAATATAAATGGCCTTCCTAGATTATGTCATTACCTTTTTATATGGCCTTGGCTATGGTCCGGTGTTTAATAGGGGCCTCATATCTTGCCTTCGCCTAAGGCCTCAGCAAGTCTAGAGTCGCCTCTGTGTACGTGATATGTAAACTGAAGCATGTCACTCAACCTTGGGGAGGAAGTCAATCCAATGGACCTCAATGCAGAGCGAATGGAGAGCCAGTGATGACAGGTCCCAAAATCTGGGAAGCTGAGCTCAGCGTCATGTTCTTGGTCCTAAGACCCTGCACTCAGATTCCCCACAGAGGGGAGAGGCACTCAGACTCAGAGCACTGACCAGTCAGATAACAGTGGATTTTAGGGAAAACAATTTATAGTTGAATTTATAATTGGGAGAAAAAGAAAAAAAAGTACATTATGAAATATTTGTTCTAGATACAATCGAGAAAGACACCTATTACAGAGCATGCAGATCTGCCAACATTAAAAAGGCACACGCAAACCGGCCACCTTCACCACGTGGCGCAACCTGTAAACTCTTAATGCTGTGTTTCATTGAGAAGCTCCTGATTGGTTGTTTGTGTGTGCGCACACATGCATGAGCAAAACAAGCCTCTATTCAATGGGCGTTGGGAGGGAATGGGTTAAGGCCCTGTGAGATTAGCACATTAATCTATGTTTGATGTAGTATGAAGCATGCATACCAGTGCATTCAGCTGCAAAAAAATACTGCACAATAGAGCACCGAAGATCAAGTCGCCAAAGACCGAACTGCAGGGGAAAAAACCACAACAAACTGAACTCTAATGTTATTTTAATTTCTATTGGTTTAACCCCTTAAGGACGGGAGTAATTTTACAACTTCGGCGCTGTTTCGGAAGTAGAAGTTTGCTGACCTCATTTTGACCATTTTTAAGTCACGTATTATTATATGACCCAGACATATTATATATCGTTCTTTCCGGCAGACTCGGCAGATTAATAATATATCATTATTATATGTATATGTCATGCCCTGCCAAAATGCTATAACAAAAAAATGTAAAAAATTTGAATTTTCAATAAAATTTCAATCTTTCACAGTGTGTAAAGTGTTTTTTTTTTTAAATTTTATTATCCGAGGCTCTGCGGTCATATTCTATTGGGTAGATTTGTTAAAAAAATTAGAACGGGGAACCCATTTTTTTTTTGGGGAGAAATTGCGTGATTTTAGCTAAACCCCCAAAAAAAAAAAAAAAATCATTAGTGAAGCATCATTGTTCACATTATAATTGAAATGTGAACAATAGTGCTGCATTAAAAAAAACAATTTTTTTTATTATTTTTTTATTATTTAATTGATTATTTTTTTATTATTTTTTATTTTTTACTTTTACACTTTTATTTTACTTTTACCATGGTCATGTTTGATATCATTGGAAAGGCCATGCTCTGGCCTTTCCAGCAATATCAGCCATGACCCCCTAGCTGCCACCGATCAGGAGATAATATCTCCTGCAAGGGATTTCCATAGGAAATCCCTTTGCAGCTAGGGGGTTCCCGGTTAACTGACATCGCGCATGGCGCGATGAGTCAGTTGACCGGGGGGGTGACCCAGAGGTGGGGGCTGCCATCCAAGATGGCGGCCCCCACCGGAAATAGGCCGCAATCGGGCACAAATTAGTGTCCGGTCGCGACCTGGCAACTAAGGGGTTAACCCCCCCATACATCGCTGGAAAGGTCAGGCTGTGACCCTTCCAGCGATGCTGGCCACAGCCGCCAGGGACCAGGCGATCGGGAGATAGCCCCTCCAGGCGCTTCCCCTGCTCCGGCGGGGGGGGACGCCTGAAACTGACGTCATCGCGCCACCGGCGCGATGACGTCACAACGCCGGAGGAGGGAATCACACTGATCTGACTCCGCGGGAGTCAGAGCAGTGTGGGAGCGACCGGAGGAGGTGAGTATTTGGCGAGGGGGGCTATAAACGCCGAGGACGTACATTTACGTCCTGCGGCGTCAAAGCCCGCCTAATGCAGGACGTAAATGTACGTCCTGCGGCGTTAAGCGGTTAAATACCTATATGTCTGAATAATGAAAAAAGGTACTTTAAAAAAAAAAAAATCTAAAAAGGTCGGTTACATAATTTTAAAAAATGCCAAAAAAAAAAAAAAAATTAATAACATTGTCTCAAAATCACAAAAAGACGGTTAAAATTTTTTTTTTGCTGAAAATGAAAAGAATAAACTTTAGTTCACACATCTATATTTTAACATTGAATCCTATGGGATTCGCCTGTTTAAACCTGTCAGATTGTATCATTGAAAATCAGGGCATTTCACTGACACGCTGGTGCAGTTCGGCATCCTATGAATAGACGAACCATTACTTCTCTATGGGACAATGTCGCTGCCGCCGAAGGTCGCTGATACATGCATATTTGGCAAATTTACAGTTTAGTGAAAAGATGAACTGCCCCGAAATTGCACCGTACAATGAAATTCAAACTTTGGTGCATTTCGATGGCAAGTTCGCCACTTATTAATTCTGAAGGGGTTATTCACTAACAGTTTAGAGAATGAGACGTTACAGGATGTATTGGGGCTGTATGCAATAGGGAGGAGTGATCATGGTGGTAGGTGATCAAAAATAGTGTGGTTTCCAGGGACTTTTTGAAAGCCTGGAGGCACAGAGTTGAAAGTGTCAAGGGAGGGAATTCATCAAGCCAAGGGCAGTTGGGGGAAAGTGCTGTCGGAAGTCGTGACCAGTGCAAGTGGCGATAACCGATCATTGGTAGAGTGAATGACAGGATGGAACGTACATGCCTGTTAATAAAGTAGGAGATGTAGTTAGTGGCAGGATTATATGTAGTTAGTGGCAGGATTATGGATAGTTCTAGCCAAGGACCAGAATATTGAACTGAATTCTAAAAGAAAAAGGGAATCCGTTTAGAAACTGACAAAGGGGTGAAGTGCAAGAGGTCCACGATGAGAGATGAAAGAGTATGACAGACTGTAGAACGTAGATAAGCATTGTAGCAGATTCCAAAGGTAAAAAGGGATGAATGCAATTATTTTTAGTTGAAAGTGACAACATTTGGTTCGAACCTGTGAGGAGTGAAGGATTGGTCATAGTCAAAAAAGGACAAAAGGAAGCGAACCTGTGGAATATAAGTAATGGTGGCAAGGGTTAGATTTCAGAAGAAAAGAGAAGGAATTCACTTTTGGACAGCTTAAAATTACTTGTGCGTTACAAATAAAACCCAGGGGTCTGGAAATTTTAGAAAAATCTACTTGTCCAACGGACTAAGTGGTAGTCCAATCTACTTGTCCCTCAGGACGATCTACTTGTCCTGATAAGAAAAATAAATTTCAACAAAATAGTGTTTAGTGGTCCTTATTCATAACAGCGCGCACATAATTTGGAGTTAGAATGCAAGCTGGATTAAATACATATAAATTACTGCCAATTTAATCCGAATAGTATCATGCCCAGATATATAAACAGACCAGATCATGCCCACTCAAGATACATATACAGAGACCTCAGACCAGATATAGACCTCAGACCAGAGAATGCCCACAGAATACATATTTGTAGACATCAGACCAGACCCTGTAATCGCTAAGCAGGCATGCAGGCTGGCTGTGGCCGAGCCGAGTCGGCAGCTCAGCCGACTGTCAGAGCAGCGTGAGGCTGTTGCCGCTAAGCACCGCCCCCGGCGGGGTGACGCGATGTAGGTGGGAGAGATCTACAGCACACGGCGCAAGCGCCGTAGCTCCTGCCCCTTCCCTCATCGCGCCGCTCAGTGAGGAAGGAACGTTCGTGAGAGTGGGCGTTCCTTCCACTCTCTGCGCTCAGTGTACTAAGTGCGATCCTCCTATGGAGTATCGCGCTATGTATCCCGACGGCGCTTCTTGCCCGCCAGACTGCATCTCAAAAATATCTACAGATCTTCATGTCCCGGGTAATATAATTTCCACACCCCTTTGAAATAATTGCATGTAAAAAAGGAAAACCAAAGTTTATCAGTTTCCATTTTGTGGATTTTTTTCCCATGTGCAACGTTTACCAATATCTGTGCAAAAGCTTTATTGTGTGGCTGTTTATGTAATCTACAGTATTACAGTTAATGAGGTGGAGGAGGAAAGGTTTTGGTAAAATGGCAGGAGGCAATTGTTCCAGCCGGATAGAAGAAATGGCAGCTGAATGAGATAAAACAGGGAGCTTAAAAGACTTCTAATCCGCCTCCTGATGATGTCCTTTGAATAGATCCCACACAATACAATGATTTGAGTCTGACCGACTTATTTACTCCATTCTATGGCTGTTGCCACACTGAGGAGCAAGTACTGTAAAAGATACTGTGGGGGGAGGTGGATAACACAAAAGATCACAAAATGGATGCACCCAGTGAGTAAAATATTTTCCTATCTAAACATACATGAGAAAAACAAAGTACATGTAAGATATCAGTTAAAAACCAGATAGGTTTAGAAGTAGTAATAATCGTCGGGTGGGTACCAAGGAAATTTCACAGCAAACGAAGATTGAGGTCTTATTCCCTTTGCTAAAGCTAATGGTCAAACTTTATTGATTGATAATGCCACTTAAATCAATATAGTTTGACCATTAGCTTTAGCAAAGTGAATACGACATCACTCTTCGTTTGCTGTGAAATTTCCTTTGTACCCACCCGACGTTTGTTACTACTTCTAAACATATCTAGTTTTTTTTAATTGGTTTGTCTTGCAAAGTTGCATTAATAAAGTTTATTTATTTCAATTTTTTGGGTTATGCCCCTTTGCCGAATTATCGGCCACCATATTAGTCTTCTTGTGTGTGTTTGTTTATGTAAGATATCAGCAATATAAAATGAAAAAAAAATAAGAACATTTCATTTTTTGGTGGTAGTCGCCCTTTAAAAAAGGAACCCTCTTTTTTTTTCCCTTTTTCTAAAAAAAGAATACCCGCCTTTCTTACTCCATTTGCACAGTGCAAGTAATTTACGAACATACATGCGCAAATTGTGCATCTTGCGTACCTTTTGCACTCTAGGTATGCAATCTCCAATCAGAGTGATGGATTGTCGTTGCACGTGCAGCTTAAGCCACTTTCTGTTTTCCACTCAAAGAAATGCTGCTATAAGTCTCGGATACGTATGAGGTCATCATGTGAAGTGAGGCGAGTAGGGAGCACTTAACGCAGTCCGAACATTTTAGCTTTTAAAAGTGGTCAGGGTAAGGAAAAATTATTTTTTTTTTTTTAAATCATGAACTGAGTGGAGAGGAGGGACCGGAGGTGGGAGGGAGTTTGGGTAAGGGACTGGATGCAAGTGTCAGAGGGAGTGACTTTGGGCAAGAGACCAAACCCAACTGCCAGAGGGAGAACAGACCAGACCAAATGAAGGGATGACAGGGTGGGTGAGGTGGCAACACATAAGTCAGACTAAAACACCGGCAGGACAGCTCAACCACCCAGTGGCAGTACCCCAGGGTCTGTGCAATAGTTCCACTAGTGCTGCAAACTAAAAAACAAATTGGTTATATGTAAGGACAAAACCCTAGAACAATGCAGTGGCACGTCTTTTCCAAAATCAGCTCCGATAAAGCGTCTTAGGTTATTATTAACATTTAACTCAGTCTGACTCTTAAACAGTGTGTACAGTATAGAGGTGGATTAATCGACCAACCGATTATTCGATAAGAATAGTCAACCACTATTTTCATCATCGATTTGTTGTTTCAGCCTTATTAATCATGCCATATTTTGTAAGCACGAACAAAACTTGCTTGTTTTGTCTTCTGTGCATATATTCTTTAGTCAGTCAATATTCTTGTTCCATCAAACTGCAATCTTTGATAATTATCTAAAACCTAGCACTTATTCAGGTCACAGACAAAGTAAAAACATTTGAGTTGTGTGTGGAAAGAAATGTCCTGTGCTGAGTTGGCTCAAACCTCCCAACATTGGAAGGTATGAGATCAGGACAGGGGTCTTTGAGGAGGCATACCAGTGACATGTTCGGGGTCACTGGCAACTCCAAGAAGCAGGGCCTTGTTCATATATAGTGTGCTAGGATCAATGAACAAAGCATGTAAACCTAGGCAAGGAGTGGCTAAGACTGAGGGGCAGATTGGTTATTTGGGGTAGTCCTGAATTCAGGGGACTTTATCAACATTTAAACACTGGGGGGTATGGTTGGATTGAAATAATTATCTTGGAAAAAAGCAAACTGCAACAAAGCAATAAAATTATGCAGATCATGTTCCGGACTGGTCCATTTTAGTATATACTGTAAATTCATGGTATTTTTGCTACTCGAGAGTATTTATTTTCACAAATAGAGGTCTTTTTCAAGTTAATGAATACAAGGTCCAAGCAATGTTAAATTATCTGGTTAAGGAACGTTATGCAAGATCTAAAAATACACAATAGAAAGTCGAAAGTATGCAGTTGGAGCACAAAAATTGAAAGAATGAAAATAACTGGAATGGCATTTTACGCTCGCCTACAAAAGAAGAAAGGAGTCTTTTGTTCAGATGGACATCAATATACTAGCATAATGCAATGTTTGCATAACACATAAAACGCAAGGCTACACACCAAATATTTATAGCTTTGAGCAAGCAAAGAAAGGGATTACACTTGGATAAATGCACACATAAAATGCAATATATTGTTTAAGGACTTTGGTGTCACCTAGTGGCTACAACATCAAAATACAGATTGAGATTACTAGTTTATAAACCTACTAAATCCATAAAGCCATTTCAGTAAGTAAATTTACTGAGCAAACATTTGTTGACATGGATTCGGTTTCATTTGTTTTACAAAAACATGTCAAGTTTAGGCCAATGTCAGACGAACGCAGTCAGAGCGCACTCTGCGTGCGTGTGTAACGGACAGATGTACTGACTAAAGATACTGTAGACACCACACGATCCGTTTTCCTTGAAAGACGTAGAAGAAAAAAAAATTTTGTGCGTTAAGGTGCTGGACGTCGCAAATGCGCTGCGTCTGACAGCTCACTCAAACAGAACGCTACGCGGACGTGGCATACTCTGCGTGTCCGTCTAGCGTTTTTACGTTCTTGCCTAACTTGCGTCCGTTTGTCACGTGTGTTGTGTGTGCGCAGTTCGGTGCGGACACACTTCGTGTGTGGGTCTCTAATGCTCATGACTATGCTATGACGACGTTTAGGCTGGGGTCAGACGAACGTAGTGTGAACGTGCGTTTAGCCACACTTTATTACAGCCGTGGTAGCAGCAAATGACGTCCACCGCAGGCCCACACACGAAGTACGGCCGCACGAAAGTTCGCGGCAAACAAATGCATTTTCGCAAGAACGTCGAACCGCTAGTACTGACGTACAGAGTGCGCTGCATCCGCATAGCGGCGTGTGTGCGTGATTAGGAGACGTCAGACGCTGCTCATGTCCAGTCAACATAACGTCCAGACACCCAAAGTTTCCTGGTTTGGATTAGTATGAAATCACGGCCAAAATTGCGCATCGTATGACCGCTATCGCGTATTCTGTGAAAAAGTACGTCCATGCGTTCGGACTCACTTTTTTACGGACGATGCAAAAAATGCGTTCGTCTGACCCTAGCCTAAGGCTAGGGTCAGACGAACGCATTTTTCGCGTTGTCCGTGAAAAAGTGCGTTCGAACGAATGGACATTTTTTCACGGAATACGCGATAGCGGTCATACGATGCGCATTTTCGTCCGTGATTTTGTACGGATCATCAATAAAACCCTATTTGTGTCTGGACGTTATGTTAGCCGGACATTAGCAGCGTCTGACATCTCCCAATCACACAAACACGCCGCTATGCGGCCGCAGCGCACTCTGTACGTCAGTAGTAGCGGTTTGACGTTCTCGAAAAAATGCGTTCGTTGGCCACTTGCGTTGCACGGACGAACTTTCGTGCGGCCGTTCGTCGTATGTTCCCCGGCATTGGAAGTCATTTGCTGCTAGCACGGCCGTAATTTCGTGCGGCTAAACGCACGTGAAAAATGCGTTAGTCTGACCCTAGCCTAAACGGTGTGGCAACACGGACGTGATCACTGCGTTTGTCTGACACCGGCCTTGAACTTGTATTTTTATGTAATAATAATAATAGCCTTCTTAAAACGGACACCCTAAGCAAACCACTGGGGTTATTCTAGTCCTCCTGACCTCCCCACACAGTCTTTGATGCCCCATACCTCTTCTATTTTTAGACTAGAGTGCAAAGACATAACTTCGTTTCAGCTCCACACACCACCTTGGCATCAAGCACCTACTGCGGGAAACAGCTTAGTACCGAGTCCATTGGCAATCAAGGCCTCTCAAAGAATTCAGTAGGTTTAGATGCCTGTCAATTACATGCACTAATCTCAAAAAAATTAAAATAAAATACCTCCGATACCTCGATGGAGAGAGCAACGCAATCGGTTATCTCGAGTTCTGTGGGCAGCTTGACACTGGGAACAAATAGTTCCCAGTCTTCCTCCGCAAATCCTTTCGCCGTCCCAGCTCGTGCTGGATCACATCTATTTTCATGTAGTCTTATGGATGCTTGGAGCCAGGGGCGGACTGACAACTGATGCACATTGTTGCGTTAAAGAATTTATTTCTTGAAAATTATTTTGAAAATTGAGTTAATACGCAGGCCCCCAGCGAATTGGAGAATCCATCCATATCGCCTACAGACTTACAAACTGGACTGAACTTCACAGCAATAACACTCACAGGACTGTGTGGTGTGTATGAGTGTATCACAGAGCTCCACAGCACTAACAATGGAATGTGTAGGAGTGTATCAGAGTGCCACAGCAAGAAAACTCACATTAATGCGTGGTGTCTATGAGCGTATCACAGAGCACCAAAGCAATACAATTTCATGATAATAGGCAGTGCCTATGAGTGTACACAGGATCCACAGCAATGGTTGGTGTGTATGAGCGTACATGGAACCCCCAGTAATGGCTGGTGTATATGAGCAGGCACATAATCCACAGCAAAATAACTCAGCTAACCATGGGGTGTATGAGCAGGCACAGGATCACAGCAATATAACCTACAGCCATGGGTGTATGAGCAGGCACAGGATCACAGCATTTTTTAAAAAATATTTCCCACAAAGAGGTTTGGGGCCCGTCCTCCTGTGCATTGTAGGTGACTGTCACCCTCCACTCTCTGGCTGGTGTTCTGCAAGAGCGGGCTCTGGTTCGGCCACACTCACAGGTGGGGGCGTGGCCTATTTTGAGAGCTGCGCGGGCCAGTAATTATGACAAGCGAGAGGCCACGTGGTAGACAGTTGCGGCCCCTCAACGCTTGGCAGTGGATCAGGGAGATCCATATCCCAGCGCAGGGGGCACGTTGCCCATTTTGCTGGTGCCCTCATCCACTTGAACCGGGTGCTTGCAATCCGAATAGGATCGGATTGCAGCGCGAGACACCAGCATGTAATCCATGGAATCCGGGCACCCTTTTACCCGCGGGCCCTCTGGCGGACGTAACACTTTTTATTACCTGTGAATAGTATACCTCAGGGCTCAAACCTTTGTGATATTTGTTACTAGCCAGAACAGTTACTCGCCACCAATAATTCTATCTATTGTTTTAACTGGCGAAACCCACAAGGTCATAACCATTATTTCTTGCTGTAACTGGTCACGGTCTTCACCTAAATCTCTCCCTGCACTCAAACCTATTCCTATTTTGCATGTTCCTGTTTCTGCCCTGTACCTGCAATCTTAAATTTGACCACGCACCCTTACATAGACACCTCATACCAGTTTCTGAACCCTAACCTTTCCCCATCAAACCTGCCCTTAGCCTGGTCTTTTACACCACAAAATTTATTCAATTCCCTGCACCTTTAAACGTTTCACCTCAGATCTAGTCAGCCTTTACTCGTTTCGGTCCCCTTAAATTGCACCCCTAAACCCATCCATACACTTCTAATGATGGTCCTCCACTCCTACTTCTGGCCATGCACCCCCAGCCTTTTCCCGGTACCACTGAACCTGTCCGTGCACGGCTAATGAGGCCTTATACCCCAAACCTGTCCCTTCCGACCTGCCTCCTTGAAGTCAGACCCTACTTTTAAAACTCTCCCAGTGTGATGACGTTAGTGATGACAGTGCATGCTCCTCTAACATAGATCTCTAAACCTCACACAATACTATGTTAAAGGAGGAGCATGCACGGTGTTTTGGCTATATTGGTATGACCATAATGACTATAGTATTACGATATGGGGATCAAAAAAAAAAAAAAAAAAATCCCCCTCTTTGCTTCGCCTCAAGTGTTTACTGTGTTGTATTTAATTCCTTTTCACTGGGATGGGATGGTTTCAATAGTATAGAGTGCAGGGGCAAAAAAGTATGAATGGGATACGGAGACGCAAATAAAAACAAAACAAATTGGATTGTTCGTACCAAAAAAGGCTAAAGGGAGTCTAACCATCTTGCAGCCAAACAAACTCTAGCAGTTATACATTGAATGCTCTAAGCACTAGTTGTGTCTATGTACTGATACTATATCTCACTTTTGGTATAAAAGGTATCCCAAAGAAGGAATTTTAGAATGTACAGATCATTATTTACCTTTGCTCACAATTAGGATCCCGCCACTCTGTAGTAGATCTCCGTGAAAGTTGCCTTGGATTCCAATTGTATTAGCCTGTCAATTATAAACATAACGAGTCATAAAGAGCATTGGATGGTATGATTATTTATTAAGCACCAACATATTCCACAGTGCTGTACAAAAGGTACAATAGGTAAAGACAAGACAATACACAAAGAAGACAATTCAATATTTCACCAACAGATACAAGAGGAATTGAGGGCCCTATTCCGGTGGGATTTTACAATCCAGATGGGTGGAGGAGTGCAGGCATGAGAATGATGTTAATACAGAGAGATGAGGACGGTTATTGGGTCAGTCGGATGTTTTGTTGCAGGGCCAGATGGTAGGCGTCCCTAAAACGAAGTGTCTTTATGGAACATTTAACCCCTTGGGGACCAATGACGTACAGATTTTGTCCTGGGGGGGGGGGGGAATCCTGTTAAGGACCAAGGACGTACCCTGCATATCATGGTCCTCTAACCTCCCTCCCAATACTCTCCTCTCTGACCAGGGTCCCACGGCAGTCTGACTTCCTTCTCCGTTTTTAAAAAGACCCGGACGTCGCACGGATGTCAGTCTCCAGGCGCATTGATGTCAGTTTCAGGCACCCCCAGCACTGCTGGGGGGAGAGCCTTGAAAGGAGAGGGGGGGGGGGGTTCTTTGGCACTGCTGAAAAGGGAACAGTCTGCCCTTTCCAGCGATGCCTCTCTTTAACCTTCTATATGGAGGACGCGTTGAGCGTGTCCTGCCGCATATGCACTTGGCTGCGGAAGACGTGCTGAGCGCGTCCTCCCTTTGCAGCCGCTATCGGCCGGGATGCTGGCCGATCGCTGCGGCTCCCCGGTGCGGGCCGACATCGTGGATGTCAGCCCAGCCTACGGGACCCAGGCGGGCACGATAGACATCGCGCCAGCGCGATGACGACTATTACAGGCACCCCCCCCCCCACACCAGTGCAGGGAAGGTGCCTGAAGGCGAGGGGGGGTTAGGTCTCTCCCTCTTAATCGGCATAGGGCACATACAAAAGGCAGGTACCGCTTGGAAGGGCACAGCCTGCCCTTCCAAGCAGTGGTTGCCTTTAACCCCTTGCGGGCTGGAACACGATTCGGCGCCAATAGGTGCCGGATCGTGGTCCCCTCCTGGAGCTGGCCGACATCTTGGATGTCAGCCAGGATTCCAGGATCTCCCCCTACCAACTAGCGTCATCGCGTATACCGCGATGACGTCAGTTCAGGAGTTAACCCCTAGCTGCCACCTATGGTGGAGATGGGGGTTCATTGGAACCCCTTATCTCCAGATTCGTGGCAACTAGGGGTTAATGTTTGATATCATTGGAACGGTCAGAGCATGGCCTTTCCAAGGATACCAAACATGACCATATACAAAAAATAAAGTTTTTTTGTTTTATTAATGCAGCAATATTGTTCCCATTTCAATTATAATGTGAAAAAATGATGCTGCACTAACGATTTTTCCTATGGGGGCGTTTGCTAGAAATCACGTAATCACCCCCCCCCCCCAAAAATATAAAAAGTCCCCATTTCTATTTTTTTTTTTTTTTTTTTTTTAACAAGCGCACCCCATAGAAAATATAACCTCAAAGGCTCGCATGATAAAATGTGTGTGTGTGGGGGGGGGGGGGGACACTTTACACACTGTAGATTGAAAATTCAAATTTTATTGAATTTTTTTGTTATAATATTCAGGCAGGACATGACGTATACATACAAATAAAGACCTGAGGTGCGTCAGTTAAAAAATGAGAAAGCAAAAGAACAAGTATCTGGAGGTATAAACAATAGGGGGTAACCCTGTTAGATCAAATGACGAAAAAAATAAAAAATAGTATACAATACCCCAAAAGGGGAGTTCTCTCAACAGAAACGGCCCACTGGCCAATCTAGCAAAATCGAATAGGGAAAAAAGAGCAGGCAGTGTCACATGGTATAAAATAAAACTTAACTTTCAATAAATCAATTAAAAACACTGACAGGGGGAGTGTGTGAAGCAGCCGTGAGTGATCTGGTGTCTGGTCCCTGAACGGCTGGTCAATGGGAATCGAGCTGTCCGGAGCCCAGTATCCCCCCCCCCCTCGGGACCAGAGACTTTCCTGACGGTTCCATTCTTGTTGCCGTGTAGGGCCGGCGGCTATTTTGCAGCCTAACGCTCGGCTCTAGACATCCCCTTTTCCTGCGGCCCTGCTTACTCTATCCCTGCCTGAGGTGGCATCGAGAGCTGTGGAGATGATGGGTCCACGTCTCCCGACTATTACTGAGGTCTGTTCTGTAGCTGGAGTGGAGGATGTTCAGCAGGGGTTTTTTCGTCCCCCCCCCCCTCCGGAGGTACGGACGCTCTGACAGCAGGTGTAGACAGGCGTCTAATCCATCTATCTAGGAAGGATGATGGCCCACTTACTAGGGGCCTCTGGACCCGGCTCATGGGGGCGTTGGAGCGGTCAGGTGGGGAGACCCCTGGCGACAGGTGTACCATCTCTGGGCCTACAAACCTGCTGCAGTCGAGGTGGGGCCTACTGAGGCCGTTGTGGACGATGACGCTGACAGGGGAAGCTGTGGAGCGGACGATGACATGGATGGGATGAGCAACGTGATGTCTCGTCCCCGATGGCCGCGTTAACCCTGGTGGATGGAGTTCTGGTGGCACCCTGTGACCCCCAATGGAAAACTGCTGCCGCTGGCCTGTCTGGGGCTGCCCCCCTCCTGAGGCCTACAGAGCCAGGGGAGTCCAGATCGGTGGGTGTATCTCCCCGTACGGAGTTGTGGATGCCTACTCTCTGCGAGGAGGCTGATAGGAGCAGCTATGTGCTCTGGCGGCAGGACGTGCAGGGGGCCCTTTGCGGACGGTTGGGAGCTGAAGGGGTGCTCGGATCCACTCCATGGCGTGACATGGGCTGAAGGGTTCTTACCTTTCCTGCTGCTTTCTGCCTGCCTGACCCGATCTTAGACTCCACTGGACTGTCCTTTACCCCATGCTCTTAATTCCCCTTTTCACGTTGATCGCTCAAGCTAATTTGTTTGAGAGTCCCCCCGTCGTGCTCTCAGGCCCCGTTCACACCTAGACGTTTTAAAGCGCGTTCCTGCGCACTTTAAAACGCATGAACGGGGAAATCCCATGCTTTCCTATGGGACAGGTTCACACCTAAGCGTTTTAAAGCGCGCAGGAGCGCGCTTCAAAATGTACTACACAAATAAGTCCTGTAGTTTTTTTGGTGCGTAGTACCGATTGTTGCATCCCATTGACTTAAACATGAACGCGCGTTACGCGAGTTTTCGTAACAAGCAACGCGCCGACGGTGTCATCAGCGTGCGTCCCGCACATGGCAAAGACCACCACCCCCCCCCGGGGAATTCAGACGCCGCTCTGCACGAACGCTGGAAGATGGATCCTTCAGAAGCTGTGGGCCTTGCGGACACTGCGCCACGTACATTTCAAACCAGCAATATATGACCAGAAGCACAGCGCCTACAAAAACCGGCCAACCAGGTACTGTTTTTTTTATTTTTAGTCGTATGGGATTCATGCCAAATAATTGCTGGGGCAATATATACCCATAGGGTCTGCTGGGGGCAATATACACCCAAGTGTGACCTGGAAGCAATAAATACCCAAGTGTGACCTGGGCCACTATATACCCATGAGAGCCGCATTTGAAGCCATTGGAAATGTAGTAACAAGGTGTGGGAGATTTTAGAGCAGCCGATGTATGATAGGCACAATCCTAAAAAAATAAACCGAGGGTCTGAAATAAGTAAAATAACAAATAACTAATAAAAACAGCAACTTTTACCCAAGAAATAATACATATTTTTTTAATCATTGATTTATTGCTTCCATTTGCCAGGAGACCTCACCCCCTGGTGACATAAAATATCCCGCAAATTGGTCCCGAACGGTGGCTCCATGTCTGTTACCACGGCAGGCAACGATATTTGTATTCTCCAAGCGATGTAGTAGAGAGTCTTCAAAATTGAATCCATCTGAGGTGCACGAAATTGTGGAGTACTCAGGCTGCCTTCACCACAGAGATGGCGTTCTCCAATTGGAGATTGATTGGAGAGTGTAAAATACGTAATTTATTTGCCAGTATGCCAAATGCACACTCCGCCACCCTGCGTGCTCGGATCAGGTGATAGTCTACGGCTCAAGTAGGGCTTCATCAGATGTTCCCTGAGAGCAAATGCCTCGTCTCCCACAAACATAAAAAAGGCATTTCTGGGTCAGCGGTGCCAGGCAGCATGGTGTTCTCTGGAAGGTCTAGTTCATCCCGCTGCAGCATTTGGCCAAAGTCGGAATGGGCAAATACTGCCGAGTCCGAGCTGCTTCCGTACGATCCAATGTCAATGTATGTGAAGCAGTAGTTGGCATCAGATACTGCAAACACAAACGAGAAAAAAAAATTATAATTAAAAAAACGACTGCCACTCCCCTTCGGTTTAATGATACGGATATGTTTTCCATCAACTGCTCTCAGACAGTTCGGAAAATTGCACATTGTCGAAAAAAACTTGTGCTATTTTCAACCACTCCTCCTTGCTTGGTTTTCCCATAACAACATCGTGCAGGATCTCCCATAGGGCACAGCAGGTTTCTCTGACGATGTTACTAGCTGTGGATTCTCCAATCAGGAACTTGTAGTGCAGATTGACCAAGGACTGTCCAGTCTCCAAAACCCTATGAAAATGTTAAAAAAAAAAAATTAGTTCATATTTACATTTTGTTTCAACAGTTAACTTCATGAAGTGGAAAAGCCTGAAAGATGCATTCATCCACCACAGACGGAAGGAGAGGGAGTATCGCAGTGGAGCGGCTGCCAGTGCGCCATCGCGGTATATCCACGCTGACCAGCTGGCATTTTTGATCCCATGCGTGGAAATGCGTAGGTAAGTCACACCAATGACAAGGTTTAGGAGGGTCATGGATATTGTTTTACAGAACATGTAGATAATTATATATTGCACATACTAATGTATTATTTCCTAATGACAGCACCGACAGCAGCTGGGAGAGGCAGGAAGAGGAGGAGGACACGGCCACGCAGACAGATCAGCCATGTGCCTCAACAGGACCCCGGAGTACAACACCACCACCACTACTAGCACAAGATTCGCCGACAAGAACTGTGTCACCAACACCATTGACACAGACACAGTCTGCCCCAACAGCCTTGGCACCTGTTGGCCGACATCCTATGGTCAGGGCCCGTAGGCAGAAGCTTGAGCGAGAGGAGGACAGGCTCATCAGTGCTCTAGAGTCCATGGCGCATCCTGTCCCCAAGCGCACATGTGAGGGCTTATTTCTTTAAAGTCTGGAGGAAACATGCCAACCACGCCACTGTCACTTTGCCCTGCCTGTTGGCTTCTTTTGCACTGGCCGTTGGCTCATTTGACTTGCCCATTGGCTGATTTTGCACTTATGGGTGTATAATTTTGGTTGTAAAGTTGAAAAGTTTTTATTCTGTTTTATTATTGCGTTTTAAAAATATGCTATTTTATTAAGATTTAACTATGAGTTTGTGTGTCTGTTTAACAGGTTGTAAAGTTTTTAATTTTTTAAAGGAGTTTGATTGTGGTACACATATGTAGGAGAGTCACACATGCCATACCTCATCCTGCTTAACACACACACAAACTCGTCTGCGGTGTCGGGTTTTTCTGACGGCTGCTCTGCGATCGGCGCGGCTTGGGTTTCTCCGGCGTTTTCAGCGGGGTTTATCCTGATGTTTTTGCGGGTTTCAGTGTACGTTCGCCGGGTTTTGTGGTGAGTGTTCGTCAGGTCTGCGGCGGCTTTTCCCTGCACTACGACATCCCTGTGGTGCTTGCTGAATACACCGCATGGTCGTCGAAATAGGAATCGCCAAATCGTACCGAATTGAAGAGAACGAAAAGTCACCGAACGTGCAGTGACTTGTCGATTCTCTCACAGCACATCGCACTGGATTATAGGTGTAGTGAGGTTAGTCAACTTACCGCAAAGTGATGAGCAGTCTTTCCACAGGTGCAACACGGTTGCGCATAAATGTGTCCTGCTGCTCCAAAAGATGGGGACATGAGCTCCAGTAGCTCATCAAAACTGTTAAAAAAAAAGTTAATACAGGTTAACTTGATGCTCTATCTTGCTATCCCCGCCTGTTTCCCAATCAAATCTATGATGCTACTATCAAATGGGACACAACAACAATAGCATGGTACATGTACTCACTTATTTATGACATGCATGCGTATTCAAAGAATTTCTCCGCATGCTCCCGAAGGCTTCCATAGACGGCCCAGAACTGTCCTCTTTGCCGTCGGTTGGCACTCCTGCAACTAGTGCTGCAGTGCATCGTCTTCTGCGCATTTCCATATTAATATAATCAACTCCGCTCACCAGACGCTCTCAGGAACAACTCTTTGTCCATCTCTCCTCTCTCTCTCGGGACGCTCAGCAGGAAGTCTTTTTCATTGGGAATCTTCTTACGGAGGCATCCATAGTTCTCATTGGAGTTCTCCGCAGTCAAAAGAAACGCGCGTTTCTAATTAACACAAACGCGCAACAAAACGTCGGGGGAAAATGCGTGTACAAAGCGCTTAGAACAAAACACCTAGGTGTGAACCCTGCCTCAGTCATCCACTTTTGAGTTTTTCTAATCACACTGTAAGGTGTGCTTTTGATTTTACTTGGTGACTCTTTGATGGCCTAATGATGACTTTGTTCTGTGAGACTTTGTTATTGTCCCCCCTTATGACTTTTGTCCTCCCTGCCTCTGTAACCCCCTCCCCCTTTTACATAATTTTTTTTTTTTCTTCGCTTTTTCTTTTTTGGCTACTAAGGGTAATCCCAGGGGCTGAGCCGTGGCCTGGAGCCTGGCTTTGCCCTGGGTGCCTGGGCCTGGTGCCAGTTACACCCCCCCCCCCCCCGTGGCCTTCTCCCACGGTCTATTTTCGGCCAGCCCAGATCTGGCCTTTACCATTTTTCTCACCCCCCCCCCTAATTTCTCTCCCTTTTTTTTTTTTCCTGTGTTGCCTATTAGCAGACATGTTTTGGCCCTGCATGGCTGTTTTTTGTTTTTCCTATTCTTATATTTTTGGATGAGACCACCAATTGAGAATGATTTTTCAGATATCTAGCTGTACTCAGATGATTTTATTTTACTGAGATACCCCTTTATTTCGGGACACTGAAGACCTTCTCACTATAGTTCCCCGGCTGGGGCTTATTTTGTTTGTTTTTCTCATTTCCCCCTCTTTGAGAATTTGCTGTTTCCCTATGAGATCCCTTTTATGCTTTATGCGTCTTTGATGCCTATTTGGCCCTGCGAGGCCTGCTTTGCCAGTTTGTATGTGACATTTTTGATGCAAAATAAAAACTTTAAAAAAAAAAAAAAAAAAAAAAAAACACTGACAGGGTTATTCAAAGAGATCTGAATTGCTGGAGAAAGGTAACCGAATGCTGAAAATCAGTGTTCGGTTACCTTTCTTGGCCATTTGGCTATCCAGAGAGCAGGCAATTCTCCAAATCCTGGCGAATTGCCTGAACATACAGTGCCTGTTCGGGGGCAGTGAAATCCCCATGAAAAAGCACTGCTTCGGCTATTCAGAGAACACAAACCAGCAGTGAAAGGTTCCCGAAATGCCCTGCCATTCGGTGGTTTAATTCGGCAGGTTTATTCAGGCGAATCCCATAGGCTTCAATGTTAAAAATATTCCCGTTTTAATTCAATATCGAATAAACCGTTCATTATAAAATTCTGCAGTAAAGCGTCTATTTATAGATTTAAGCATTTTTCGTGGATATTTTTTTTTTTTAACTTTACTTCTTTTTTCTGTAACAGCCCTTTTTATGATCATTCCTTGAACCTCAGTTAAATTTCAGACATTTTCGCTCAATAGTTTGAAAAGTGAAACACTGTGTGCAAACAAACATTCAAGCAAACGGTTTTGCCAATTTATTCACTGCATTCGTCTGCGGTGTCTGCTTTTTCAGGCGGCTGCGCTGCTGCTCTGGTTTTTCCGTTATCGGCAGGGTTAATCCATATGTTTTTGCGGGTTTCGGTGTGCGTTCACCTTCGTTTTGCAGTGAGTTTTCGGCGGCTTTTCCCTGCACTTCGACGGCCCTGTGGTGCTTGCTGAATACACCGCAGGGTCGCTGAAATGGGATCGTCAAATCAAACCGAATTGAAGAGAACGAAAAGTCACCGAACGTGCGGGGACTTTTCGATTCTCTTTGAATTACCATGTCAGTCTCCTAGGAAAGACCATTGCAAACAACATACAAGCCATAAATGCAAGCCTAATATTGAAGGAGTAATTCCAGTGCAGCAATCGCCTTGAAATTATAAAGTAATCAACTAATCAAGTAAAAAAGGAACCAAACCTTCGTGGGTCTGGAATAATAGGAAAGGCAAGAAATCAAGTTTATGCTATCAGCTATATATGGTAAGTAATTAGCAAAATTACAGTAGACGTGTCCACAAGAATTCAGTGGAAACAAAAAGTTTCCAGCACGTCCCTGCTGTAAAAAAGGAAATAACATATGCCAAGCAGGATATGGCACCCCTAAACATGCTATGGCAATGTATAAGAAAAGAATGCAAAGAAATAGGCTACGGCTCGAAAAAGTAAAATAGTGCACACTTAATAAATTTTCCTCAAAGGATTGCACATGAATGCTGGTTTCAGATATCAGTCATATAATAATGATACATTATGAATCTGCCGAGTCTGCCGGAAAGAATGATATCATTTGTCTGCGGTGTATAAAAAAAAAAAATAAAAAAAAAGTGACTTCAAATTGTGTTTAAACATGAGCGAAACCGGTAAAAAGGAGTTCAGCACACGGGGTGAAATGGCTCAGCAGTGAAAGGGTTAATTCCCTTAGGTGCCGGATTATGCTCCTCTCTCGGGAGGTGGCTGACATCTTGGATGTCAGTCAAGCCTCCGGGGCCTCCCCACACCCACTGACATCGTTACCATATGCGCAGTGATATCAGTTAGGGGGGCCAAAGGACCCCCCTGTCCCCCGATCGGTGGCATCTAGAGGGTTATTTTGGTATCATTCGAGAGGACGGAGCAGGCCTCCAATTTAAAAAAAAAAAAAAAGTTAAGTTAAAATAGACTTTGGAATAGCCCATATTTGCTTTCTCCCCAAACGAACGCTGCTACAAGCGCTCAGACATGATGAGGTCACCACAAAATCAGGGTGAGAAGGGGGGGGGGGACACTCCACGCAGCCTGACCTACTTTAAATTATTATAAAGGGACTCTCTAATAAGCTAATGAACAAACTGAGCAGGAGGAGAGTCTGAAGGTGGAATGGAGTGAGTTTGGGTAAGGGACTTGAGTAGAGGAGGAGAGGGTATGGGAGGGAGTTTGTGGGAAGGAACCGAAATGGAGAGAATGGCAGCACTCAGACTAAAAGGGGTGACAGGCAGGTTGAGGTGATGGCACAGGACAAAGCAGAATCTGAAAGTAAGCAGTGTGTGCTGTACAAAAAAAAAAAAAAATATATATAATAATTCGATTGACAGCCGATTAATCAATGAAAATAGTTAACTATTCTTCTTATTGAAAAAAATATTTAGTGGTTTCAGCCCTAGTAAAAACAGCGGTAGGTACTTTCGGACAGACAATGGTAAAATCACCTGGTCACTATGGGGTTAAAAGAAGCCAGATAGGGTGAAGAAGGGAGTTCCATAGGGTTGGAGCCACACCAAATTGTATTTGATGAATGAGTAGGAAAGCTAAAGATTTTGTTCATTAAATCAAACTGACAGGCAAATGTGAAGTCATTTCTCCACAATGTATTCAAGTCAAGTAGTTAAAAGCTCTGCCGGGTCTGGTTAAAGTTCCACTTAAATAAAAAAAACTAATGAAAATGTAAGGAAGTAGTTACACAAATATTTGTTGTTTGTTTCATTTTCTGACCTTTGTGACCACATCACGGACCTTCTTCCCAAGTGCCGCAGGAACAATAGAAAGTGCATTATATCTAGAAAAAGGTTAGAGAAGCTGTAAGTGAATATCAATTATTGCAGTTACAAAAACTATGTAATATTCTACCAGCACTTTCAGAACAGAAAAAATAGGCTTAGTGTGCTATTCGGTGAATCTCATACATAATACAAATAACAGCACTCTTAGCTCGTCGTCGTGCCCCCCCCCCCATACAAACTTTACAGGGAAACCTATGGCCAAAATAAATAAAAAAAACACGGGGTAATAATAGAAACATAGAAAATGTCGGCAGATAAGAACCTGTCGGCCCATCTAGTCTGCCCAATTACATGGATACTTTACCTGGATTTATCTTTTGTTTAGGATAGCCTTATGCCTATCCCATGCCTGCTTAAATTCAATTATGGTTTTGGCCTCTACCACTTCAACTGGAATAATGTGGGTATAGCGCTTGTATAGGTGTCTGGGGTTATGTGAGAGGTACTCTATTTCATCAGGTGCTGCCAACCAGAATAAACCGTATTTTCCAGCGTATAACACGACAGTGTGTATAAGACGACTCCATAATTTTCCAGTTAAAGCGGGCGTCAGACGAGCACACTATGTGCGCCCGTACTGATGTGCTTACCGGCGTCCGTCGCAGCGTTGTGATGCGGCAACGGGGCCAGCCACACACTTGTGCATGTGTACGAAATGCACGCGCAACAAGCGTCGGTTATCAAAGTCTCTGTCGATGCGCTAGGACGCACGTTGACGGGGCTGCAAAGCACGATCCTGCTATTGACGGGGCTGCAAAGTGCACTGAGTGCGCTCAGCGAAGTGGCCAGACGGGCATTGAGTGGAAGGAACGTCCACTCTCACGGACGTTCCTTCTGCTCCCCAAAGACACTCGTCTGACACTAGCCTTAAACATAGGTTTTTGGGCTATACTAGCCATATACGACTACCCCCCCTTCCGAGGCAACACAATTTAAAAACATTAAAATTATTTAAAATCAAATCTAATTAAAATGGTTATGACTTACCTGTACATAAAATACTCTCCCCAATCTGTCAGCCCACTGGACGTGGGGCAACACTACATGCACTGCAGCCTTGGCCACATACAGTACACTGCGCTGAGCCAATCACGGCGAGTGATGCACACCAAATAGAAAGCCTTGCTCGGATTGGCAGGCTAATGATATCACAGCCTCTGCCAATCCAAGCAGGCTTTGTATTCACCAATACATCGCTCACCGTGACCGGCCCAGCGCGACACAATGTATGCAGCCGAAGCCACCGCAGACACATCCACCGGGCCAACAGACCAGGGACATGCCGAGCCAGCTTGGCCCAAACGAACTAAGGGTTCACATTGTATACCTCGCGTATAAGAGGACCCATGATTTTTGGGGGATGTTTTTAAGTCTAAAAAGTAGTCTTCTACGCCAGAAAATACGTAAAGGTGACCTCAGAAACAAAGTGATAATAGGGAATGGAAAAAATTCTGTGCGCACCTTAACTAAATGAACACTGTTCAGGAAATCATGTGCGTACTATATGCAAGCAATGTATACAGAATACAAAAACAGCTTAATTATGTGATTCTTAGTCATAATCCTTAGAATTCTTATTATAAAAAAAAAATAAAAAATGAAGCAGTGTGACATATAATAAGATGTAATAAATGCAGCACCAAGAAATACTTACTTCCTTCCTTCCTCCCGACTTTGTGTCCTGCGAGATAATCGTCGAAAGATCCCAGAGAGGGTCTTACATCCCGGTGTGATCAGGTAATAATAGAGCAGCAAGGAGTTTAATAAAAAAATTACACTTTGTTAAAATAAACCAACAAAGGCCTGGTTAAAATGAATATAAAAACAGGGATATATCAAAAAGGATTTAAAAGAAAAAAAAAAAAAAAAATAACAAAAATGCGTTTTCCCCGTCAGGCTTCATCAGTTGGTATCCCTTTATAACATGACAGTCCATGCAATTGAAGAAGAAAAAAAAAAGTCCAAAAAGTCTTTGTATTACGTATACATTGCTTGCATATGGTACACACATAAGGTGCGCCCAGAATTTTTTCCATTCCCAAAAAAATTCCCAAAAAAATACAGGAGAAAAAACTAAAAATTGGTGGCGATATTATTAGTAGTCACCCCCTTTTTTTGCAACTACAGCGCAATACTCTTCGGTGACACAGTCGCAAATGAAACACTTTGACTACTTGACAGTTGTGTTCCATCAGATGGCTCTCAATGAGGATGCAAAATGCAAAGTGGATAGAAAGTTCCTTTAAAGTCACAATCTAGTCATTATTTCAGTTCTGCATCAATACCATCTTCATGATCTTCTTCAAAAGAGATTTATTCCATTTGAGTTATATATAGATTTCATATTGTTTAGTAGTATGCGTAGTGACATGCGCAAGAATAAAGTTTTTTAAAAAAAACTAAAGCTAAATTGAAGTGGAGTGTGCTGTATTCTCCAGAAAAAGAAATTAACGGGCTTCAACAAAATCCTTTTGAATTGACCATGATCAGCAAATAAAAAAAATAAAAAAAATAAAAAGAGGGGGGGGGGGGACGTGTTTGCCACATTGAAATGCAGAAGCCTTGCGCACTGGATTGGACAGGAGCAACAAATACAGACCAACTGGACCTCACCATTATATATTGTAATTATCTAAGGACTGCAATGAAATTCATTACAAAATGTGCTAGTCTAATCCCAGACCTCTGCAATTTTGTACACGTTTCCCTGCATGTATATAAAATCTTTCACGTCTTCATGAATATAATGTCCATAATGGAATTCTATGAAGCTGAAATTAAAAATATCAAGATTCTAAAACGTATTTTAGATCTTGCAGAATTATGCGACACGATCTCACACAAGAGGTTACTGCATAAAACATTTTGGATTAGACAAAAGTCAGTTTTCAAATCAAATTTAAGTTTACAACAAATTGTTAATGGTAAATGCTCAAGTTGGTCACAAATGGTATGCGGTACCTCAATTTTCTGACTTTGGTCCAGTTCCTTTCACATACAGGGTTATTCAGAGAGCAACGACATGCACTTCCGTTCCCCGCACTTCAGCGAGTTGGAGTCATCGACCCTGCGGTGAATTCAGTATTCACTGCAGGGTCCCCAAAAATCAAAAACAATTTTTAAAAAAAGCCAACAAGCTGAAGAGGGGTGTAAAGACACACACACAAAAACCTGCACCTGCAGGTCTCCCCTTCGCATCCTCGTAGTACCCTATTACGGGGCAGGCGCTGATTCAGCAGTCTACCCTGTAACGCAGCACTATCCTAATGGATACTGATGGCATCGCTAAAGCACTGCCACAAGTATCACTTCATGGAGTACATAGGAATCCATGGAGGGTTGTGTGCCGGGCTGTGTGATTTGCACGATCTCACATGAGATCGTGCAGGACCGGAGTGATTTGCAGAGGGAGGCTGGGCACCATTGGTCTTCAGTCTCACTTTGCACCCGGATTCTGTCCACTGTTGGCACATGGGATAAGCGGGTAGAATCCAGGGCTGTGGAGTCGGTAGATAAATGTTCCGACTTCTCTGTATTAATATGCGAATGTATTTTATACATTCCTTGAAGGAAAGAAAGGCAACATACATGTCATTACCACAGGACTACTGGCTGGGAAGCCAACAGTCTACTGTATTGAACAGTTTAAGCAAAAGACAAACACCATGAAAACAACAAGGTTTTATTATTTTTTTTTATTAATCAAGTGGCTGGATAGTAGCAGCAGGCATAAACATCAGGAACAGGAACTTTACCAGTTCAAAAATACAAACCACATTATTTGGTTGTTTTAGAACAAAACAAAGCTTATCTATATGAACCAAAAACAAAATCTGTAAAACCTAGAAATGATTTATATTAATCTTGAAATGTAGTTATAGGCTTAGCAAATGCAAATCAATTCAATGTAGAGTTCTAAGGAAGAGAATTGCCCCTGCCAGATCCTCTTAAGTCAGACTTTATTATTTTTAGGGCTGAAAATAATCTTTCGACACTGACTTGGGTGGGTGGCATTGCAGTAACTATTCTGGCCACATCACTAACGATCTCTGGATAACCAAGGATGGCTTCAACAGTAAGTTTTGATGAGCGATCATACTTTTCAACTTCTTTTAGTGTTTTATCAAACTCATGTTGGAATTTTTTTTATTTGGACATTTACTGGTTCTGTAACGCTTGTGCGACGTCGCTTTCTTTTAGCAACTTCCATTTTGTTTAAGAAGGAATCAAAGTCTAATTCTTCGTTTGAAGAAGATGATCCTGAGTTACCACTATTGCTTAAAAGAACTTCATCCTGTGGAGGTATTTCAGGTCGTAATCCCTTCATGCGAACTGCGACATCATAGAGGGCCTTTTTCCCAGTAGCAGTCTGTTCACTGGTCAACAAAAGTCAGCTCATTGGGTCGAAAAATAGCCGCTAACAAGATTTCATTTTGCAGCAATAGACTCTCTCTTTTCATCATTGAAGATGCAATGCCCTCAGCTATTAACCCTCCATTTTTGTTCAGGCGATATAACAGGCTCTTCCATTCCAAGAGAAATTTACCCGGGGTTAGATCGTCACATTGCAACCTCTTGGTGACAGTGAAGGGGTGAAAAAGAAGTTTCTCCAGCTCTTTTGTTTGTGTCCACTGGCTTTCAGTTAATGCAAGATTTTCATTGTCCATTTCTTCTATGAAGTCTTTAAGTTCAAGCAAACGCTTCACCATTAAATAAGTGCTTCCCCAGCGAGTTGTTTGATCCAAAATGGCTCCTTTTCCTGCACGCCTTTTCAAAATTGCATCTGTTTTCGGGGCCCTGGCTGCAACAGTTACTTGCCGTAATTTGCCAATTAGTGTAGCTGCATGGCGATCTTTTAATCCATCTCTTATGGCAAGTTGCAGTGTATGAACAGCACATCGCATATGATGAATAGTAGCAAGCTTCAATGCTTCTTCAACAAAGTTGTCTAAAAAAACGTCAGCATTCTCTTCAGTTTCTAAACTTTCTCCAATACTTGCAGAGCTGTCTTCCTCTAACTCT
Organism: Leptobrachium leishanense; assembly: GCA_009667805.1. Classification (NCBI taxonomy): domain Eukaryota; kingdom Metazoa; phylum Chordata; class Amphibia; order Anura; family Megophryidae; genus Leptobrachium; species Leptobrachium leishanense. The sequence continues at coordinate 57,311,289 of CM019073.1, forward strand.
AATATCTGTTTGTTATCTTCTTCAACTGCGTTCATCTTCTCAATTGTGCTCAACATGTTAGAAGCGTTATCTGTCACAGCACATAAAATCTGTTCCTTCTTAATTTCAAAATCTTCTAGAACACCCTCCACTAACTTCTGAAGGTAATCACTGGTGTGATGTGCCTGAGGGTCCGTGTTATTGTTTTGTTGTTTTCATCCACAAATCTAACATTAATAGCAAAATAATTGACTCTGACGTGTGCATGCATCCATTTTAAGGAAGACAAAACGTCCTTTCACCAGAACTTTCTGTAGTTCTTCCTTTTTACATTTGGTGAAGGAAAAGGAATCCTCAGACCACCATCTGCTAACCTATAAGAAGGACCCTATAAGTAGTTAAATAACACCCCATGAATTATAATATTAATAGATAAATTAAGGTTTAAATATAAGAAATAGTTTTAAGATAAATTGATAATCAGCAGTATTATAGGATTAAGTTTCACTTCAATATGTTTGTAAATGTCTCTGGAATGAAGAAATGTTGATGTCTCAAGAAATGCTGATGGCTAGCATGTCTCAAGAGATAGCATGTCTCAAGAGATCACATGTCTTAGGCCACGGGACTGTCCAGAAATGTGTCACCAGACCTGTATTGAAACTGGCCAATGAACTATGTTATGTTTTGAAATGTTAACCAATGAAATAAAGAGACAACGCCTTGACACAGGTATAAATATGTGTCAAAAACCGTTGGAAGGCAGAGAGAGATGCCAGACTAAAATACATGCCTCGTGTGTTTTCTTTGAAGGATTTCTCTCTCCCTGCGCAGAAGGAGAGTTAACTCAAGGTGTGCCTAAGACAGGGTCTTAGGGGTTAAAGGACGGACAATTGGAGACCATTATTCTCTTCAATCTGGAGGCACTGCCGACATGAACGGTCACCCCTCGTCCTGGTGAGTATATTGTCTTGTCTGGACGAGGGCAATGACAGCGTTTATCTCGAACTAAAATTAGTTGTCCATGTCCTATAGTGTATCAGGGATACAAATTAAAAGAAAACGTTGCCAGGGGCCGTTTATTTAAAGAATGAGTGGGTCAGGGACCACACTCAATAGAAGGGACATTATATGTCCAATTGATCACACCTTGCGTTAACCCTCATAAAATGTATAGAGTAGAGTATAAGAATAATAGAGTGTTAAGATTCACTGTTGAACGATCTGTAAGGTAAGACAGACGTCCCTCAGTTGTGATAAGAGTAAATTATATGTATATATTGTTAAAGTATATATTATTATAGAGTGATAAGTTAATTGGGCAGGAAAATCTGTAAGGTAAGGCAGACTTTTGCCCCATTGTATACTGATGGTACTGTGTATATATATATGTATATATAAGAGCTGACTGGTTGGACATTGTTTGCTGTGAGGTGCATGTTGTATTGGGCAGAGGTGTTTGTTGGCCATTTGTGTGTTAGTTGCTGACTGATGGGGTGGATGATGTTGGTCATGTATGCGGTTGCTAGCCGGAGATGCATATATTGTGAGGCTGGTTTTTACATACTATTGGATTGTGGTTTATAAATTTTTGTTTATGATATGAAGGAATTATATAACTACAAAATAAAAAGTAAAAGATTAGAAGTTTGATTCGAGATTAGGGGAGGATTCACTAAATACCGTATTTTTCGCTCCATAAGACGCACTTTTTTCCCCCCAAAAAGTGGGGGGAAAAGTGGGTGCGTCTTATGGAGCGAATATGGCCCAGCAGCTCGTGGATGTGCCTCCGCTCACCTGCCGCCGCCGCGTTCGTCTCCCTCTGAGCATGCGTCCGGCGGCAGGAAGCTTGGGCACTCGCCTGGGGAGCCACGTGACCGCGATCTCCCGAGATCGCGGTCACGTGGCTCCCCCAGGCGAGTGCCCAAGCTTCCTGCCGCCAGACGCATGCTCAGAGGGAGACGAACGCGGCGGCGGCAGGTGAGCGGAGGCACATCCACGAGCTGCTGGGCCATATCCATATGTGAGCTGGGGCATTATCAATGTGTGAGCTGGCTGGGGCAAATCCATGTGTGAGCTGGCTGGGGCAAATCCATGTGTGAGCTGGCTGGGGCAAATCCATGTGAGAGCTGATGGGGCAAATCCATGTGAGAGCTGATGGGGCAAATCCATGTGAGAGCTGATGGGGCAAATCCATGTGAGAGCTGATGGGGCAAATCCATGTGAGAGCTGATGGGGCAAATCCATGTGAGAGCTGATGGGGCAAATCCATGTGAGAGCTGATGGGGCAAATCCATGTGAGAGCTGGCTGGGGCAAATCCATGTGTGAGCTGGCTGGGGCAAATCCATGTGTGAGCTAAGGCATATCCACGAGCTGGGGCAATATCCATTTTTACACTATTTCATTCAGAATATTTATTTTCCGGTTTTCCTCCTCTAAAAACTAGGTGCGTCTTATGGTCAGGTGCGTCTTATGGAGCGAAAAATACGGTAAGTTTTTATTACTTATCCTTAAATTAGCTCATCTTTTGTTGATCCATGTAGCATAGAGATATATATATATATATATATATATATAGTAAGAATTTAAGTTGTTTTTCTTTTCGAGCACTGTGAAGAGCCTCTTTTTTCTTTCTTTCTCTATTTTACCTGCCTGATTATTCAATTGTACAACTAGCCATGGGTATTCAAAGTAGCAAGGTTAAAGAATATCCCTTACTGAAAATAGGAGAGTTTTGTAAAGATTATGTAGCACGAGTAGGGGGCACAGATTGCTATTTAATTAACCCATGGATAGATAATCTAGCGGGATGGACAGAAGCAGTGGGAGTTGTGATCCTTTTCTCAGACAGGGAGACCACAGCCCATTCTATATGGATATAGTGAAAGGATTATGTCTCGACGACACCGAGGCATGGCCCTATTATCAGGGAGACCCTCAGTGGGACATGCAGTATATGAAATTGGGGAGGGGGGGGACAATGATTAATGGTGAAACAATGTAGAAGAAGGACCCCATTGTCCTCTGACAGCGCCAGACTGCATAAAATAGAACAGAGTATACCACGGAATAAACAAGAAATACCTCGTGTCAGCTGGGAACCACGACTCCCTCCGTCTTATAGACAATCCATATATCCGTCCCTTTACTGATACAGAGGTCTTGGGTGCGGTAGGGGCAATGGAGGATTTGAAACCTTCGGCCCCATCCACATCCAAAGACGAAAAAAAAAAAAAAAAAAAAAGGAAGCAAAAGAGAAAAAAAAAAAAAAGGCAGAAGAATATATACTGGCTTTCGTTATTATGGCCACTCGCATATAACAAAGGATCGCCATTAATAAGCCCTTAAGATATGAGAATAACACCAACAAAACCCATTTTCCATTTATGACCGTGGGGAATAAGTTATTTAAAAAGGCGATAGAAATAGAGGATATTAATAAGATTTTAAAACACTGTCCAAAACCAAGAGAAGCCCCATTAGGAGCTATTACATATTTAAAAAAGGCGTGTAATGGTCGCAATTTTACACAGGAAGATATGAAACTTATAATATTAACGGGGTATCTACCAAAACCTTTTCCACCCGCCCTTTAGCACTCACCACCCCTGATGGTAAACCACTACTGCATCATGCGTTTACAATCATAGAAGACTGTCCGATTAGTCTACTAGGTAGGGATCTCTTAGGGAAATTAGAGGTCACATATACTCACGACTGGGGGGGGGGTTAATTGTTGACTCGCCATCCTTACCCCTTTTTCTTGATAAACACCATTTTTTAATGACTATTGAAACGCTCCCCACTGAACTCCAAGGCTTAGACCAACTGTGGTCCAAAGGCCCTTATGACATTGGACTGGTTAGCTGCTATCCATATAAAGCCAGGCTACATGACAATTGTAACCCTGTGTATCAAAGGCAGTATCCTTTGTCCAAAGAGAAAGAGGACGGATTGCACCCCATGATTGACCAATTCCTACGCGACGGTATTTTACAACCAGTAATGTCCCCATACAGCACCCCAATCAACCCTGTGAACAAAGCTGACGGGACTGTCAGGTTCGTTCAAGACTTGCGCGCAGTTAATTCCCTAGTGATTCTAATTGCGCCAATTGTCCCAGATGTCACGTCACTTCTGTCATCAATACCAGCGACATACACATTTTTCTGTAATTGACCTGAAGAATGCATTTTTTTTTTTTTTTTAGCATCCCTGTACATCCGGAAACGGCATTACTGTTCGCATTCACATTTGAAGGCACCCAATTTACATGGAAAAGGTTATCTCAGGGGTACGTTGACGCCCCGGTGGTCTACAGTATTGTACTGCAGGCCACTCTGAAATTCTGGCACCCCAGCCATGGTTCTGTCCTGCTGCAATACGTGGATGATCTCCTCGTATGCAGTCCATCAGAGGAGGCCTGCCGGAGGATGGTAAATCACTTCTTAGATGGTTACAGGAATGTGGGCACAAGGTTTCCCTTAAAAAATGCAGTGGTGTCAAACGCAAGTTGAATATTTAGGGTTTGTTCTCAGACAGGGGGAACGGAGCATCAGTCAGAAGAGAGTCCAGTCTGTCACGGGCCTGGTCAACCCGAAAACTAAGAAGGACATGCTGTCATTCTTAGGCATGATAAACTATTGCAGACAGTGGATCCCTGACTGCTCCTACTACGATAACATTCTGAGACAAGCCACCCTGTTGGGTCAATCCAATATGATAACATGGTCTAATGAAATGTTAAATGCTTTTAAGGTTCTCAGGAATGCAATGATAAGCCCCGCGCTAGGCCTCCCTGATTATGTACTTTCATTTCATCTGTTTGCAAGGGACAATTGTAAAACCATGGCCGTGGTACTGACGCAAGAACATGGGGGCCGGTTGTGCCCCGTAGCATTTTTTTTTTCAAAGATTCTGCCAGTAACGGTACAAGGGATGCCGGCCTGTTTGCGTGCCCTGGCAGTATGTGCAATGGCCGTTAGTATGGCAAGCCAATACACACTAGGGTACGAAACTCCCCTACACACAACCCATGATGTTTTATTTTTACTTAAGGGTATATATACACAGCACATGTCATCACAGCGCTTTAGTGGATATGAAGTCACACTGCTAAGCAACCCTGCACTGCACATAGAATACAGTTCAAGTGTCTCTGGTCCAGCACCAATCCTAAACGCTTTACTGGGTCTTAAGAATCCCTTAGATACCATCCCACTCGAACATGACTGTGCTCTCTCCATTGAGTCTGAAACTGCACCCCGCCCTGATCTCATGTCAACACCTGTTCCGGACGCAGATGTCGTCTTTGTTGACGGCTCCTGTACCCGCCCCAATGACAACACTTATCATGCAGGCTATGCAGTGGTTCAACTCCCTGACACTGTTCTAGAGTCAGGGTCTGTACCCTACCAGTCTGCCCAGGCAGCAGAACTGATTGCATTAACACGAGCATGCAGGCTCTATGCGGGTAGACCTGTCACGATATACACTGACTCCAAATAGGTTTATGGTGTGGTCCATGACCATGGGACGATATGGGAAAAGAGGGGATTTGTGGCCGCAGATGGCAAGAAGATTTCCCATTCGACCCTGGTCACGGACCTCCTAGCAAGCATTCTTATGCCCTCTCAGATAGCGGTGTTACATTGTAGAGCACACACCAGAGCCTCAGATCCTATTGCAAAAGGGAATCATCTGGCTGACCAAGCAGCTAAACGAGCAGCACAACAGGACATAGCTAAAGTAGTAATGCCGGGTTTTGCGACCTCCCACAATGGATGGGGACCAATTATTTTGTACCTTACAAAAATATGCAACCACAGAAGAGCTAAAGAATTGGAAATTGGTACTCCCCATCATTCTGGCTGAAATCAGAATGGCGGTTAATAGGAACACCGGCTACTCCCCCTTCGAGATATTTATGGGCAGACCCTTTCCATTACCATGGTCTACAGGTAGGCTAACAGTGGAGACAGGGGACTTAGGCAGCTGATCTCAACCCTCGAGACAACCAGAGACGAAGTTATATTTAAGTTCCCCTTTCTTTCAGACAAATCTACCCACCTATTTAATCCAGGAGACAAGGTACTGGTAAAGTGGCTACAGAAAGGAAAAAGACCAGAGGATTTCGCCTATGGACCAGAGACCACGGTGGTAGCCGTAACCCGCACAGCTATACTGACAGGACAGCCCAGTCTGGATTCACGCCTCTCGAGTCAAGCGGATTCAACAAGGGACCCTCTCGAGTCAAGCGGATTCAACAAAGGACTCAACAAGGGGTACTAACGGGGGCAGCTAATAGCCTTGGCCTCCATCAGGAAGAGGACCCGGACCAAGAGACACTCACGAGGGCAGATAGCCCTGGTTTCCAACAAGGAGAAGATGACAACCAAGGATCCTTTTCGAAGAGTATGGAGACGCATGTGGGGGGAAGAAAAAGACTGAAATAATAGGTTTCCCCCCCCTTCGGAACATATGTCACAACCCCTATTGTCCACACCCCCTACCAGAAAGAACCCCAACCCAAACCATCACTGTCTGGCCACTGTTGTTTTTTTATTGTCCACCATTACTGCAGTATGATACTGTACAAGGCAACTGTATATATATATGTGTAACCGATGAGTACTGGGGACATAATTGTGATTATTGGGGCGCAGTGGGGTGGGACACGGGCAATATGGGATATGGTACCTCTGATGCAGTAGTTAACAGATGGGAATATACGCAACTGCCACAACCAAATTCCCTCGATACAAGTTCAAACTCCAAGATATGGCCATTTATAAGAAGGAAGAGAACCCATTCCTACCCAGGAAATATGGAGAGGTAGTGAGATGACCTCCTCTCCTACCTAACACCAAATCAATAGCCAATCCCACCTATGAAGACAGTATAGCAATGGAAACAGGATTTTCAGATGTAAATGTTTGGCTAGAATGGGTAAAATTTAGTGCCCTAAACAATAACCGTACAAATTGTTATGTGTGTGGTGCTGCTAGGCCACATCTAGGCACCGTACCTTTTAATATTCTGCAAGATGTAGAAGAATGTTTTCTTAGTTTATATACTAACACCACTAATCGCCAGAGTTTATGTGAATATTGGAAGAATAGCTACCCCATACTAACACGCCTCCCACAACCAGGAGAAGGGATACATGTTTACCCAGGGAACTATACCTGCTATAGGTCAGCAGAAAAAGGTAGGAACCTCACCTTCTTCCGAGGGTTATTGTGCCAATTATAGCAATATCAACAGTATTAAGTTACAGAATCAAGTTTTTCTGATTGGGGATCTCTACTGGATATGTGGAGACCTCAAGATTAGGGCGCGTCTGCCCCTTCAATGGTCAGGTGAATGTGCCCTAGCTAAGGCCATAATGGGATTTCATATTGTTTTGGATCCTGATGAAATTCCAAATATTAGCTCACGTCGCAGGAAAAGGGAAGTCCGCCCCACAAGGTAGTCTTGATCCGCATGTCTATATTGATGCTATTAGGGGTACCAAGAGGGGTCCCTGATGAATTTAAAGCAAGGGATCAGGTAAAGGCAGGGTTTGAGTCATTCCTAGCACCTCTTGTTACTATTAATAAGAATGTAGTTTGGATTAACTATTTATATTATAACCAGCAGAGATTTGTTAATTATACTCGCGAAGCTTTACAGGGTCTCGCTCCCCAACCCATACTAACTTACAGTAGATAGATGAAACAAAGAAAGAATCAAATAGAATCATAGTATGATCATACTAAGAGGGGATTGAAGGAAAAGGAATCCTCAGACCACCATCTGCTAACCTATAAGAAGGACCCTATAAGTAGTTAAATAACACCCCATGAATTATAATATTAATAGATAAATTAAGGTTTAAATATAAGAAATAGTTTTAAGATAATCCTATAATACTGCTGATTATCAATTTATCTTAAAACTATTTCTTATATTTTAAACCTTAATTTATCTATTAAATAAAACCCAGGAATTATAATATTAACTACTTATAGGGTCCTTCTTATAGGTTAGCAGATGGTGGTCTGAGGATTCCTTTTCCTTCACATGCTATCTCTTGAGACATGCTAGCCATCAGCATTTCTTGAGACATCAACATTTCTTGAGACATCAACATTTCTTGAGACATCAACATTTCCAAACATATTGAAGTGAAACTTAATCCTATAATACTGCTGATTATCAATTTAAGTTTCACTTCAATATGTTTGTAAATGTCTCTGGAATGAAGAAATGTTGATGTCTCAAGAAATGTTGATGTCTCAAGAAATGTTGATGTCTCAAGAAATGTTGATGTCTCAAGAAATGTTGATGTCTCAAGAAATGTTGATGTCTCAAGAAATGTTGATGTCTCAAGAAATGTTGATGTCTCAAGAAATGTTGAGGTCTCAAGAAATGTTGATGTCTCAAGAAATGTTGAGGGCTAGCATGTCTCAAGAAATGTTGATGGCTAGCATGTCTCAAGAAATGTTGATGTTTCAAGAAATGCTGATGTCTCAAGAAATGCTGATGTCTCAAGAAATGCTGATGTCTCAAGAAATGCTGATGTCTCAAGAAATGCTGATGTCTCAAGAAATGCTGATGTCTCAAGAAATGCTGATGTCTCAAGAAATGCTGATGTCTCAAGAAATGCTGATGTCTCAAGAGATAGCATGTCTCAAGAGATAGCATGTCTCAAGAGATAGCATGTCTCAAGAGATAGCATGTCTCAAGAGATAGCATGTCTCAAGAGATAGCATGTCTCAAGAGATAGCATGTCTCAAAAAAAGCATGAAGAGGATAGCATGTCTCAAGAGATAGCATGTCTCAGAGAGATAGCATGTCTCAAGAGATAGCATGTTCTTCAAGAGATAGCATGTCTCAAGAGATAGCATGTCTCAAGAGATAGCATTCTCAAGAGATAGCATGTCTAAGAGATAGCATGTCTCAAGAGATAGCATGTCTCAAGAGATAGCATGTCTCAAGAGATAGCATGTCTCAAGAGATAGCATGTCTCAAGAGATAGCATGTGAAGGAAAAGGAATCCTCAGACCACCATCTGCTAACCTATAAGAAGGACCCTATAAGTAGTTAATATTATAATTCCTGGGGTGTTATTTAATAGATAAATTAAGGTTTAAAATATAAGAAATAGTTTTAAGATAAATTGATAATCAGCAGTATTATAGGACTAAGGTTCACTTCAAGATGTTTGCAAATGTTTTTAGAATGGCAAGGATGCTGATGTTTGCAAGATTCTCTCAAGTGATAAAAAAGTGCTGATGTCTTAAAAAAGTACTGATGTCTTAAGAAATGCTAATATCTCAAGAAATCACATGCCGAGGCCACGGGACTGTCTAGAAATGTGTCACCAGACCTGTATTGAAACTGGCCAATGAACTATGTTAGGTTTTGAAATGCTAACTAATGAAATAAAAAGACAACGCCTTGACATAGGTATAAATATGTGTCAAGAACCGTTGGAAGGCAGAGAGAAATTGCCAGACAAAATTACATGCCTCGTGTTTTTAACGGATTTCTCTCCCTGCGCAGAAGGAGAGTTAACTCAAGGTGTGCCTAAGACAGGGTCTTAGGGGTTAAAGGACGGACAATTGGAGACCATTATTCTCTTCAGCATGTCTCAAGAGATAGCATGTCTCAAGAGATAGCATGTCTCAAGAGATAGCATGTCTCAAGAGATAGCATGTCTCAAGAGATAGCATGTCTCAAGAGATAGCATGTCTCAAGAGATAGCATGTCTCAAGAGATAGCATGTCTCAAGAGATAGCATGTCTCAAGAGATAGCATGTCTCAAGAGATAGCATGTCTCAAGAGATAGCATGTCTCAAGAGATAGCATGTCTCAAGAGGATAGCATGTCTCAAGAGAGATAGCATGTCTCAAGAGATAGCATGTCTCAAGAGATAGCATGTCTCAAAGATAGCATGTCTCAAGAGATAGCATGTCTCAAGAGATAGCATGTCTCAAGAGATAGCATGTCTCAAGAGATAGCATGTCTCAAGAGATAGCATGTCTCAAGAGATAGCATGTCTCAAGAGATAGCATGTCTCAAGAGATAGCATGTCTCAGGCCACGGGACTGTCCAGAAATGTGTCACCAGACCTGTATTGAAACTGGCCAATGAACTATGTTATGTTTTGAAATGTTAACCAATGAAATAAAAAGACAACGCCTTGACACAGGTATAAATATGTGTCAAAAACCGTTGGAAGGCAGAGAGAGATGCCAGACTAAAATACATGCCTCGTGTGTTTTCTTTGAAGGATTTCTCTCTCCCTGCGCAGAAGGAGAGTTAACTCAAGGTGTGCCTAAGACAGGGTCTTAGGGGTTAAAGGACGGACAATTGGAGACCATTATTCTCTTCATTTGGCCTCCTCAATTCTAAGTTTCCTTATACTTTCTCTTTCCAGAGAAACACCAAGTTTTTTTTGCCATTTCTCCAATTAGGCCTTAAAAGGCTGGCTGTGAAAAGAAGGATAGTGGTAAACTATTCTTTACTACCATTTCAATAATGTGGTGTTTGAATTTTTCTGGTGTCATCGTTATGGTAACTTTGTCAGATATAAAGAATTTTCTTATTTGTGATTGTTCTCCAGTAGATTTCTGAACGTTTTTTGTCACAGACGTAGATGCAATGTTTTCATTGCTATCTTTCTCATTCACGGCTTCTAACACTTTGGGATGAAAACGCTGTGTCTTTTCAAATTTGATGCTCTTGTAGGTGCATTTTTATCAGGCCCACTGAAACTGCTAATTTTTGCATCACATTGTTTTTCACCATCATCATCTTTTCTAATACATTGGCACACGTAATGTTTTCCATCACTTGATAATGCAAAGTGCTCATAAACAGTAGACTTTCTCGGGTTTGTTGTTAGCAGTCTTTTTGCCATTGTTAGGATGCCTCTTTCCCTAAAATATAAAATATGTTATACCATTACTAACTGGCATATAATTAGATTTTTAATATCAACATACACAGTCTTGTAAGTTGTACGTACATGGCTTAATACAAACAAATAAGCTATATATCCCAGCACTAAACCTAGACAGGATTTGTCCTATACAGAAAAACATGCAGACATGTACTGTACACACACACACACACACACACAACACAGAGCCTACATTTTAATACTCAGAGCATATAAACAATCTGCACTATACATAAACATTCATACATTCCTGCACCACACTTACAAACCTAGGATAGACAGTTTCTTCCAGAAACATGTACACATGTCTTCCCGCATACAGACAAGCAGGCATGCAGGTTTTACAATAAATATAAACACTTACAGTTGAATCCAAGAAGCTGTTCCACCAAGTTCTTCTAAGCTCTTCTAGCAGAGAGAGCTAGTTGGGCAGTAGTGAATGATGTCCGGTTCATAAACAAATCGTTCATCTGAGCCGGTTCTTTTCAGTGAGCCGAGTGAGTCGATTCTCCTGACTCAAATGAGCTGATTCCAACAGCTCAGTCTGTGACGCAGTAACAGCCAGTGTAATGTGATCCTAGAGTGAGTGAGGGAGTGAGGGAGGGCGTGTCTGCCGGCTCTGCCTGCAATGTGCTACAATGTTACCAGTGCCAGGACTCGCAGAGCAGCAGACTCAGAGACAGCCGGTTCCTGCAGATCTGAGTCATTAGTTAACGGACTCCGTGATTCTTCTGTTCAATGAGTCACAGATCAGGCTCCAGCAGTTCATACATTAACCCAGTGATCCCCTAATATTAAATACAGGATAAATCCTCAGTCTCACACAGATTTGGATTCTTTTGCACCTCTTTACAACTTCAACAGTAATTATTTTAATTAAATAATTTCAATTAATTTTCATCATAAAATGAATCCTCATTATTAAGACCTATATTAAATACAGTCTACTATCAATAATAGTTCAGTCTTGAACTATTGACCCTCCACTTATACAAGTGTCTCTAGTCCTGCAAAAAATAGATTTACTTAATCCCTTATCAGTGAGAAGCTAGGTTACCCATGGGCGCTGCGCTCCCTGTAACAGCAGAACACAACACTATGGAAAGTATAAGTATTGCCGCTCCTAATTGTGCGTTGTGTGCCATATAGTGAAGCACATGAAAAGCATGCTTCTTCACGGTCACTTAACGTGTTCGTTTTGCAGTTACGTGGGGCACTGCATGCATTGGTCTTTATTCTTACAGTAGAGAAGTGATTAATTATAACTTTTTGTGACTTGGGACATTGGAATTTTAAAAAAAAGCAAGTTTAAATCAATCTAAATTTAGTAGGAGTCGGTGCATTGTTTGCCGACTCCGACTCCAGGTACCCAAAATTGGCTCCGACTCCGACTCCACAGCCCTGGTAGAATCAGATTTTTTTTTGGGGGGGGGGTGTTTCAGCTGGTGCTATCCGATTATGCAGAAGCTCTGTCAGTTAGCACCAACTTCAAGCTGTGGTTAACCTTTTAGTTACAACAGAGGTGTGTAATTAGCATTAGGACTTTGTAATCCTAACGCTAATTACTTTTTGCACTCCCTATACATAACATGGGGAGCGCAAAGTACAGTAAGCTCACGGAAGGGAGCGCAATCACGTGGGGCATGTGCTAAACGCACTTAACCTAGCTCTAACGCTCCCATATATGAGCGCTTATTCTAGAGTTAAGAATGTAATAGTGCCCTTTATTTGTTAAGCTTAATTTTGCTACCTTCTAAAAGTGAAACAATGGTCTCAGAAATTGTGGACCAGAAAAGAGGTCATTTTATGAAAATCCCCGGTTTCACATGCCAAAGGACAAAGGCACTTCTCTTCAGCTGTTTTCACTCAGAAGATTTATCTAGAATGTTAAACTTGCTAAGGAAAGAATCCCAAATAGTAAAATATGACATTTGATTAGTTCCATTTAGAGTTTTTGCTTGACTTATGTAACCCAATTCAAACCAGTCACTGGAATGCCTTGTAGAGGTTTTATCAATACTGACCTTTTGAAGCCGAGCTCTTTGTAACTCTGCTTTGCTTCATCAATATAGATCTCTGCAACAACAAAGGCAATGCATATTTATTTATTTATAAAGGATTTTACCAGGAATAATGCATATTACTTTTATGCAACAGCCTAAAATCCCTTATAAATTCTTGGAATGTGTACTTATTTACCCATGAGTTATAAATTAACACAGGGTTACAGCTATTTCAAGTATGAAAACTAGATACGATCCAAGTGTGTATATAATCTGTTAAATAACCAAATAACACAAGCTTTCAAGGAGACGATTGAATACACTAGATCCAGAATTACATTACAAATCGATTTGCACAGTTAGGATAACTTACAAACAGTAAATGAAATGGGAATTTTAGCAACGTTCTACAAATTCCCATGACCTTTTGATTGCAAAGAATAGTTAAAAAATATCTATTTTGTTCACGATTGAGTACAATAAGGTTGTACAAACGAAGGCAAGAGAAGATTATTTTTCAACAATAGCGGTGTCAATAATTTCTAATATGTGGAACCTCACTTCAAAGTCCATGAGCAGATGGACTACCAAGACGGTCATTACAAACCAAAAAAAAAAAAAAGATTAACCATACTAATTTGAAACCTACAGGGCCCTATCCAGGTTTGAGCAGTAAACACATCAACCCGGCTTATCCATCTCACCCATCGCGCGGTCTCTGCTGCTCCTCTCTGAATCCCTACACTGGCTATACATCCACAGCAGAATCAAATTCAAAACTACTCACCTTGACCTCCAAAACCCGTACCAATGCTGCTCCTCACTAAATCACCAGATACACCCCAGCCCACCCCCAAAGATCCAGCAATGTTCTGCTCTTGGCATCCTCCATCATTACCTCTTCACATGCCAGATTGCAGGACTTCTCGTGCGGCGCCGACCCTATGGAATGCGCTTCCTCGCAATATCAGATGGTCCCCAATTCTGGCTTCATTTAAAACACTCCCTAAAGACCCTTCTGTTTAGGGAAGCCTGTCATCTAACTCCATAACAAGACATCCGAACGACCCATAAACAGTCCTCAACTCTCCCAGCATTAACTCATCACTGCAGTCCTTGCCGCCTGTTTCTCACCCATCTAGATTGTAAATTCCCACGGGAATAGGGTCCTCATGTATCTGTTGGCAGCATTACTGATCTGTCTCCTTTATGTATTGTCCCGTCATTACCTATTGCACAGCGCTGCAGAATATGTTGGTGCTTAATAAATAATAAAGTAAACTGGTAGCGTTTGCTCACACAATTATCTGCAGTTTACTGCTGCCATTCCATTTGTCAAGCACTACTAAAGGACACAGTGGCAGGTACTTCTCGTGGTATACCCTTTGGTGTCTATAGGACCAGGTTTCAGGTTACTAAACAAATTACTCCATTGTGTCATACTGGGCACCACCACAAAAGTTCCCAATTGCCTATCCAAGATTGATAAAATGATGCAGCTTCCCAATAATGCCAACAGAAAGTAAAACATTTTAATGCCTGTGTACAAAAAAAAAAAAAATACACCAACACCATATATCTGTCCTCCAGAGATTTTTTTCCCTGTTATAACCTGAAAGTTACTCCTTTATTGCAGTGAGAAATTGCACACCCCTAGACTTATGTAATGCAGCAATTCAAAAGGTCAGGCCTTGCACTCTGAGAACTTTAGCTAGTTAACGGAGGATTTTCCTCTACCCACACTGCTGTCACTGCAGATGGGATTTTATATTTTTTGTGACCAGGTGTATCCCCTAGAAAAAAAAAAGATTTTTAGCATTGTTTAGATGTATAGTTGATGTTTTATCTATTTTGATTAGACTTAGCAAATGATGTAGAGTATTTGAATACATGCAATTTATTAATTAAAAATCGCAAATTAGCTTTATTAAGTATAAACTCAGACTGTGGGTTTGGTGGCGTTTTACCACCTGACTAAAGGGATTAGTGTGTTTTGTCGGGTATATTACAGAAAGGAAAAATTAAAATGGATGCCTGTAGCCATTTTGTTTTTAAAGACAGTTTTTTTTTCTTTCAATTTTCTCTAGGTTTAGAAATGAACGAGATTTTTTTTTACAGAGTTCATTCCTGGTGAAGTTTTTTATATTTATTTTTTAGAAGTGCCAGACATGAAAGAACCTAGAATGTTTTTGTGTGATAATGCTAGAGTTAAGTGCTAAAACGTGTCATAATTAAATTTATTGGTCTGTCTTAAGTTTTTAAAACAAAAGATATTTTGTCTTTTGGGTATAGGAATAAGAGTTAATATCTCTGTAATATAGATTTATATTTCACAAAATATATGTTTATAATCAAGGTATATTATATTTACAGTAGGAAATATATGCTCCAATAAATATTGTAGAAAGTATATAATTGGTAAATAATAAAAATTACTAAAGAATAGATTCTGTTGAGTTAACCAGAAAAGAATTCAGCTGATAGGTATGACATATAGAGACAGTGTCTAGCGACAGAGAGAGGTTCTTTGTTACGTCAGATTGAACTTTGACCCGAGATAAGAATATTAAAAAGAAATAGTGGAATTAAGAAGTGCAATACTGCCCTCTAGAGGATAGTAAATATTAGATTTGAAGTACCAATAATATTGCTAGTGACGTCAAATTGACTATAATAAGCGGCAATGTTGGTTGCAAATCAGTCCGAGATTCCAGCATTCAGAGACTCACACCGAAATGCATTACACATGACCCTCTGAGAGTCCAAAATTCCAACACTCAGACTCACACCACGATGCAGGCAGATCCCAGGACATGAGGCAATCAAGATTCTCACCAAATCTCTAACTCACATGCATTGATTATCTGATATCGATAATCTTCACATATTCCAAAACAAAGCATCACATAAAAAATTCCAAGACTTATTAAAATCCAGATTGGACAGGTAATGTATGAAATTAAGGAATTAATGTAATTATATATATATTTGTAGATATTCTTGCAACGTAGACTGAGACTTTCCAGATACTGGCTAACTCCAAAAATTCTAAGTATTTCTATTCTGCAGATAGAAATATGAAGAAGTGGACATAAGGATTTATTCCTAAAAAGAAATGTTGTAAGATTGATACCAATATATATATATTGAATTTGGAAATTACGGTGATTAAAATTAATAAGCAAGGAATTATATAACTACAAAATAAAAAGCAAAAGATTAGAAGTTTAATGCGAGATTAGGGGAGGATTCATTAAATAAGTTTTTATTACTCATCATTAAATTAGCTCATCTTTTGTTGATCCATGTAGCATAGAGATACACAGTTGTGTTCAAAATTATTCAACCACCAATACTGTAAAGGGCTTTAGGGAATTTAGTGTACATTTGTAATTGTATTCAGAATGAAATCCTACAAGGACTTTTTAAAGAACCATAAAATGACTTCAATTGGTTTTGTAATACAGTAGTAAATGTTTCTTTTGTGAATTCT
Organism: Leptobrachium leishanense; assembly: GCA_009667805.1. NCBI lineage: Eukaryota > Metazoa > Chordata > Amphibia > Anura > Megophryidae > Leptobrachium > Leptobrachium leishanense. The sequence goes on from CM019073.1 coordinate 57,327,716, forward strand.
TCATTGACACAATTATTCAACCCCTTAAAGACTACCACTCTGAAGAACAGAGGTTCATTCAAGTGTTTTCAATCAGGTATTGAAAACACCTGTGGATGTCACGGAGCAGCAATAAAGCATAATAAGCACCAATTAGGCAGCTTTAAAATGACTGTGATACTCAGCTCCTTCTAGACATTTACTGGTGTGGTTACAAACATGGTGAAGTCAAGAGAATGGTCCAGGAAGACAAGAGAAGAGGTGATTACTCTTCACAGGAAGGGCAATGGCTATAAGAAGATTGCAAAGATGTTAAACATACCAAGAGAGACCATAGGAAGCATCATTCGCAAATTCAAGGCAAAGGGCACTGTTGAAACGCTACCTGGTCGTGGCAGAAAGAAGATGCTGACTTCGACTGCTGTGCGCTACCTGAAGCGTAGAGTGGAGAAAAGTCCCCTTGTGACTGCTGAGGAACTGAGAAAAGATTTGTCAGATGTGGGTACTGAAGTTTCAGTTCAGACAATACGGCGCACACTGCGTAATGAAGGCCTCCATGCCGGAACTCCCAGGCGCACCCCCTTGCTGTCTCCAAAGAATGAGAAGAGTCGACTGCAGTATGCCAAAAGTCATGTGGACAAACCACAGAAGTTTTGGGATAGTGTTCTGTGGACTGATGAAACAAAATTAGAACGGTTTGGGCCCATGGATCAACACTATGTTTGGAGGAGGAAGAACAAGGCCTATGAAGAAAAGAACACCTTGCCTACTGTGAAGCATGGCGGGGGGGGGGGGTCAATCATGCTTTGGGGCTGTTTTGCTTCTGCAGGTACAGGGAAGCTTCAGCGTGTGCAAGGTACCATGAATTCTCTTCAGTACCAGGAGATATTGGATGACAATGTGATGCAGTCCGTCACAAACCTGAGGCTTGGGAGACGTTGGACCTTTCAGCAGGACAATGATCCCAAGCATACCTCCAAGTCCACTAGAGCATGGTTGCAGATTAAAGGCTGGAACATTTTGGAGTGGCCATCGCAGTCACCTGACTTAAATCCGATTGAGAACCTCTGGTGGGACTTAAAGAAAGCAGTTGCAGTGCGCAAGCCTAAGAATGTGACTGAACTGGAGGCTTTTGCCCATGACGAATGGGCGAAGATACCCGTAGATCGCTGCAAGACACTTGTGTCAAGCTATGCTTCACGTTTAAAAGCTGTTATAACTGTAAAAGGATGTTGTACTAAGATTGAATGTCACTTGGGGGTTGAATAAAGCTGATAATGATGTGAGCACACAAAAGACATTTGTGGTTATTTCATTATAAATGTTATGTTATATTTGTCTGACCTACACGTGCCTCTTTGATTTAATTGTAAGCAAGATGACTGAATGATCAAAATCTAGATCAAACTGGCCAAAACACTCAAATTCAGTGGGGGTTGAATAATTTTGAACACAACTGTAGAATATATATATATATATATTACACTGGCTGGTTAAACATTGTTTGCTGGGAAATGCATGTTGTATTAAGCAGAAATGTTTATTAACCATTTGTGTATTAGTTACTAACTGATAAGGTAAATGATATTAATCATATATGCAGTTACTAACCGGAGATACTAGGGATGCACCGATACCACTTTAAGACCGAGTGCCGATACTTTTTAAAAGTACTCACCGATACCGAGTACCGATACTTTTCTTTAATGTCATGTGACGCTTTCCAATAAGAACAGACCATATAAAAATGCCCCCAGCTCACACATGGATATTGCCCCCCAGCTCACACATGGTTATGCACCCCAGCTCATGGATATGCACCCCAGCTCACACATGGGTATGCCCCCCCCAGCTCACACATGGGTATGCCCCCCCAGCTCACACATGGGTATGCCCCCCCAGCTCACACATGGGTATGCCCCCCCAGCTCACACATGGGTATGCCCCCCAGCTCACACATGGTATGCCCCCCAGCTCACACATGGGTATGCCCCCAGCTCACACATGGGTATGCCCCCCAGCTCACACATGGGTATGCCCCCCAGCTCACACATGGGTATGCCCCCCCAGCTCACACATGGGTATGCCCCCCAGCTCACACATGGGTATGCCCCCCCAGCTCACACATGGGTATGCCCCCCAGCTCACACATGGGTATGCCCCCCAGCTCACACATGGGTATGCCCCCCAGCTCATGGTTATGCCCCCCAGCTCATGGTTATGCCCCCCAGCTCATGGACCCCCCCCCCCCCCAACAAGACTTGCCTTCCTGGGCGCCGCCGGGAATGTCTCCGCGTGCTCGTTGGAAGGACCCCAGCCGCGACCACGTGTGACCATGTGATCACGGCTGGGGTCCTTCAAACGAGCGCACGCGCAGAGACATTCCCGGCGTCGCCCAGGAAGGTGTCTCTGCGCGTGCGCTCGTTTGAAGGACCCCAGCCGTGATCACATGGTCCCACGTGGTCGCAGCTGGGGTCCTTCCAACGAGCGCACGCGCGGAGACATTCCCGGCGGCGCCCAGGAAGGTAAGTATCGCAGAGAGCAGCTCCAGGGGCGGCTGTCCGAATGCCGATAGAGCATTCGGACAGCCGCCGCAGCCCCTCGGATGCCGGCAAGCCGGCTCAATGCTGGCTTCCGGTATCGGAAAAAATATCGGTACAACCCTAGGAGATACATGTATTGTGAAGCTAGTTTTTATATGCTGATGGATTGTGGTTTATAAATTTTTGTTTATGATAATGAGATTTGAAACTTTTTTGTATACGTAATAAATATATATTTTTATCCGATTATTGTATTTTTCAAAGCAAAACACAGACAAAAGAATTTAGGAGAATTTCTAGGAAATATAAAATGATTGATTTGTGTCTCGTGTAGATTTCTTATGAAATAATAATCCCTGACATATTGGAGGCTTGGCTGATAAATCCAATATATAACATGTTGTATTCACGTGCAGAGATTATATCCGACAGTTTATCAAAATATGGGTTAGGCCCTTTAGTATGAGCTGATTGTGCTTGGACCTTTGGACCTTGTTTTCCTAATTGGGATTATAAATATTCTGCGTGCCATGGACCGATGATGTCAACACAGCCTGGTTGCTTAGAACAAGGTTTCTCATCCTTTTATGGAAAAGTAAGCCTGCAGAGATATAGATCTATCTACCTATCAGGGACCTGCAGTCAGTGGAGGCAGAGTCCCCCCTGCCATTAAGCGATAAAATAATAAACTAAAAACAAACTCACCTGCTCCCCCGCTGTCAGCTCCGTCCTCTGCAGGCATTAGTTATCCCAGCCTACGCAATTTGCATAGCAGGACGTTTCCCGCTGCACTAATTGAGTAAACTGCTCAAGATGTGTGCAGCACACGTCAGAGACAAGTGCTGCCTATTTCATGATCACTGCTCATTAGTGCCGCACAGACTGACAGAGCCTTGGAAAAGCTTGGACCAATGGGAAAGCACCATTGGTCCAAGCCATTTCCAGAAAACACCTGCATTAGAGGACTGCCTCTGACAGGAAGGGACACATCTAGCAGTTGGGCCAGGCAGCCCTCCAATGCAGGCTGTGAAAAGATTGCATGATGGACAACCCCTGACTGCATGGGGAGCTGCAGTCCAGGAGCCTGGCACCCCTGCTCTGCATCAGCTGGGGATGCCCAGTTATACCCCAGGCTGGTTATTGTCTGCTAACTGGGGCTGGAAGAATGCACAACACATCTGCCCCCCCAGGAGGGATCTGAGGGGGTGCAGCAGCCTTTGAAATTCAAGCAGCAGCAGGAAGCCCTCTTTGCCCAGCTGCAAGGTAAGTGACCTCATGGGGGGGGGGGGAGATGGTTAATGATGGGGAGGAAGAGGCCATGGCTTTCCTAATGTTCAGATAGTGCTTAGCTGCCAATCTGTAGGATTTATTGTACCTCTAGCCAGGCTGCCTGGGGAGGGACAGGACAGGACAGGTGGGGGACTCAGCAGATGCAAAGTTGCCAGCAAGACTCTCACAACTCATCTTCTACCAGGGCTGTCAGATCACAGCGTGTGCTTCATGGGTCACTGGCTTTGGGCTGGGGTGTCAGATCTCCATTTTGCTCCCTGTCAGTGCCTGAAAGTGCTGCCCTGCAGTGTGCAGAAGTCAGGTTGGGTCAGTGGCTTGCTTTCCCTTCAGTAGAATATGAATGATGCAAAATGTATAGTTGCTTTAAGGAAACCTAATGGATGTGGCCAGGCTCCTCTTAATAATACTTTGTTATAGGGGCAGCATATAGTGTGTGTGTGTGTGTGTGTGTGTGTGTGTGTGTGTGTGTGTGTGTGTGTGTGTGTGTGTGTGTGTGTGTGTGTGTGTGTGTGTGTGTGTGTGTGTGTGTGTGTGTGTGTGTGTGTGTGTGTGTGTGTGTGTGTGTGTGTGTGTGTGTGTGTACAGTGCCAGTCTTTTTACACACCCTTTCTTTCACATGCTGTGTGTATGTATATTTATATCTCCAATCTGTGTGTGTGTTGCCAGGGGCAAGCGTTGGGTTAACCTTTTTATGAGCCTGAAATATCAGGGTTATTCAGAGGAGGTGAAAACCTTGAATTAGCAGGAAAATGAACAGCCAATTTGGAAAGGGAGATAAATGGGAGAATTTTTCTAGTTTGAAAATTTTGACCTAGAATTTTCACTTCTCCTGTCATTCAAGGTTTTCACCTCTTTCTGAATAGCCCTGTATCATCAGGGTTATTCAGAAAGAGGTGAAAACCTTGAATGACAGGAGAAGTGAAAATTCTAGGTCAAAATAGTCAAACCAGAAAAATTCTCCCATTTATCTCACTTTCCAAATTGGCTATTTGTTCATTCTCCTGCCAATTCAAGGTTTTCACCTCTCTGAATATCCCTGATAGTGTAGCCAGCACAATGATTCAATAATACTATCAGGGATATTCAGAGAGGTGAAAACCTTGAATTGGCAGGAGAATGAACAAATAGCCAATTTGGAAAGTGAGATAAATGGGAGAATTTTTCTGGTTTGACTATTTTGACCTAGAATTCAATTCTCCACTCATTCTCAAGGTTTTCACCTCTTTCTGAATAGCCCTGTATCAGGGTTATTCAGAGCAGTAAAAAGCAGGAGAATGACTGGAGAATGGAAAATTCTAGGTCAAAATAGCAGATCTGGAAAGGGAGATGAAAGGGAGAATTTTTCTGGTTAGGCTATTTTTTTACCTAGAATTTTCCATTCTCCAGTCATTCTCCTGCTTTTCACCTCTCTGAATGAATAACCCTGTATGAAAACAAGTCCAGGTACAAGGGCCCAGGACTGTAGATTCTTCATTTAAGAAGTCTTTGCCAATGCAATTTAGAAGGCATATTGTAAGATAATTGTTCTGTATAAAAAGGTCTGTGGGAACAGAATCGGCTTCCAGTCAGTCCTTACTCGCACAGGGTTATCCAAAGAGATTCGAAAAGTCACCGCACGTTCGGTGACTTTTCGTTCTCTTCAATTTCGGTTCCTTTTGCAGATTGCATTTCGGTGACCCTGCGGTGTATTCAGCAAACAGCACAGGGTCCCCGAATTGCAGGGAAAAGCTGCCGAAAACTAACCGAATGCACGCTGAAAACAAGCAAAAACATCTGGATTAACCTTCGAAAGAGCCGAACAGGAGCCGAATCACACAGAGCCGAAGCAGCTGTGACGTAGAGGAGGCAGTGAATAAATTAGCAAAACCATTTGTATGAATCTGTGAAAATGAAACGTTGTTTGCAAAGAAACTACTGAGCGAAAATGTCTGAAATTTTCACAAGAGGTCCAGGGAATGATAATAAAGAGGGCTGTTACAAAAAAAATAAGTAAACTGAAAAAAAAAAAAAAAAAAAAAAATGCTTAAAGTATCCTAAAAAAATCTATAAATAAAGAGACTTTTTGCTGCAGAATTTTATAATGAACGGTTTATTAGATATTGAATTAAAACGGGAATATTTTTAACATTGAAGCCTATGGGATTCTCCTGAATAAATTTGCCGAATTAAACCACCGAATGGCAGGGCATTAGGGGAACCTTTCATTGCTGGTTTTTGTTCTCTGAGTAGCCGAAGCAGTGCTTTTTCATGGGGATTTCACTGCCCTCGAACAGGCACCGTATGTTCAGGCAATTCGCCAGGATTTGGTGAATTGCCTGCTCTCTGGATAGCCGAATGGTCAGGAAAGGTAACCGAACACTGATTTTCAGCGTTCGGTTACCTTTCTCAAGCAATTCGGATCTCTTTGGATAACCCTGGCAGTGTCTGTCCTTCTGATGTACTAAATGCCTGAAGCCTCCTCTTTGGGAGCTAGGTGGTTTTCTGGCTGTTTTGCATTTGTATATCTGGCTCTGATACTAACCAGTGCCTCACCAGCCACTGACCTCACCGCACGTCACTGCTATCTATCTCACCTCACCAAAATCTCCTCTGGTATTTAATCCATCTGCAAATCAGAGCAAAAGGAGAATATAGTGCAGTATTTTTATTACAACAAAAAGTTTAAGATAAAAAAAACTCACAAGCAACTAGCACATCCGAAATGTGCATATGCATTTTTTGCCACAGTGGCTCAAACCTCCCGATCGCACACGCTCTCCAGTCTCCAACCACAAGTTGAAGATTGCTGGTTCCGTGCGATCCATAGTACTACTGTGACAGGAAGCCAGGCATGGTCATAAGTTAGAGATTAAAAGGTCTGATCTTACTTATCTCCCATTTATGACCACGCCTGGCTTCCTGTCACAGGGTGCATTGTAGGGGTTTTTTGGGTGTCCACCAGCACTGGGCTGCAGGGAGCTACAAGCTTAACACGCAATATTTTTTATTGAAGCAACCCTGCAGGTCTAAAAAATTCCTAAGTACTCCTGTCTCAAGAAAATAATTTCTATTGATGGGCGTGATGGTTTCTGTGTGTAATGTCAGTGTATGTGAGGGAGAAAGAGGGAGCCGAGAGAAAGAAACAGAAGAGGGGGGTAGAAAAGGGGGAAAACTTTGCAACATCTCACAACAGCGAGGTTGGAGGTACCAGCGAGCAGTCACGTTACAACCTTTGCCGAAATCTGCTTGCTGGAACACAGCAAGCCAGAGGGGCCTATCAGAATGCTGTTGAAGCATGCCCCTGCCCTCACATACTTCCCAGCAAGCCTGCCCAAGGCTGGCTTCTGGTATCAGTATAGGGGGAATTTGCACTTGCACAAGTGCTCAAGCAAATGCCCGGTAGGAGAACCCCCAGCTTGTGGTATGTGTACCCCCTGGGGTACACGTACCACGAGTTGAGAACCCCTAGCTTACATCATACTTTCTCTGAAGGCTCTCAGCAGCAAGCGTTCTGGGAGATGGCAGCCGAGCCCCAGGGGCTTCCACATTTTGGAAGCACTGAGCCAAAGAGGAGGAGAAGCCGAGAGAGAAAAGGTGAGTATTTTCACTTAAACACATATATATATATATACACACACACAAACTAGGAAGGTGCTGTCAGTATCTGCCCAAGTATAACGATGAAAAGGGGTGGTTTTTTTTTTTTTTACAATGTCCCTTTAAGTGACTAATTATTGCTAGCACTAAGATTACAATGACAATTATTTAGAACTAGCACTGGTTTTGTGACATTACACAGGCCTTCTAATGTTTTACTAGGAACATATAAACTGTTCAGAAGGTCTGCCAGGTTAAGCTGCTAAATTGGGCCAGAGTTTAATGAATACCACAGGTAATGGCTTAAGATGTGAGAATTACTCCATAATTATTGGTATACTGTTCTGAGGGGAACACTTTTATAGAACTATTATTTGTATCTTCAAATGACAGAATTTGTTTCTACAGCTGGCAAAGAGGGCCAAAGGGTCTTTTGATCCAATGGTTTCTGATAATTTTCCCTTTAAGGGTATTCTCACCACCACTAAAAAAATTTCCATCCAGGAATTCTTTCAATCCTACATCTTCTGGTCCAACTCCAACAAGACGGATTTGGTGTTGCTCAAAAGACTCTTGAAGCTTGGAAACCTCTTTGGCAGTCCAACGACAGATCTGGCATCCAAACCGTCGCAGGAAAAACACAACACTGATCTGCTCCTTCCATAAGGTCCCCAGCTCCACCATCTACAAAAGTCACAATGTATAAGTATGTATGAGTATAGATAGACCTAGAAAGTAACAAATTCAATTTCATGAAAACTTTACAAGACTTCAGCATGATCCTTCAAAAAAAAAAAAAAAAAAGAAGATAAAAAGGGATCGACCGATATATCGGTTTTGCCGATTATCGGCTGCCGATATTCAGAAAGTTACGGATACCGGTATCGGCATTTTATTTGCCGATATTGCCAATAATTGGACAAGTTGGCTCACTGCAGCTGCGACACGCAAGATCCCACAGAACTGTGCGAATCCGGGGCTTCTCCCACATCAGGCTGCAAGTCCTCACTGCAGAATGACCCCTGTTCACTGACCGTAATGCGCATGATGGCAACAGAAATTGGGCTTCCATCCCATCTGGCAGGGAATTCCCTATACAGGAGAAGCAGGGTCTATTTCCTACAGCAGGGGGTCAGCAACCTGGGCCCTCCAGATGTTTTAGAAATGCATTTCCCATGAGGCTCCAAGAACCTAATGAGAAGCTGAGCATCATGGCAGATGTAACCCCCCCCCCCCCGATACCGGAAGCCAGCGCTGGGCCAGCTTGCCGGTATCCACAGGGCTGGGGAAGCTGTCCGCATGCATGAAAAGCATTTGGCCAGGGTTCCCCACCCCCCCAGCGGGTCGCATTACTTACCCAGCGGTGGGTCCAGTCGCAGGGCTGTGACTCCAAGATCTTGGCTGGAGGCAGCGTCACGGCCTCCACCACCCGGCGGCCCCGTCACAGCCCTGCGACCGGACCCACCGCTGGGTAAGTAATGCAGCCCGCCAGAGGGGAACGCTGACCAAATGCTTTTCATGCATGCAGCCAGCTTCCACAGTGTTTGGTCTGAGGTCCATGTAATTGTATGTATGCACACACACACACCTCTCTGGTCTGAGGTCTGTGTAGTGTACAGTGGGGCAAAAAAGTATTTAGTCAGCCACCAATTGTGCATGTTCTCCCACTTAAAAAAAGATGATAGGCCTGTAATTGTCATCATAGGTACACTTTAAGGCTAGGGTCAGACTAGCGCAGTTTTAACGTGCGTTTAGCCGCACAAAATCACGGCCGTACTAGCAGCAAATGACGTCCAATGCCGGGGAACATACGACGAACGGCCGCACAAAAGTTCGTCCGCGCAACGCAAGTGGCCAACGAACGCATTTTTTCGAGAACGTCAAACCGCTACTACTGACGTACAGAGTGCGCTGCGGCCGCATAGCGGCGTGTGTGTGTGATTAGGAGACAGACGCTGCTAATGTCCGGCTAACATAACGTCCAGACGCAAAAAGTGTTTTATTGATGATCCGTACCAAATCACGGACGAAAAGGCGCATCGTATGACCGCTATCGCGTATTCCGGGAAAAAATACGTACGTTCGTTCGACCGCACTTTTTCACGGACAACGTGAAAAATGCGTTCGTCTGACCCTAGCCTAACTGAGAGACAAAAGGAGAAAAAAAAAAAAAAAAAAAATCACATGGTCTGATTATTTTTTAAAGCATTTCTTTGCAAATTATGGTGGAAAAGTAGTATTTGGTCAATATCAAAAGTCCATCTCAATACTTTGTTATATATCCTCTGTTGGCAATGACAGAGGTCAAACGTTTTCTGTAAGTCTTCACAAGGTTCTCACACACGGTTGCTGGTATTTTAGCCTATTCCTCCATGCAGATCTCCTCTAGAGCAGGGATGTTTTGGGGCTGTCACTGGGCAACACGGACCTTCAACTCCCTCCAAAAGGTTTTCTATGGGGTTGAGATCTGGAGACTGGCTAGGCCACTCCAGGACCTTGATATGCTTCTTACGAAGCCACTCCTTCGTTGCCCGGGTGGTGTGTTTGGGATCATTGTACTGCTGAAAGACCCAGCCACGTTTCATCTTCAATGCCCTTGCTGATGGAAGATTTTCACTCAAAACCTCATGATACATGGCCCCATTCATTCTTCCCTTTACACGGATCAGTCGTCCTGGTCCCTTTGCAGAAAAACAGCCCCAAAGCATGACATTTCCGCCACCATGCTTCACAGTAGGTATAGTGTTCTTTGGATGCAACTCAGCATTCTCTCTCCTCCAAACACAACAAGTTGAGTTTTTACCAAAAAGTTCTACTTTTGTTTCATCTGACCATATGACATTCTCCCAATCCTCTTCTGGATCATCCAAATGCTCTCTACCAAACTTCAGACGGGCCCGCACATGTACTGGCTTAAGCAGGGGGACAAGTCTGGCACTGCAGGATTTGAGTCCCTGGCGGCGTAGTGTGTTACTGATGGTAGCCTTTGTTACTTTGGTCCCAGCTCTCTGCAGGTCATTCACTAGGTCCCACCGTGTGGTTCTGGGATTTTTGCTCACCATTCTTGTTATCATTTTGACCCCACGGGGTGAGAGATCTTGCGTGGAGCCCCAGATCGATGGAGATTATCAGTGGTCTTGTAGGTCTTCCATTTTCTAATGATTGCTCCAACAGTTGATTTCTTCACACCAAGCTGCTTGCCTATTGCAGATTCAGTCTTCCCAGCCTGGTGCAGGTCTACAATTTTGTTTATGGTGTCCTTCGACAGCTCCTTGGTCATAGTGGCGTTTGGAGTGTGTCTGTTTGAGGTTGTGGACAGGTGTCTTTTATACTGATAACAAGTGCCATTCATACAGGTAACGAGTGGAGGACAGAGGAGCCTCTTAAAGAAGACGTTACAGGTCTGTGAGAGCCAAAAATCTTGTTGGTACTGTACGTGACCAAATACTTATCCACCATAATTTGCAAATAAATTCTTTAAAAAAAAAAAAAACAGACAATGTGATTTTCTTTACTCATTTTGTCTCTCATAGTTGAAGTGTACCTATGATGACAATTACAGGCCTCTCTCATCTTTTTAAGTGGGAGAACCTGCACAATTGGTGGCTGACTAAAGACATTGTGTGTGGTGTGTATTATATAATTTTAGAGAAATGGGAGCACTCACGGACTTGAAATAAAACAAAAAAGTTTATTGGGAAAGCATTAAAATCCAACGTTTCAGCTCACACAGGATCTTTCATCAGGGATAAAAACAATAACGCATGACCCTGTTTATATACTGTATATAAGGAGGTAACTTACCAACCATGTAAGTCACTCCGTCTGCTGATCCTGTCAAACCGGAAGTGACGTATGGGCGTGAGATCTGCGCGTCCTGAATAATCTGATACCATGGTGATGTAAACAATTTACTAGGGATGCACCGATACCACTTTTAAAAAGTATCGGTACTCGGTCTTAAAGTACTCACCGATACCGAGTACCGATACTTTAATGTCATGTGACGCTTTCCAATAGGAACAGACCTCATAAAAATTTATAGGATATGGCCCCCAGGTCTCACGGATATGGCCCCCAGGTCTCACGGATATGGCCCCCAGGTCTCACGGATATGGCCCCCAGGTCTCACGGATATGGCCCCCAGGTCTCACGGATATGGCCCCCAGGTCAAACGCTGGGGAAGCTGGCCGTGTGCATGTAAAGCACACGGCCAGCGTTCCCCTCCGGCGCGCCGCGATACTCACGCATCCTGAAGGTCCGGTCGCTGGGCAGTGATGCGATCACGTGGCCGCGGGGCGCATCTGTGACGCGGCCTCCAGCCGAGAGGCCGCGTCACAGGAGCGCCCAGTGGCCGCGGGAACGCATCACTGCACAGCGACCGGACCTTCAGGATGGGTGAGTATCGCGGCGCGCCGGAGGGGGAACGCTGGCCGTGTGCTTTTCATGCACACGGCCAGCTTCCCCAGCCCCGCGGATACCGGCAAGCCGGCCCAGCGCCGGCTTCCGGTATCGGCGGGATGTATCAGACCGTTTGCACGAGTAACAAGTACTCGTGCAAACGGCAATATCGGCCCTGATACCGATACTAGTATCGGTACATCCCTACAATTACCCTGTATCCATGGAAATGTAGCTACATACTAAGGCAAGGATCAGAGGGATGTCGGTAGGAGAGCAAGGACCAATGCCTAAACATACGGACACCGTAATAAACTTGACAGATAAGCAAAGGGATAAGTTGTGCCTGACTGAGCATGCATAAATAATTATAATGATGCCATAAAGTCAAACTGTGGTACGATAAATGGACACAGTGTTATTTCTCTTAATGAGTGAATGTATGAATATGATGTAGAACAATTTAAAATGGAGAGACCCTTAGCCATTCAGGAGAGTATGTGGTATAACACCAATAAACAACCACAAGATTAAAAAGTGTCAAGGATTTCAGGTCACTCAACCCTTTCGTTAAATCATTTTCTCAAATGGTTCAACAATCGGTACTAGAAACCAAATCAACTAATAAACATTGTGTCCCCTTTAATCTGAGTATGGAAGAACACAGAGCCGTGCAAGATTTCGCCAACGATCCTGGCATCATAATACGTGCAGCAGATAAGGGTGGCGGCATAGTCATCATGGACTATCAAATGTACCGCACAGAGGTAATATCCCAATTATCTGATGAAACCACGTATTAGGAAATTACCGGGAGATCCCGTTAAAATCTTCAACAGGATTTCGTCAACTGTCCAATTGGAGGTTCAGGCTGAATATATATCACTGAAAATATGGGAAAGTTTCTAACTACTACACATCCACGTGTACCTGTCTATGTACCTTGGGAATGGTATATAAAAGACTCCCGCCACCCCCCTGGACGACTGATCGTTTCGGCCCGAGGTGGCCTTTTAGAGCAACTGGGTAAATTTATCGACAGCTGCTGTAAGGATACAGTATTAAGATTACCCACTTGCTTAAAAAGATACCAAACATTTTCTTCAACAAATTGAGGCTTTACCATTGCCAAACAGTGAGATTTTATTGGCCACCTTGGATATAAAAAAAAATCTATATACGGTAATTCCACATGAACAAGGAATGGATACGTTCAGACGCACCATGCTAAGCGCAACGCACTACAATGGTCCACCTATTGAATTCCTGATGGAACTGCTAAGCATCTCGCTTGAATGCAACTACTTTAAATTTGAAAAGTCGTTCTATTTACAAGTAGCTGGGATGGCCATGGGTGCAGCCATGGCACCATCCTATGCCAACGCATACATGCATGCCTTTGAACATGAATATATCCTACCCAACTTTAGGGATAAAATTCTTCTGTACACTCGTTTTGGCGACAACATTTTTATTGTCTGGAGTGGCACGTCAAAAACGTTTGACATTATGGTCAGTAATATTAATCTACGCCCTACGACCATTAAGGTCATCAGCACCAGGTGAGATTTGTTTTCTTGATGTAAAAATCTTTAAAGATGCCAATAAATTGGGATACACTATTCCAGAAGGACACAGACAGGAACACACTACTGCAGGCGTCCATCTTTCACCCCAAACATCTCAAAGCCTCATTACCTATTTCCCAATATTTAAGGGTCCTGAGCTACAACTCCAATGATGAACGACGTGAAATACAAATTGAGGAAATTTGTCTCAAGAGGTTATACCAAGAAGATTTTAAGTGAGGCTTTAATGAAAGCTAGAACTAAGTATACACAACCGAAGACAAAAATGAATGAACAAACCTCAAGAATTGTATTACCTCTCACGTATCACACTGAAGGGGCACCAGTCGGCCTCTCACATACGTAAACATTGGCAGTTATTTCAGTTCGATAACTCTACCGCCACAATTTCGTTCCCCTCCATTAATTAGTTTTAAGAGGACTAGGAATCTTAAAGATTTATTGGTGAAGACGGATATCTTCATATGAACAAAGAAAAACTTTTCAAAAATTAGGTTGCTTTAAATGTCTTGACTGTGTCACCTGCCGGCATATGACATCGGGGTCCACTTTTGCCCATCCACACACAAGGAAGAGGTATAAGATTAAACACCGAATTATCTGCCTCACGGATCATGTAGTGTACCTAATCAAATGCCCTTGCGGCCTATTGTATGTAGGTAAAACAGATTTAACCGTCCGTGACCGCATAAGGGGTCACAGATCAGCCATTAACACTGCATACAGGGACAGCCACACTGACAAGCCTGTGGCCAAACATTTCTTGGAGTTACGCCATTCATTACCCACTCTTAAGTTCATTGTTATAGATCATGTACCGCCACTTCAACGAGGAGGTGACCGCTCACACCTCCTTCAAAGAGAGACTTTTGGGATCAAAACGTTACAAACCTTAGCACCTCGGGGCTCAATGAATAGGTCTTGTTTTCTTGTTATCTATATAGCCGTTAAAATTATTTTAGTACAGTGAATATGCTAATTTAGATGATGTGTCTTATGTTAGTGAACATCTATCGTTACACATTTATCAACACCACGTATTCAGTCATTATGCTCCACACCTCAGTACACTCCACTCATTCACCAATATTGTCACCAGCGTTATCCTTTTTTTCATTTACACTCACATGTTAATCCCTTTTTTTCACCTCACTTTAGTAACATACATACATGACACATTATGTACTTGCATATTTTTCACATCACACATTCATACATTCACTCATTAAGAGAAAGAACATTGTGTCCATTTATCGTACCACAGTTTGACTTTATGGCATCATTATAATTATTTATGCAAGCTCAGTCAGGCACAACTTATCCCTTTGCTTATCTGTCAAGTTTATTACGGCGTCCGTATGTTTAGACATGGGTTGATTGATGGTCCTTGTTCCCCTTGCCCTCCTACTGACTTCCGTCTGATCCTTGCCTTAGTATGTAGTTACATTTCCATGGATACAGGGTAAATTGTTTACATCACAATGGTATCAGATTCCTCAGGACGCGCAGATCTCGCGCCCATACGTCACTTCCGGTTCGACAGGATCAGCAGATGGAGTGGTTTACACGGTTGGTAAGTTACCTCATTACATACAGTATATAAACAGGGTCATGCGTTATTGTTTTTATCCCTTTTTCAAATTATACCTTGAAAAAGGCCCTCGGTGGGCCGAAATGTTTTTTTTTAATGTGATTAATAAATTTTTACTTTTAACAAAGTCCTCGGGTGCCTCCTCCATTGCGAACTGTGTGTGTATGTGTGAGAGATATATATATATATATATATATTTTCTCAGACCAGACATACCTGTATGTATGTCAAGAGGTCCCGCACTCCACATACCGAAAATTTCTTGCTCCGGTGCAGTTAATCCAGCTGCAGGTAGGTAAGAGACCAAAATCCAGACGCACATGGAGACTTCTTTTCAAGGTTTAAATAAACTACAACTTATTCTGGCATCAAATTTCAACGTTTCAGTCCCCAGAGGGACATTCCTCAGTAATAGCCAACATACAAAGAAAGACATATATAGATCTAGATTAAACAATTAAGGTCCCACAGATGTGTCTACCCTGCAATCACAGGCAGGCGTGAACATACTCTGCAAGCCAATTAACCAAAGTGCAAAAAAAAAAAAAAAAAGAAGACATATCACAATGACACATCAAAAAGAATCTAAGGAAAAAAAGTCAACATGTAGGATATAGTGATACAATATTCCAGCTACATTTAAAGAGAACATATTCGCATCTTAAAATAAATATAGCAGTGTAATTAACATAGCTAGGAATAGTAATCCATATATTGCAAACACATAGTATTATACTAAATGTGCACAGAGCTACAGCCATACAATGGACTGCCCTTTATTAAGATCCATGTAAACCACATATTTCGGAAAACCAGAGAAAATAAAAAAAATAAAAAAAAAAATAAAAAAAAATATTTTTTATTGGTTAAAAACAATTGCCTAGGAGGACTTCACACCCAGAGAGGGCTTGTAAGACCAATACTGCATGTATCCCTGCTTTTTAAACAAACTAATGTAGGGGCAAAAAAGGGATGTAAGAGTTCTTCTCGTTAAGACCACGCGGGGCAAGTGAGTCCAGTGTGAGAATCCAAAAAGAATCTCGCTTCAGAAGTTCTTTAGCGCGATCACCCCCTCTCACAAGCGGGGCGATGTGGTCAATAGCCATCACTCGTAGGCTGGACAAATTATGTCCAGCCTCACAAAAGTGGCGTGCCACCGGTTGTGGGTTATCATGCCCATTTAATGCTGCCCGAATGGCCGACCTATGATTTGCCATACGTTCTCGTAAATTATTAATGGAGCGATAGATATTTTACCACAGGGACATGAGATCTTTTAGACAACATAGTCAGTTGTGCAGGTAATTCGGTGTCGGATTCGGTACCTGGTACCACTGTAAGGATGAAAAAACACTTGGGGGAAGGGGAGGCCTACGGGGAAACACCAGTGGACGTCTATGTGTATCTGGTTGGATCGTATTTTGCAGGAGCCAGTGATGTCCCTTGACACTATTGTCAGGAACACCCCGGACGTTATTTCTCGATTTGAAGCGACTTGGGGCACCCCTCCCCGATTCCCTCCTTGTTACCAGACGTTAACAGTCTTTATACCATCATTCCTTTGGAGGAGGGCATCGGGGCGGTACGCACAGTTCTAACTAATCACATTAATGCTGTGCCATACCCTATAGAATTTATTTTGGAAATTTTGCGAAAAACTCTCACTATGAACTATTTTAGGTTCGAGGAGAAATACTACCTACAATGTACAGGCACATCCATGGGAGCAGCAATGGCTCCCATATATGCCAACGCCTTTATGTACATATACGAATCTACATACATTTTGCCTGTTTTCTCTCGTGGATTGCAATTTTACATTCGTTATATTGACGATATTTTGTTGCTGTGGCAAGGGACACCTAGTGAATTGCAAACCATTATGACCAATCTGAATAAATTACCAACGTCGGTTAGGCTAACATTCCATTCGGATCGGATCCTGTAAGTCTTAATTTCTTAGACCTCAATGTCGCATTTGAGGATGGTAGACTGCGATATTCACTATTTAGGAAACCGACGGATAGGAATACTTTATTACACGCTTCCAGTTTCCATCCACACAAACTCAAAGAATCGTTACCCATTTCCCAGTTTTTGCGCAACAACTCAGATCCTTCTACATGTACACAGCAGCTGTCAGAGATGTACTCTCGATTTATTAAGCGAGGTTATAGATCTGACATTCTTGATAAGGCCTTGAATAAAGCACATGATGGTGTACTAACACTGGGTCCATGTGGTAGGTCGAACTCTCGAATTATATTTGCTCAGACGTTTCATACAAAATCAAGTAGGTTTGCCCGTACTATTAAACGTCATTGGCATATTCTCCAAAATTATCCTAAATTGGCTGCGGCCACCTCTGACCCCCCGCCGATTTGTTATAAACGAAATAAGAACTTAGGGGACTTTTTGGTCCATACGGACCAATATAACTTTTTTTCATCTGTTTCCGATGTGTGGGATGCACTACTTGTAATTCTTTAATGCCAGGAAAAGTGTTTTTTCATCCTTACAGCAGTACCAGGTACCGAATTACCTGCACAACTGACTATGTTGTCTATAAGATCTCATGTCCCTGTGGTAAAATATATATATAGGGAAGTCCATTAATAATTTACGAGAACGAATGGCAAATCATAGGTCGGCCATTCGGGCAGCATTAAATGGGCAGGATAACCCACAACCGGTGGCACGCCACTTCTGTGAGGCTGGACATAATTTGTCCAGCCTACGAGTGATGGCTATTGACCACATCCCCCCCCCTTGTGAGAGGGGGTGATCGCGCTAAAAAACTTCTCAAGCAAGAAGCTTTTTGGATTTTCACACTGGACTCACTTGCCCCACGTTGTCTTAATGAGAAGAACTCTTATATCCCTTTTTTGCCCCTACGTTAGTTTGTTTAAAAAGCAGAGATATATGCAGTATTGGTCTTCGAAACCCTCTCTGGGTGTGAAGTCCTCCTAGGCAATTGTTTTTAACCAATAAAAAAAACAACTTTATTTTTTCTATTTTGTCTTCCTAAATATGTGGTTTACATGGATCTTAATAAAGGGCAGTTCATTGTATGGCTGTAGTTCTGTGCACATTTAGTATAATATTATGTTTCTGCAATATATGGATTACTATTCCTAGCTATGTTAATTACACTGCTATATTTATTCTAAGATGCGAATATGTTCTCTTTAAATGTAGCTGGAATATTGTATCACTGTATCCTACATGTTGACTTTTTCCTTAGATTCTTTTTGATGTGTCATTGTGATATATGTCCTTTTTTTTTGCACTTTGGTTAATTGTCTTGCAGAGTATGTCCACGCCTGCTCTGTGATTGCAGGGTAGACACACCTGTGGAGATATATATATATATATATATATATAATATATATATATATTTCATTCCCACAGGTGTATAATAAAAAAATATATTTTTTTATTATTATTATTTTCTTTGCATGTTGGCTATTCCTGAGGAAAGTCCCTCTGGGGACTGAAACGTTGAAATTTGATGCCAGAATAAAGTTGTATTTTATTTAAACCTTGAAAAGAAGTCTCCATGTGCGTCTGGATTTTGGTCTCTTACCTACCTGCAGCTGGATTAACTGCACCGGAGCAAGAAATTTTCGGTATGTGGAGTGCGGGACCTCTTGACATACATACAGGTATGTCTGGTCTGAGAAATAAATAAATAAATAAAATTATATATATATATCTCAGACCAGACGCGTGCGCGTGTACACACACACACACACACACTCTGAGGTATAATACATATAAGATACATATAAGAGATATAAGAGATAGAGATATATATATATATATATATATCTCTATCGCTATCTATTTTTCACACATAGAGTTCGCAATGGAGGAGGCACCCGAGGACTTTGTTAAAAGTAAAAATTTATTAATCACACTAAAAAAAACACACCGTTTCGGCCCACCGAGGGCCTTTTTCAAGGTATAACTTGAAAAAGGCCCTCGGTGGGCCGAAACGTTGGGTTTTTTTAATGTGATTAATACATTTTTACTTTTAACAAAGTCCTCGGGTGCCTCCTCCATTGCAAACTCTATATTTTTTACTGGGAGTTAAGCCCTGAGGCAATTTTCAAACGACTGCAGGAACCCTTGGCCTGCAGCATATCTTTATAGGATATGAGTGCCCGGCTCACTTGTTGATTTTTGCATATATACACACATGGGCAGGGCTCAAAATTTCAAGTCCCAAGCTACTCGCCACCAGTTGCCCCACCTATTCCCTGCCCTTAACTCCTCCCCTAAACACACCCTCTTAAAATATCTTACAAAATGACAGTATGACAGTATGACAGTGGATTTGCCCCAGCTCATGGACATACTGCCCCAGCTCATGGATATGCCCCAGAACATGCATATGCCCCAGAACATGGATATGCCCCAGAACACGGATGGATATACTGCCCCAGCTCATGGATTTGCTCCAGCTCACACATGGGTGTATAGCCCCCAGCTCTCACCTCCACCCGCCGGCCTTTCTTCAGCTTTCCCAAGGAGGTGAGCGGCCACTGATATGCAGCTTGGTAGCTCGCCGGGAACCACCTGACCAGCCGGTCAGGTGGTTCTCATCCCAGGCGAGTGGAAAAGCTGCATATCAGCGGCCGCTCACCTCCTTGGGACAGCTGAAGGACACCGGCAGCGATTTTCCCTCCTGGATCCGCTCCTGGCTGCAGCGCGCCTCCCACACTCATAAACACGAGTCTGGGAACGGCACGCTGCAGTGGTTCTGCCCCCTCCCGTGCGTCACCTGACCCCTCCTATGTGATGCGTCGCACACTCGCAGCGTGTGATGCATCACATGGGTGGGCAGGTGACCCGTGCGGGAGGGGGCAGCGCCGATCAGAGACAGCTCCGGATTCAGACTCCAAGAGTCCGATACCGGAGCTGTGAATAAAGGCGGCGGCACACTGAACCTGGCCCCAGCACGGGTCAGTTCGCCCCACTCGCCCTCAGATAATTTCCACTCGCCAAATGCGAGCAGAAATTTTGAGGGCTGCACATGGGTATGTATGTATGTATGTATGTATGTATGTATATGTATACACACACACACATATAGGCAAGTCTGGTCTGAGAGATATATATACACACTATATTGCCAAACGTATTCGCTCACCCATCCAAATAATCAGAATCAGGTGTTCCAATCACTTCCATGGCCACAGGTATATAAAATCAAGCACCTAGCTATGCAGACTGTTTTTACGAACGTTTGTGAAAGAATGGGTCGCTCTCAGGAGCTCAGTGAATTCCAGGGTGGAACTGTGATAGGATGCCACCTGTGCAACATATCCAGTCGTGAAATTTCCTCGCTCCTAAATATTCCACAGTCAACTGTATTATAAGAACGTGGAAGTGTTTGGGAACGACAGCAACTCAGCCACGAAGTGGTAGGCCACGTAAACTGATGGAGCGGGGTCAGTAGATGCTGAGGCGCATAGTGCGAAGAGGTCGCCAGCTTTCTGCAGAGTCAATTGCTACAGACCTCCAAACTTCACGTGGCCTGCAGATTAGCTCAAGAACAGTGCACAGAGAGCTTCATGGAATGGGTTTCCATGGCGAGCAGCTGCATCCAAGCATACATCACAATGTGCAATGCAAAGCGTCGGATGCAGTGGTGTAAAGCACGCCGCCACTGGACTCTAGAGCAGTGGAGACGTGTTCTCTGGAGTGACGAATCGCGCTTCTCCATCTGGCAATCTGATGGACGAGTCTGGGTTTGGCAGTTGCCAGCAGAACGGTACTTGTCTGACTGCATTGTGCCATGTGTAAAGTCGGGTGGAGGGGGGATTATTTTTCAGGAGCTGGGCTTGGCCCCTTAGTTCCAGTGAAAGGAACTCTGAATGCTTCAGCATACCAAGACATTTTGGACAATTCCATGTTCCCAACTTTGTGGGAACAGTTTGGAGCTTGCCCCTTCCAACATGACTGTGTACCAGTGCACAAAGCAAGGTCCATAGAGACATGGATGACAGAGTCTGGTGTGGATGAACTTAACTGGCCTGCACAGAGTCCTGACCTCACCCCGATAGAACACCTTTGGGATGAATTAGAGCGGAGATTGAGAGCCAGGCCTTCTCGTCAGTGTGTGACCTCACAAATGCGCTTCTGGAAGAATAGTCAAAAATTCCCATAAACACACACCTAAACCTTGTGGACAGCCTTCCCAGAAGAGTTGAAGCTGTTATAGCTGCAAAGGGTGGACCAACGTCATACTGAACCCTATGGATTAGGAATGGGATGTCACTTAAATTCATATGCGAGTCAGGGCAGGTGAGCGAATACTTTTGGCAATATAGGGTTTGTGTAATTATATATATATATATATATATATATAAATTTTTTATTTTTTTTGGGTATACATGTGTCTGAGATGAGGTGTGTGCAGGGGGGGGGGGTAAATGGTGTTTCTGGCCATACATTTCAATATAAGCATAAACTGGACAGGCGTTCGACAAAATCCTAAATTATTTATTGGAAAGCGTCACATGACCTTAAATAAAAGTATCAGTACTTTAAAATCGGTACTTGTACTCGGTCCTAAAAATGTGGCATCGGTGCAGCTCTAGTTTAGAGGGTAATTTTGCTGTCAATTTGCCAAATAGACAGTTTAGTGAATAGATGAACTGGCATAAGATTACACCGTACGGTGCAAATCGGGGACAAGTTTGACACTTACTAAATAACTCCTATAGTGGCAATGCTGATGGGGTCAACCTTAGCGTTAGGTGAACTTTGCATCGCGTTACAGTTGCCAAAATCGACCATGTTTTCCTGGACACAAAACTTATTCATGCTGATGGGCAGTGCATGAAAAATGCAACCCTGCAGCATGTGGAATCCTTCCTGCAGCAGGAGTTATTCATGTTGCAGGGCAGCACTTTTCCCTGTGCTCCCCTCTGCATGAAATCGGAATGTGTCCAGGAAAAACATTGCCGACCTGGCAAGCCTAATCTCAGTAGCAACCAGGAATTCAAAAGGGAAAATGTTACAGGTAATGGAAGCATGTGATTTATAGATGTGCCAAGCTACTCAAAGCAAATCACTATAATATTTTCTGCTAGGTGGGAAAAAATCCCTGCCAGTGCCTTGCAACCTAAGACTCACTGCAAAATAGCAATTTATCATTAGGATGGTCTAAAGCCCAATACAATGTTATATATAAATGCTTTATGGATATATCCTGTGATTTAAAGTAGGGGCTACTTCCTGTTTCAGGCGAATCTGCTGTTTAGTGCAACTTGGAAATCCTTCCCCTCCACGTCTTACCTCTCCAGAGACTGCATTTTTCAACATAACTGCCCCAACTTTCGTTAAATCTAGGGTGGTCATATCCAGTGTCTAAACGTCAACCTTGCAGGATGTCAGAAAGCACAGCATGTGATTACACAGCCAGCTATCACTACAGTCATGTGTGTGTTTCCAGACGCTCAGCCAATAGCGATGTAGATAACTAAGGCGTGGCTAAACGGTCCAGTTTGGGCGGGGGAGGGGAGGGGTGTTGTGTAAGCTGGTACATTGTATATTTCATAACACTCTGTGGGTAGGGGGGGGGGTTGTGTGACATAAAACACAGGACATACATTGTAACTTTGTAAGTTAAAGGCCACCCGGAAGAATTCATGCAGGGCAAAACATAAACACTTTACAGTAACCAAAGTAACCCAGACACCAGACTAATTCCTATGGACTGAGTTTTCCTCTTGCTGGATGTGATGCTCTGAAAGGCTACTCTTTACCATATTACAATTAAAAGTGTTTATAAAGCACCAACACGTTCCATAGTGCTGTATAGTGGGTACAACAAAGCAAACAAATTAACGAATAAGTTAGTCACACTTGAGGCCGATGGAAAAAGAGGGCCCCCTGCTAAAGAGCTTACAATCTAAAGCAGAGTTCAGCAACCTTAGCCCCCAGAGGTTTTGAACTACATCTCCCATGATGCTTGGCTACTGATTAGGTTATTGGAGACTCCTGGGAATGGTGGTTAAAAAAACATATGGATAGCAAATGTTGTGGATCCCTGATCTGGGGGGGAGAGGATTGGCATATCTGTCTTCATAGGACCCGCCAAGAGATTTAAGTGCATAGAGAATGTCATTGTTTAGAGCGTCGCAGACAGAATATAATGACAGTTGTAAAATGCTTATTTTACCACAAATACTGGATACTAGACATGAGCAGACCCGGAAAATTCGGTTTCAGTTCGATGAAGCTGAAGTTAGCTCCTTATTCGGCCAGCTTCTTATTCTCACACTGAAGATAGCTTCTTATTCGGCCAGCTTCTTATTCTCACACTGAAGATAGCTTCTTATTCGGCCAGCTTCTTATTCTCACACTGAAGATAGCTTCTTATTCGGCCAGCTTCTTATTCTCACACTGAAGATAGCTTCTTATTCGGCCAGCTTCTTATTCTCACACTGAAGATAGCTTCTTATTCGGCCAGCTTCTTATTCTCACACTGAAGATAGCTTCTTATTCAGGCAGCTTCTTATTTAGTGACTGAAATTGGCTGCTTATTCGCCAAGATCTTATTCCTCCAAGAATAATGTCAATAAAAAGTATATCGAACAATTGGACAATTCTAACACATTCATATGATGAAATAAATTTATCCAGATAACTGGCACCCCCCCCCCCACTCGTTTCAATGGTAGAAAATGAATAAGTAATTGGTGATTTTCTCTATGAAAATCATCTTGGCTCACCCCAAACGGACTAGTTTTCTATCAATTAGACTGTTCTCTATCAGAAAAATCATAATCTAGCCCGAGCCAAACATTATTGATTAAGCAAACTGGCATCAAACCTAGCAACCCCCCCCCTCCGCTCCATTAAATGCAATGAGAAAAATAAGTAACTGATGATTTTCTCTATGAAAATCATCTTGGTTCACCACAAACTGACTAGTCTTCTATCAATTAGACTGTTCTCTATCAGAAAAAACATAATCTGGCCCGAGCCAAACATTATTGATTAATAATATTTATAATAATACTTATTAAGTATACAAATACTGGTGAATTACCAGCAAAATATGGTGCAGTTTGCCGCTGAACTCCGCAATTCGGCAGCCTGCGGTGGCAGTGAAATTGTCCCATAGAGAAGTAATGTATCTATTCAGAGACGCTGAACTGTACCAAATTGTCAGTGAAATGCCCTGATTTTCAGTGCTTCAGTTCGACCGGTTTAAACAGGTGAAACCCTTATGATTCAATGTAAAAAGATATTGTTTTTATTATTTATTCAATTGATAATTATTTTCAGTTTCAGCAAAAAAATAAATTATTCACTTGCTTTAAAAATGAAATTTTTTTTTGCCAAAATTTTTGATTCTCATTTTTTTAAAATTCTGTAACACACCATTCAATTATTTTTTTATAGGACTTTTATTATTTTCATGCATTTTTATTCTTTAACCACTTGGCTGCTATGGACGCGCTCAGCGCGTCCAGCCAAGTGGTTCTCCTGTGCTACAGACGCGCTCAGCACGTCCGAGCACAGGAGGCAGCAATCCGCCGGATTTCTGGCGGATTGCTGCGCCCCCCCGGTGCGGGCTGACATCTTGGATGTCAGCCCGTCAATCCGGGACCCCGGCGGGGACATTAGATGTCATCGCGGCGACGCGATGACATCTAATGCAGGCGAGCCCCCCCCCGCATGTGCGGAGGAGGCGCCTGAAAGGGAGGGGGGACCTCTCTCCCTCCCGATCGCCGGGGAGTAGGGAGTTAATACAGACACCGCTTGGAAGGGCACAGCCTGCCCTTCCAAACGGTGGCTGTCATTAACCCCTGGGGAGCCGGATCACAAATCGGCGTTGAAAAGCGCCGGTTTGTGATCCTTTCCCGGAGCTGGCCGACATCTTGGATGTCGGCCAAGCCTCCGGGAACTCCCCCTGAGGACTGGCGTCATCGTGCATAGCACGATGACGCCAGTCCTGGAGTTAACCCAGCTGCCACCAACGGTGGAGATAGGGGGTTCCAATGAACCCCCTATCTCCCGATCCGTGGCAGCTAGGGGTTAATGTTTGGTACTGTTGGATCGGCCAGAGCATGGCCGTTCCAACGATACCAAACACCACTGTGAAATTTTTTTTAAAAAAAAAATAAAAAATAAAAATAAAAAAATATTTTAAAAAACAATTCTAAAAAAAAAAAAAAAAAAAGTTTTTTTTTTTTTTTGGTTTGTTAATGCAGCAATATGGTTCCCATTTCAATTATAATGTGAACAATGATGCTGCACTAACGATTTTTGTATGCGGTGCGTTTGTTAAAAATCGCGTAATTTTCCCCAAAAAAAAATGTAACGAGACCCCATCTCTAATTTTTTTAACAAGCGCACCCCATACAAAATATAACCGCAATTGCTCGCATGTTAAAATGTGAAAAAAAAACACTTTACACATTGTAAATTATTGAAAATTCATATTTTATTGCATTTTTTGTTATAATATACAGACAGGACATGACGTATACATATAATAATGACATATTATGAATCTGCCGAGTCTGACGGAAAGAACGATATATAATATGTCTGGGTCATATACTAAAATAAGCCTTCAAAACACGTTTAAACATGATGAGCAAAACCGGTAAAAATGACCTCAGCACAGAGGCGTGAAACGCCTCAGCAGCGAAAGGGTTAAAATGCCTTTTAACCCCAACACGGGCATTTTACTAGTGCTCGCTGCTGTTTTTATGTTTCTGCACTGTTTGTGTTTAGTTTCAATTTCCTCTTACTAATTTATGCAACATACACATATTATATACTGTGTTTCTCACCATTAAATGGACTTTATAAAAATTATTTCCATCATATCGTATAATTTACTATAAAAAAATGTATGAAATATGGTGAAAAAAAATGGGGAAAAACACGCTTTTTAGAAATTTAATCCCCAAAATCTACAACCGACAAAGATGGCCGCCACCATGAAGCAAGTAACAATTCCGTACAGCAATGTTAATTTTCAGGTTTTTGTTCACCAAAGCACAAAATATTTATTTATTATTTCCCCCTGCACATAGACATAGGTTACAGTTCGATTTAGATTTTGTTTCAGAAGTAAACATAACATTTATTCAATAAAAACTATAATTTGTGCATACAAAACGGAATTGTTCTGACTGCTTTCCTTTATCATATTTTGTCCGAGTGATCGAAAAACAATCTGAATCTTTCGTTAAGAAATCGTCGGCCATTTTGGATTCAAAATTCACATCCAAAGCGTTCAATGACACTGCTGCAGCAAACTGAATTGCTGCGCTGCAGCAATTCTGCAGCTGCTGAGGTATTGAACGGGGCTCTGCTGAGCTCCATGCCGCAGAGCCAGATATCAGGTCCTGAGGTCGTTTTAATTGGCTGAGATTGGCACAATCTCCTCAGGGCATTTGTCTGGAACTCTGGCACCCGATTGACTCACCCTGTGGCTGTGGGAACAGAGTGGAGCACTGATTCACACTCCTTTTCTTTCCGACTGGGCCGCTGAGGCAATGGCCATCTTGCGGCCTGTGCTTGGGGTTCCTACAGCATGGTTCCTTCCTGTGTGCACCATCCTTACTGGCATGAGAAAGAAATCAAGGAAATCTGGTGAGACAGAGGGATCATATCTCCTAGATATCAGGGTCTCGCTGGGTGTTGGGCGCGAAGGAGGGATGCGGGACCGCTGTTGTGGGACCTCGGTGAACTCCGAATCCTCTGACGACCCCATTGACAGGGTTGAGTGTCGAAGCTGCATAGGCGCAGGGCCGGGCTCCGCCACTCACTGCAGTTGA
The DNA here is from genome assembly GCA_009667805.1 of Leptobrachium leishanense. Lineage (NCBI taxonomy): Eukaryota > Metazoa > Chordata > Amphibia > Anura > Megophryidae > Leptobrachium > Leptobrachium leishanense. The sequence continues at coordinate 57,354,501 of CM019073.1, forward strand.
CCTTCAAAAGGTCATGGATGACTTTCGGGGTTTGTGACACCGCGACCTGAACGAGATATGCTCTGCTGTGGAGTCCATGCAGACTCGGGTTGCTGAGGTCCATTCCCATTCTCAGGAGACGGTGGTGGTGGCGCTGGGCACAACGGATGCTACAGTCGCAGATCTCCAGATGCAAGTTGTCCGCTTCAGCTCTGCGGTCCTGGCCTTGGAGAATCGGCACCGGCGCTGGAATATCCACTTGTGGGGGATCCTGTAGGATGTCTGTGATAAGGGGCTCCTTGCTTATCTGGGCAACTTGTTGACTCACCTTCTTTCAACACTGCGACCTTCCTGGACTCCCTTATTGTTTCAGCTATGCGTGTTCAGAAGGCTGCCACTGCCAGGCTCCTCCCGCATGATGTTATATTGACCACCAGAGATGTGCTTACCCAGTCTCGGATCCTTGCAGCGGCTGGCCCCACTTTTAAGGTCACCTTTACCTCTACTTGTATCACCTTTTATTGAGGCTTACCATTTTTGGCGTTGGCTGCATGGCGCGTTTTGGCGATGTCACAGCTCTGCTATGGGGCTGTGGGATTCAACATCACTGGGGCGCCTCAGGTTCTCATGATGTTACCTGGGAGGGAAAGGCCTACTCTGCCGCAACCACAGAGGCGGCGCAGGCCGTTTTGACCATCGTGGGGCTCTTGGCTGCTCCACATGGTCCCCCAAGGGTCTACCTTCAGAGCCCGGATGAATGACTCCCCTCTACATCTGTTTTTCCTTGGGATAGCTGGGACTGTTCGCCCCAATTTTTCTGAGGCTGTGCTGCTCATTTTTGTCTGTGATTTTACACCCTCCACCATTTCCCCTTTTTTTTCTTTTTTTGTTTAAGTAGCTCGACTTATGCGGAAGGCATTTTTTATTTCTCCTCATTTGCTGTGACATTCTGAGGATGTTTTTGATTTCCCACATTTTTCACCCTCCTCACCGCCCAACTATTTATGCGGGGTTCCCTGTGTGACCCTTTTATCCAGGATTGACGTGGGAGTCCGGCTGGGGGTGGTGATCCACCTTTTATTTATTTTTTGGTATGGGACACTGGGTAGACACCTGTGCGAGCCACTAGGGTGGCAGCCTAGGCTCGGGCCTCCCTCCTGGTCCCAGATCTCCCAGCCTTGTGGACTCTTCCCAGGCCCCCGGTTTCAGTTAGGTAGCTTGGGTGAGCAGGGTACGCCATGATTTACTGGGCAGTCCCTTGCCTCCCCCCCTTTTGATTCCCCCCCTTCATGATGCCCCCGCCCTGCCAGACTAGACCACTTTTTTTGGTCTGCCCCTCTCGATTTGTTTGGATTTGTTTTACTCCACTTACTCCTTTACCCCCTTCCCCTCCATTTTATTTTTACTATTTCATGACTCTATAGATGACATTTTATGGTCCTGCGTGGCCATTGTTCATCGCTTACTTTCTTTTTACTATCTGTATTCAAATTCTAAAATAAATAATTCAAAAGAAAAAAAGAGTTTTCATTGAAAAAGTCATTGATTTGATCATTTTAGTTTAGCATTTAAAAGAATTAATGTCAGGATTCGAGTTGTCTCAATATTGTTTGGCTCAGGCAAAATTTTGTTGTTTTTTTTGCAACGGAAGAGAAGCCACTTAATAAAAAAAAATTCATTCATGGGTGAGCCAAAATGATTGTCATTAAACAGTTGTTCCCAAAGTGGGATATGTGAGAAGACAAAGGAGTACACGAACTGCAGATGGGTGAGCCAGTGAGTTGGGAGAGTTGGTGACATGGAAGAGTCAGTGAGAATGCTGGCTTACGTTACCAGCTGAGAGCGGTGCAGCCAGTAGTAAAGTAAACAATGTTCATAAAATGCTGGTGTCTCTGTCCGTATGCTGCCCGCATTTGTGATGAATAAAGCAAGATGCCAAAACTGCAATGCAAGGCAGTTTTATTAGTGATGCTCTACCTCATTCCACCCTTTTCTCCTTCACTACTAATCAGGACTCCATTAGAAAAGTTGGGATCACTTTCTGGACCACTGTCTGGGCAACCTGACCGCCAATTCGCCCTCCTCATTTTAGCCCCTTTTACGACCTTGGGCTAATCATATCCCAGTCATCAACTGGGATCCACAATTTGAAAAAAGCTGCATGATTTTATTTTCTATTTGTGGCTCACCATTAACGGTGCTATTCTGGCTTGAGCCAGCATATTTTTCAGCTACTGATCCATAAAAGCAGTGCCGCTCTCACCAGTATCGGCTCCAAGAGTGCAATGGACTCCAAGGAGCTCAGGGCAATCCTGCAAAAGTCCTGCATGTTCACTTCAGTGGGGTTGCGTAGAACCAAAAAATAATGCTGAGGAATATTTGTTCACAATTGTCTGTTGTTAATGGCCAGAGAAAGCAGCAGGTCACTCCACCCCCTTCACCTATCGATCTTAGGTAAGTGAGCGATTTTTCAAGCTCTGTTGATTGAAGTTTCAAATGTTTGTTGCAAAACAAAAATCACTTAAAATGACACTCTATTGAAAATAGATTTTACCCTTTTCCATAAAATAATTGGGCAAATGCTGCCGACAGCCTCTGCACAATTATTTAATTTTTTTATTTTGAAGTGATTTTACTCTCCTTTTGTCCCTCGATGTGCGCAGCTCCTCCTCTTCGACTGCGGAGCTTCTGAGTCCGAAGTTTCCTGAAACTTTACTATAAGGGTTATTCCGAAAGAGCCGGTCTGGCCCCGAAATGGCACCAAACAATGAATTTCCCCGTACGGTGCATTTTCGGGGTCATTCAGCTATTCAGAAAGCAGGCAGTTCGCCAAATTTAGGCGAATTGCCTGCAAATATGTTGCCTGTTCGACGGCAGTGAAATCCCCCATAGAGAAGTAATGGTTAATCTATTCACAGACACCAAACAGCAGAGCAATGTCAGTGAAATGCCCTGCTATTCAGTGGTTTCAGTCGGCAGGTTTATTCAGGCGAATCGTATAGGTTTCAATGTTAAAAATATTCCTGTTTTGATCCAATATCTTATAAACTGTTTATTCCTTTAATCTGCAGCAAAAAGTCAAGCTGCGGTAGCGAGCTGGCGTCAGGTCCCTTGCTGGAAGCTAGCGAGTCAGCCATAGGAAATACCTAGCAGATAGTTCCTCTTATCAAATACTCGTTGAGGTGTAGTGCAGGTTAAGCAGGTTGGTTTATTTTTGAACAATACAGACACATTTATATGGTACAGTCCCATTGTTCTCTCCCATGCCAGCCCTCAGACATCCGGCGCCAGTTTTAACACTGCCACCAGCCATAGCCCTTTTGGTATACTTAACATGGGCTGCCCCTGCCCCTAGCTCGAGCTCTTCTCTTGGTGCCACACTGTCTGGCCCGCCCTGGGCTGTTCCCTGCCCGTGAAATTCCACCCTCCTGGAGTGCGGGCTCTGATTCCGAACCCAGGATTTTCTCTGCACCTGGAAGCCCGGCCTGAGTTTAGCAGCTGATTGAGGGGTGATCTCGGTGGCGCTCCCCTTTACAACTCACCGCGCAGTGGCACCATGTTCCCAGAGTCCTTCTGACCAAAAAGCACTCTGGTGGCATGTACAGGGGCTGAGAGGTGCAGGGTGTAAGGCATGTCGGCTGTGCTAGGTCTTGGCTGGTGGCAGCTCTATCAGGGTTACGCTGGGCAGATAAACCATGGTGGCTGGGCAAGGCAGGGATGTCCAAGAACTTAATAAACATCAGGGTCATGCAACGAATTATAAACTTGGGGGAACGAAAACTGGGCAATTTAGGTGGTATTAAATTGTGAGGGAATACAGGTGTGTTTGGTGCGGGGAATTGCGAGGGGAAACACAATACACACAGGGATCATACAGACATAAATTGTATAAACGAAATTTAACATTGAACCAACGAACTTTTAGGCTAGGGTCAGACTAACGCATTTTTCGCGTTGTCCGTGAAAAAGTGCGTTTGAACGAATGGACGTATTTTTTCACGGAATACGCGATAGCGGTCATACAATGCGCATTTTCATCCGTGATTTTGTACGGATCATCAATAAAACACTTTTTGCGTCTGGACGTTATGTTGGCCGAACATTAGCAGCATCTGACGTCTCCTATTCACGCACACATGCTGCTAGCGGACGCAGCGCACTCTGTACGTCAGTACTAGCGGTTTGACGTTCTCGAAAAAATGCGTTCGTTTGCCAATTCGTATGCTGCCCGGCATTGGATGTAATTTGCTGCTAGCACGCCGTGATTTAGTGCGGCTAAACGCACGTTAATACTGCATTAGTCTGACCCTAGCCTTAACGTTTTATGTGCCAATAACTTGAAAGTGACGGCTGTTCTGTCACACTAACGTTAGCGCTCACCTGCATGAGCGTTAACCTTAGCCCAAGTAGTTAACGCAAATTAGAATCCAAACGCTAACAGGTTAAGTAACCCGTTTGCGTTTGGTATCTTGTGCTTCTCTGCGCGAGGTTACTGTACTTTGCACTCCCTATACTTAACATGGGGAGCGCAAAGTGTTAATCAGCGTTAGGATTACAAAGTCCCAGCGCTGATTAACGTCTGGCTGCGATTAACAAAAAGTTAACCAGAGCAAGGACTTGGTGCTAACGGATTCCGCTTCTAAAGAATACGTTAACACCAGCCTAAAATTTTTCTTAAAACTTGTATACTCACCTCCTGGTTCGCGGCGAAGCCTGCGGCTCTGTCCGCCTCCTCCTCAGTACGGTGGGAGCAGGGAAAAACTGGGGGAAAAAGTCCCCCAGTCTCCCCCTGCGTATCACTACGCTGACCGGCCGGATCTCGCAAGACGAGCTCCAGCAGGTCATGTGACCGCCGGCGTCTGTTTCAATTGAGTCCTATGGAGAGGATGCGTGTGGCTGAGCTTAAAGCCTGAAATACACTGAGCGCGTAGCGACGCACAGCGTAGTGAAGCAAAGATTTTGCAGGCTTGACTTCACGACGCTCCGCCTCGCAGCCAGGCTACACTGCATGATGTTTGCTTCTCTCCGTACTGGACAGGAATCCAATAACTAAATTAAAATTGTACACACAAAAATCTTCTATTTTCACAAAAGTGCATGTCATATAGGCAAAAAAGTTTCTATTGAATAAAATACATAAAAATTACTGCCAATTTAATAGGAATAGTATAAAAAAGGTAGCCCTGATCATATAGCAACCCCATGTGATATATATAAATATATTATAGGGACGCAGGGAGCGCTATGTATAGAGTAGGGATGCATCAAAACCAAATGCATACCACATAATTAATAGAAAACTAGTCCGTTTGGGGTGAGCCAAGATGATTTTCATAGAGAAAATCATCAGTTACTTATTTTTTCTCATTGCATTTAATAGAGAGAGGGGGCTAGGTTTGATGCCAGTTTGCTTAATCAATAATGTTTGGCTCGGGCTAGATTATGTTTTTTCTGATAGAGAACAGTCTAATTGATAGAAAACTAGTCAGTTTGGGGTGAGCCAAGATGATTTTCATAGAGAAAATCATCAGTTACTTATTTTTTCTCATTGCATTTAATGGAGTGGGGGGGGGCTAGGTTTGATGCCAGTTTGCTTAATCAATAATGTTTGGCTCGGGCTAGATTATGTTTTTTCTGATAGAGAACAGTCTAATTGATAGAAAACTAGTCCGTTTGGGGTGAGCCAAGATGATTTTCATAGAGAAAATCACCAATTACTTATTCATTTTTTACCATTGAAACGAGTGGGGGGGGGGTGCCAGTTATCTGGATAAATTTATTTCATCATATGAATGTGTTAGAATTGTCCAATTGTTCGATATACTTTTTATTGACATTATTCTTTGAGGAATAATATCTTGGCGAATAAGCAGCCAATTTCAGTCACTGAATAGGAAGCTGCCTGAATAAGAAGCTATCTTCAGTGTGAGAATAAGAAGCTGGCCGAATAAGGAGCTAACTTCAGCTTCATTTCAGTTCGTCTCCTTTTGGACAAAAAAGAAATTTGTCCAACCTGCAATTTCGTTGAATATTGATTTCAGTTAGTCTGAAATCTCTTAGTTTTGGATCGATTCAAATCGATTCAGCACTAGAGATGGACTGCCTGTTTCGAACCGGTTCAAAGTTCGATTCGAACATCGACTGTTCGAACATTTGCGAACTTCAAACTTTTCGGGACATTCACGGAAATTGAGGGAAAAAAAAATCAAAAAAATTGCTTTAAAGATCCTAAAAAATCTAAAAATAAAGAGACTCTTTACTGCAGAATATAATAATAAACGGTTTATTAGATATTGGATTAAAACAGGAATATTTTTAACATTGAAGCCTATGGGATTCTCCTGAATAAACCTACCTAATGAAACCATCAAACAGCAGGGCATTTCGACAACTTTTCACTGCTGGTTTTTGTTCTCTGAATAAATAAATAGTAGACTTGAGTACAATTATTCTAATGAGAACATCAGAATACTAGTGTCTCCCAACGACCAAAATTAAGATTTAACTTTTATTAGATGAAAAAATAAAAAATAATTGACAAACATGTAGACATAAATAAACAGTGCTCACTAAACAAGACATAATAAAAACAATTCTACAGAAGGTGGTATTTCAGCGGCAGATCCATTGCATAGGGTTAAACCCTTTGGTCTCACATTACCTTTTTCATCCTATCCATCTTAATTGATTTATTTTCTGGTATTATTGTGTTACGCTCTACCACTGAGGTAGTGATTCAATAGTAGACTTGTGCACCTTTTTTTTTTCGGTTCGGTTCGTTCGGTTTTTTAAAATTTTCATCTCGGGTCGTTTCGGTAGATTTCTGTTTCGGTTCGATTCGTTTTTTCGTATCGACTTTTTTTCGGGATATCGGTCATTTTCGAGATTTCAGGTCTGCTCGTTTTTTGTATGGACTTTTTGTTCGTGCTTTCGGAAATTTTCGTGTTTTTCGGAACGACTGTTCTCCTCGTTTCATCACAGTGACTGACTGCTGTGTTTGTCTATTCGTTTGGATGTAAACAAAAGTACTACACATAGTTTACTTTACTATAGTACAACTACATACATACACATAGTACATATACTGTACTAAATTGTTTTAATTTTTAATATTATAATATAAACTAAATAATATAAAATATAATAAAATAATAATTAATATTAAATTATTAATACAATAAAAATAAAATAGTACTTTATAAAATTATATATATTAATTATTTTGTTGGTTTGTTTTTCGGATCCGATAGAAAATAATATTGTATCTATACGATAATTCTGCCGATATGATACGATAATTCTGTCGATACGATCATTTGAATATGCATTTCGCAAATTTATTTAATCATCTATATAATAAAAGAGTAAGGCTTTGGCTGTCCGTCGCCAAAGCCTTACTGCGCATGCGCGCGCAACCAGCGGCGGTTGGTTGCGCGCGCATGCAACCGCCGCGGCACGAGCCGGCTGCCGGCTCGCCGCGGCGGTTACACATGCACACAGCAGCCGGGTAGAGGCTGCGCTCGCAGCCTCTACCCAGCTGCCGCGCGCATCCAACCCCAGAGCGGCGAAGGGAAAGTTTCCTCCGCCGCTCGGGGGTTGGATGCGCGCGGCAGCCGGGTAGAGGCTGCGAGCGCAGCCTCTACCCGGCTGCTGTGTGCATCTAACGGGTCCCCCGAGCGGCGAAGGGAAAGTTCCCTCGCTTCCGCTTTGAAGGACCCAAGCCCCGGTCACGTGACCGCGGCTTGGGTCCTTCAAAGACCGGAAGCGGGGAAATCTTCACTTCCCTGGCGGCGCTTGACAGGTAAGTATGAGCGCTGGGGGGGGGGTCAATATCCACGAGCTGGGGGGGTCAATATCCACGAGCTGGGGGGGTCCATATCCACGAGCTGGGGGACCATATCCACGACCTGGGGGCAAATCCACGAGCTGGGCAAATCCACGTGCTGGGCAAATCCACGAGCTGGGGCAAATCCATGTGCTGGGCAAATCCATGAGCTGGGCAACTCCATGAGCTGGGGGCAAATCCATGTGCTGGGCAAATCCATGAGCTGGGGCAAATCCATGTGCTGGGCAAATCCATGAGCTGGGCAACTCCATGAGCTGGGCAACTCCATGAGCTGGGGCAAATCCATGAGCTGGGGGCAAATCCATGTGCTGGGCAAATCCATGAGCTGGGGCAAATCCATGTGCTGGGCAAATCCATGAGCTGGGGGCAAATCATTGTGCTGGGCAAATCCATGAGCTGGGGCAAATCCATGTGCTGGGCAAATCCATGAGCTGGGGCAAATCCATGAGCTGGGCAACTCCATGTGCTGGGGCAAATCCATGTGCTGGGCAAATCCATGAGCTGGGGGCAAATCCATGAGCTGGGGGCAAATCCATGAGCTGGGGGCAAATCCATGTGCTGGGGGCAAATATCCATGTGCTGGGGCAGTATCCACATGCTGGGGCAATATCCACGTGCTGGGGCAGTATCCACGAGCTGGGGCAGTATACCCACAATAGACTGCCCTCTGGGCAGGCTGGGGCAGTATCCACGTGCGGGGGCAGTATCCACGTGCTGGGGCAGTATATCCATGAGCAGGGGCAGTATATCCACAATAGACTGCCCTCTGGGCAGGCTTTACAACTAGTATTAAATAAAATGGTATGAAATGAAAGGAACATAAAAAAAATTAACCCTTTCGCTGCAGAGGCATTTCACGGCTTCATGGTTCACGCCTTGAGTGCTGTGCTGCTGAGCTAATTTTTTTTAACGGTTTCGCTCATCATGTTTAAACGCGTTTTGAAACCTTATTTTATTATATAACCCAGACATGTTATATATCGTTCTTTCCGGCTGACTCGGCAGATTCATAATATATCATTATTATATGAATATATATATGTATGCATCATGTCCTGTCTGAATATTATTTTAAAAAATGCAATAAAATTGGAATCTTCAATAATTTACAAGGTGTAAATAAAGTGCTTTTTTTTCACATTTAACCCTTTCGCTGCTGAGGCTTTTCCCGCCCCTATGCTGAGGTCATTTTTACCTGTTTTGCGCATCATGTTTAAACGTGTTTTGAAGGCTTATTTTAGTATATGACCCAGACATATTATATATCGTTCTTTCCGTCAGACTCGGTAGATTCATAATATGTCATTATTATATGTATACGTTATGTCATGTCTGTATATTATAACAAAAAATGCAATAAAATATGTATTTTCAATAATTTACAATGTGTAAAGTGTTTTTTTTCACATTTTAACATGCGAGCAATTGCGGTTATATTTTGTATGGGGTGCGCTTGTTAAAAAAATTAGAGATGGGGTCTCGTTACATTTTTTTTTGGGGAAAATGACACTATTTTTAACAAACGCACCGCATACAAAAATCGTTAGTGCAGCATCATTGTTCACATTATAATTGAAATGGGAACAATATTGCTGCATTAACAAACCAAAAAAAATAAAAAAAAAGTGTTTATTTTTTATTTTAATTTTTTTTTTTTTCATTTTTTTTTTTTTTTTTTACAAAATTTTTCACTTTCATGTTTGGTATCGTTGGAACGGCCATGCTCTGGCCGATCCAACCATACCAAAATTTAACCCCTAGCTGCCACGGATCGGGAGATAGGGAGTTCATTGGAACTCCCTATCTCCACAGTTGGTGGCAGTTAGGGGTTAACTCTAGGACTGGCGTCATCGTGCTACGCACGATGACGCCAGTCCTCTGGGTGAGTTCCCGGAGGCTTGGCCGACATCCAAGATGTCGGCCAGCTCCGGGAAAGGATCGCGAACCGGCGCTTTTCAGCGCCGATTCGCGATCCAGCTCCCCAGGGGTTAATGCCAGGCATCATTTGGAAGGGCAGGCTGTGCCCTTCCAAATGATGCCTGGGTTAACCCCGGCAGAGCCGCTGATCGGGAGGGAGAGAGGTCCGAAGGACCTCCCCCCCCTCCCTTTCAGGCGCCTCCTCCGCACATGCGGGGGGGGCGCCTGAATTAGGTGTCATCGCGCCCCCGCGATGACACCTAATTCTGGCGGCTGCTGGTCCGGATGCCGGGCTGACATCCAGGATGTCAGCCCGCACCGGAGGGGCCACGATCGGCCGGAACCCGGCCGAACGCTGACCCCAATGGGAGGACGCGCTCAGCGCGTCCTCAGCACACCAGCGGGACTGCTGAGGACGCGCTGAGCGCGTCCTCAGCAGCGAAGTGGTTAACATGCGAGTGTTTGCGGTTATATTTTATATGAGTTGCGCTTGTTAAAAAAATTTGAAATGGGGACTAGTTGTTACATTTTTTTGGGTGAAAAATAAATTACACTATTTTTAACAAACACACCCCATACAAAAATCCTTAGTGCAGCATCATTGTTCACATTATAATTGAAATGCAACAATATTGCTGCATTAACAAAACAAAACAAAAACCTGATTATTTTTTTTAAATATTTTATTATTATATTTTTACATTTCATAATTTTTAACATTGTCATGTTTGGTATCATTGGAAAGGCCATGCTCTGGTCGATCCAACGATACCAAACATCAACCGATAGCTGCTGCGGATCGTGAGATAGGGGGTTCCAATGAACCCCCTATCTCCACCATTAGTCGCAGTTAGGGGTTAACTCCAGAACTGACGTCATTGCGCTATGCACGATGACGCCAGTCGTCAGGGGGAGATCCCTGAAGCTTGGCCGACATCCAAGATGTCAGCCAGCTCCGGGAGAGGATCGTGACCTGATGCCTTTCTGTGCCGAATCAGCCTGGATCCGGCCCCCACCTGGGGACGCAGCAATCGTCCGGAATCCCGGCTGATGATTGCTGCCTGCCTCCTGTGCTAGGGATGCACTCAGCGCATCCATAGCACAGGAGGAGCACTTGGCATGCATGAGGCGCTGAGTGCGTCCTTAGCAGCCAAGTTATTAATGCAGCATATGAATCCGCACACTGCAGGGAAGCGCCTCTCTGCAGTATAATTAATGCAGCATAAGAATCCACACACTGCGGGGAAGCGCCTCTCTCTACAGTATAATTAATGCAGCATATGAATCCTCCACGCACTGCGGGGAAGTTGTGACACATACGAGGTATGTGCACAATTGTATAAAGTAAGTAATTGTCAGGTATAGTGGTGACATTGAAAGGTATGTGTTTATGTTTTCTATGTGGTATATGGTGCCTAATAACAAGTCACTATGAGAATGCAGCTCTCTGCTGCAGCAGCAGGGGACTGTTATTATGACGCACAGGGTCTTATGTTCAGGAAGGATTGGGGGAAGATTATAGGTGTGGCACTGGTGATGTGTTCCTGCTTACCCTCATAACCACGAGGATACTATGGAACAAGCAGCCAATCTGTCTGTCTCCTCATTCTTTCCTGTTTTTACAGGTAAGCCTAAAGCAGGAAGTAACTCCCAAACATTTAAAATAAAGAATCCATGTTATATACAGCTGTATTAACTGTGCAGAGAGTCAGATGGGAGACAATAAGAGATATCCTTAATGTAAACACTAGGAGGGTGGAGGCTCCAGGTGTAACCGGAGTCAGACTGGTTCACTTCTAAAACGGCGCCGGACCAGACACAAGCAAGGATTGTCCAAACACGAGTCTCTTCAGGAAAGGCAAACGTTTATTGTGTCGTCACACAAGTGCTCACACAGGATTGAATCTCTAAGAGTGAGCCCCAATTTAACAGTGACATGAGGTTTTATACCCCGAATACATAATTAGGTACATCCCAATTAGCCCACCTCCCGATGACACTTTATTCCACCCCACGTGGGTTAATACCTCCCATCATTAGCATGAACACAAAGAACATTCCACATTTAACTATAAATTGATACACTTCATGTTAGTTTGACAGTCTGTGATTTGTTGTGCTGTCTTTCTCCGGCCAGCGCCTCCCTCCCTATAGGCTTTGTTTATTCAGATAGCCTGGGGCCTGGTCTGTTTTCTATGTTTTCTTTGTTCCTCGGCACATCTCACTGACCTTGCCTTATTCATAAATCTTCCTGTCTCTCTGTGCCAAGAGCCGGCCGGATTCTGCCTGGGTTTCTTGTTAGCTTTTCTAATCTACCACACATTCCTTAAATTCTACGTGAGCTCTGCTCTTCTCATCTAAATGAAATCTATTCTATTTACTGGTGAACCAATATTCTGAACAAGATGGCTGCCTGGCTCATAGTAGCAACCATCTTCCAGCCTGATTCTCCTTCATTCCCCCCTTGGCTCAAGTGTCAGTATCTTTTTCCTGGCACTTGTAGCCATTACACTCCACTATTCTGAAACTCTGCATACTGGGGGGGCTTTCCGTTCGTTGGGAACATTCCCTGTGGAATTATCAGTGGTATCTTCTGTGTTTGTGTGGGTGTCAGTGCTGCCTTGCACAGTGGCCATATGCATAGCCCTATGCGGTATATCAGTATCCCTATGATCAAGACCACCACTATCATGAGTATCATGGATCCAATCTGTGAGATAAATCTCAGGATCGATCCAAACCATTCTCCCATTGCTCCAAACCCACGGAGCGGATTCCAGCCCTCGGCAGCAATCCTCCTGGCTGTGCCCTGCAACTGTGCTACCTTCTCTTGGTGATCTTGAATTACCTGGTAATAGTCTGGGACTTCGTGTGTAGTGTTTCTGATGAAGGTGCAACATTCATAGTGCATTGTCATCTCACACAATCCATTCAAAGCCGCACTGATCTGCTCAAGCGCCATATCATGTATCATCTGCACCTTTCGTAACTCTCGCATTTCCAGATTCAGCAGCTGGATATCCATACTGGTTCTATTCAGAATCTCATCCATTAGATTGACATAGCTATTCAATCTCCTCATCATCTCTCCTCCCCATCCAGTCCATGCTGGCAACCATGTCCATATTCGATCCATCTTTGCAAACAACTCTCTCTTCGGTCTTTCAAACACCAGTGGGTACCTAGGGTGCAGTTCTGTGTCTGTGTTTGTGTCTTCTCCCCTTAGTCTCTGAATTGGGACCAGCTTAGCCAAATAACACATTCCCGTTATTGTTGGTGGAACCCATGTGTAACACACTCTCCCACAACACACCTGGTATCCCTCTTCTAACATGAATGGTGATAGGTGTAGTGTTCCCTTTGCTAATTCCAACATCATTCGCCTCATTCGTCTCGTCGTCTCCAGCACACTCTGCATCCCTCCAGACTCTCTTTCAATCACTTTTTCTTGCTCATTCGTGAGTTTTCTGCACTGTATGTATAGATAATTTGAGTGTCCCTCTGTGTCAATTGTGTATATGTATGATGTCCAATTGAATTTGCTTGAGTAACACCCTTCCTTCTTATGTGTGTCTCTATCTGGCCCTATTTGGAAACACCATTCTGGGGGATATATGTACCCTATTATGGGGTATCCGGCCTCATACATTTCTGGTTGTTCTCTGGGTGGCCGAAAAGAATGTATTGTGATATTCCCTGATGCAAACATACTCAGATTCATTGGAACAGAAGCAAATGGGATATGAATTGTCTCTGGGTGCATTCTGCTGCACACCCAACATGCTTCCTGCCCAGATTTCTTAGCATAGTCATATTTAAATTGCACAAGTAAATGTCCTCTTGGCAATATCTCGGACGATATTTCTCGTTTTTGTCTCCACATGGTACGGTTCTCCATCACCGGGTGCGTACCATTCCAGATATGGGAAATATCCACTTTTCCCGCGGTGCTTGTACAATTGGGGCATGCTCCACGTGAGAGTCCATAAATCAGATTAGCAAGGTATAAAATCAGCACCATAAATGCCCCGAGTGTCAGAATTCCTTGGGCAATTCTTTTCACAGTCACATAAACCCAATCCCTCCCCACCGGAATTTCAAAGGTAAAGAACATTTCTGGATGATCAAGGGTGGGGGCCGGGCCCCTAAAAAGCACCCTGTGGTTATCCCCCGTTGGCGGGTGGTCAGGACCTGTGCCCATCAAAACACCCACTTGTTGATCCTCTGAATCATCGGGGTTAGGATCATTTAGGTGCTCATGACTGTGGTCTTTGTCAGCTTCAGCCTCAGCGGGTTGGTCTCGTTGGTAACGACCTTCCATGCTGGCTCAGGACTGGCTGCAGCTGCTTTTACTCTGGAGTGATGTATCCACGGGACCACCTCGGCAACCTTTACTGCTGTAGGGGTTGATAACAGGACAAGATAAGGACCTCTCCATTTTGGACCCAGTGGATCATTTTTCCACTCTTTTACCCATACTGAGTCACCCGGACAATACTTATGCAGTGAAGGATACAGAAAATGCGGTATATTATCCCCCACCCAAGTATTTAATTTCTGCATTGATTTACCCAGCATTACTACCTGATCATTTAGTTTAGTTTCTCCCAATGCCCGAAGGTCCCCCCTTAGTCCATTGATCAGAGGGGTTGGCCGTCCAAACATAAGTTCGTACGGACTTAGCTTCAATTGGGGGGTTGGTCTGCACCTAATGTGCAAAAGGACTATCGGCAGCAAGTCCAACCAGCCTAGTGACGTCTCTTGGCACAGTTTGGACATCAAAGTCTTTAGGGTACGGTTCATTCTTTCAACTTTTCCCGAACTTTGGGGCCTGTAGGCGGTGTGTAGCTTCCAGGTGATGCCCAGTAGCCGGGCAAGTTGTTGTAAACAGTTCTGAATAAATGCAGGGCCATTGTCCGACCCTATCTCGAGTGGAAGTCCGTAACGTGGTATTATTTCTTTCATCAGGCTCTTTACCACTTCTGTCGTCTTTTCAGTTCTTGTTGGAAAGGCTTCCACCCATCCTGTTAAAGTGCACACCATCACTAGTACATATTTGTATCCTTTGCAGGGTGGCAGCACTGTAAAGTCTATTTGTAATGATGCCATTGGGGATAGCCCGATTGGCTGTTTCCCTGGGGGTTGAGATGGGCCTGTTCTCGGGTTGTTTTTGGCACATGTTACACACTGCTGAGCTGTTGCTTTGCAGATTGCGAACAATCCTGGTACGTAGAAATGTGGCTCCAACTGTTGCTCCATCATTTCTCTCCCTCCATGGGTACTTGCGTGAAGTGCTCTTACGATTTCAGGAGCCAGTGTTGCTGGTAGGACTATTCGTCCATTCTCCATCTGGAACCATCCATCTTCTCCATATCCTCCGGGTTCTTCTGTCAGCCACTTCTTTTCTTTCTCTGAGTACACAGGTGTCCATTCGCTCAGTGGCGCCGGTAGAAGTGCAGCTACCACTGGTTTTGGTTTGTATTGTGCCAATTCTCCATGATTTCCCCAGATGAATTCTTCTTTTGGGAAATAGTATCGCCATGCGAAAAATAACAAATCTTGTCTGTCTTGTGAATCTCTTACTGCTGGTATGAAAAAGTTCATTGCACTTTTCTTCATTCTTGGCAGTCTGTTCTTGATAAGGATCTCCTTGAGGAAGAACCTCACCAGTGGGACTTGATATTCTTCTGCTCCCAATTCTCCCAGACTGTGCAGTATTCGTGTGATTCGTAGATTATTGTGAGGATTGATTGTCAAATTTTCAAAACGTGACGCGAAATTTTCTGCTCGTTCAACTTCGGTTGTTTCTTTGTCTTCCTCAATTTTCTGCTCGTTCAACTTCGGTTGTTTCTTTGTCTTCCTCCTCCCCCACTATTTTTCCGCCGAAGAATTTCAGCATCATCTTGTAGGCTCTGCGCAGTCTTTGCTGAACTTCTGAGGTGTTAACCATTAGGCGTGTCTCTTGCGGATTTAGGGGAGTAGAGTAGAAATTTCGACCTTGTGTCCGAGTTGGGAAAAGCCATTGGATGTAATCATGATTGAGTTCTAATAGTTCATAATCATCTTGCCATTTGTGCAATATTATTTCAATGAACTCGCCGTGGGGTTCAAACTTTCTCAAATTCATGTAGAACTCGTAATTTGGCATAGAGGCTTGCGGTTCTTGCTTGCAGATCAGTACTTTAGCTCGATCTTCTGTAGGCAGTGGCGGTTTTGCAGCTGCTTTTGCGGCCTGGTCTGCGCGTCTGTTACCTTTTGGAATTTCATCGCGGCCTTTTTGGTGACCACGACAGTGCATGATGCTGACAGCACTTGGTTTCCACACTGCTTCCAGGAGGGCCGCGATTTCAGCAGCATATTTAATTTGTTGTCCTGAAGACGTAAGTAAGCCTCTTTCTTTGTAGAGTGCACCATGTGCATGGACTGTCATGAAGGCGTATTTGGAATCTGTATAGATATTTACTCTTTTGCCTTCAGAAATTTCAAGGGCTCTGGTTAAAGCTGTTATTTCAGCCAGTTGTGCAGATGTATGGCCTGGCAGTGGCTTTGCTTCGATAACTTCTTCTGTTGAGACTACTGCATAGCCGGAGACTTTCTTCCCATCATCCATGTAGCTGCTACCATCAGTGAATAGCTGTAGATCGTATTTGTCTAGGGGTACGTCTTTCAAATCTGGCCTGCTACTGAACACTTCTTCCATGACTTGGAGGCATTCATGATTTGGATCCTCTTCACAGTCAGGCAGTAAAGTAGCAGGGTTTAAAGTAGTGATGAGGTCCAAATGAACCCGTGGATTTTCACACATCATGGCTTGGTACTTCGTCATCCGGCTGTTGCTGAACCAGTAACCTCCTTTCACATCCAGCAGAGCCTTGACAGCGTGGGGCACCTTGACATGAAGAACTTGTCCAAGGGTCAGCTTGTCTGCTTCTGCTATCAGCATTGCGGTGGCAGCCACTGCTTTCAGGCATGGGGGTAGGCCGCAGGCCACAGGGTCGAGTTGCTTGGAGAGGTAGGCCACAGGCCTCAGCCATGAGCCAAAGGTCTGGACCAATACTCCTGTTGCTGTTTGATTATGTTCATGTACGAACAGCTGGAAAGGCTTGCTATGATCTGGCAGACCCAGTGCAGGAGCTTCCATCAGCAGAGTCTTTAATTTCAGGAACGCTGCTGTTTGCTCTTCTTCCCAATGAAAGGGGTCTAGTTCTCCCCCCTTGGTGGCTTGATGAAGCGGCTTGGCAATATCTGCGAAGTTGGGGATCCACAGGCGGCAGAAACCTGCAGCTCCCAGGAACTCACGGACTTGTCTCCTGGTCTTTGGTTGGGGTATGCGGCACACTGCTTCTTTTCTTTCCGCCCCCAGTGCACGTTTGGTACCTGTTAACTGGAAGCCCAGGTATTTTACACTGCATTTGCATATTTGTGCTTTCTTTTTAGAAACTCTGTAACCTGCTTGGCTTAGTAGGTGTAGCAAAGCTTTTGTGGCGGATAAACAGTCTTTTTCTGTGGGAGAAGCCAGTAATAAATCATCAACATATTGTAGTAACACTACTTTGTCTGGCTGAGCGTTGAAGGCGAGGAGATCTTGGCTGAGCGCGCACCCAAAAATCGTGGGCGAATTTTTGAAACCTTGGGGGAGGCGCGTCCACGTCATTTGATGGCGCGCCCCCGTGGTAGACTCTTCCCACTGAAATGCAAAAAGGGGCTGGCTTGCTGGAGCCAGACGGATGCAAAAGAAAGCGTCTTTTAAATCAAGCACTGTGTAATATTGTGTATCTCCGGGAATTAATGCCAGCAAATTGTATGGATTAGGGACCACAGGGTGTAGTGTTACTGTGGCTTCGTTGACAGCTCGTAAATCTTGGACGGGGCGGTACTCTTGTGTCCCTTCTTTCAGTACTGGCAATAGGGGTGTGTTCCATGGTGACACGCAGAATTTTAATATGCCGTTATCTTTAAGTCTCTGTAAGTGTATTTGTATATTCTGCTTGGCTTTTTGTGGGATATGATATTGTCTTAGGGCCACAGGCGTTGCGCCGGGCTTTAATTCCACATATACCGGGGGTATGTTTTTGGCAAGTCCTGGCGGGTTTTCCTCCGCCCATACCCCAGGAATTTCGAGGAGTAGTGCATGCGGATCCGGCGCGGCAGGCAGAGTAGGTGCCGTGCGCCATTCTTCCTCCCTTGGCATAACTACTGCAATTTTCACAGATTGTGGATTGTGCGGACTGGCTGGATTATGCTGCCGAGCAGAGCCGCCACTCTCGGGCAGGTCTAATTGAGCGTGACCCCCGGGAAGGAACGTAATTTGGGCTTGCAATTTGCAAAGGATATCCCGCCCCAGGAGTTGGATGGGACATTCGGGCATATACAAAAATTCATGTTCAACATTATGCCCACCCACACTACATTTTCTAGAAGCAAGAAAAGGATATTTGGCAGACACCCCCATTGCTCCCATTATATCAACCTCATTTCCTATTGGAGGTGCAATTTGTTTAGTTACAACAGAATATTCGGCACCGGTATCAACCATAAAAACTTCATCTTTATTTCCCACTCTCATTGTGACCGTGGGCTCGTGGCTACCGAGCGGGATGGGCCCAGGTCCTCGTCAATATGCATCCTGCCCTTCAAATGATGTCCCCGCCAGTCCCACAAACCCCGCTCCATTCCCTTCACTTCTTTCATACCTTCCGTCTGTTACCTGGCCATTAGGGGCTTGACCTCCCGCCTCCCCAACTTCACCCTGTCCCCCAATTTAGCCAAAAATGCAGGACAGTCGTTTTTCCAGTGACCTTCACCCCGGCACCACGCGCACTGATTGGGTCCTAGGGGTTCCCTAGGGGCTCCCCTACCTCTTCCTCGAGCCCCCCTACCCCTTGCCCTCCCTCTGTCTGGGCCACCTCGTCCTCCACCATTCCCCATGTATCCAACCACCCCGGTATGTCCCTTCTGTTTCTTTATTTCCTCTAAATCCCGGTTATGATACACCTTATTAGCGATCTCAACTAACTCGCTAATACCTTTTCCCAAAAACCCATCTATTCTCTGTATTTTGTTCCGTATATCCCTCTGTGACTGACCCACAAACGAAGAGTTAATTAACCTCTGATTCTCCACCGCCTCCGGGTCAATAGGACTATACATCCTGTACGCATCCAGCAATCTCTCTAGAAACGCACTTGGGGATTCTTTAACCTCTTGCACCACATCTGCTATTTTTCCCATGTTTGTGGGCTTCTTCCCTCCCGCTTTAACACCCATAATTACAGCGGTTCTGTATGTCTGCAGATGGGCAACTCCTTCAACTGTATTGTACGGCCATTTAGGATCTGTTTTGGGGTAGTGTTCCTCTTCCCATGCTTCTGGATGAGGCTTAGCATCTGCTACGGCTTGGGTGAGTAAAATCTTTTGCGCGCTACTATTTATTCGGGCTCTCTCCTCTGTGGTAAACATTGTCAACATTAATTGCTGACAATCTGCCCATGTGGGGTTATGTGTGAGCATAACTGACTCTATCATACTGGCCACTGCTGCGGGATGTGTGGAATACAGTGGTGTGTGTGTTTTCCAATTAAAAAGATCTGTTGTCGTGAATGGGACGTATGTGTATTGCATTGGCCCTGGGTTCCCATCCGCTAATGGGGGGCCTGGCACCTCCCGCAAAGGCAACTGCATGGCGCCTTTGTGGGGATTGTGCTGGTACAGATCCCGGGGTTTATGTATATTATTCGCTGCGCGTGTGGTAACTCCCTGGTTCTCATCCTCTTCTTTATCATCACCATTCCCGTGGGGCACTAATTTATATACGCTCCCATCGGGCATCTCAATCTTTTCTGGTGGAGCCTCTCTGTCCCCTCCACCCGCTGCGCCCTGCTCTTCCTCCGCAGCCACACGGGACGGAGCAGAGGGAGCTGACCGAGACACAGCAGCTGCCTGCTCCCCCCTCTCCGCCCGCGCAATCGCGGCATTCAGAGCTTCCCTAGCTGCCCCATAACATGATGGATAGGACGGGGGCAGACCATCACTCTCTTCCGGTTGATCTAACACCGGTCTCCCTCTCTCTTCATTATTTTGGGGGTCCTGCTTCTTATTTCTCCCCGCTATCATTATAAAATGACTCTTGTTTTTAATACAATATCTCCATATATCTATATACGGGTACTGTTCAGGATGTCCGTACTGCTCTGTGACTTGGGAATGTACCTTCTGTACCAACTCCGGGTCCATTGACCCCTGCTCTGGCCATCCTGGGACTAATATCGGCCACACAACTGTACACATCACTTTTAGCTTTTCTTTTGTCAATTCTACACCATAGTCATGAGTTTTATATAATGCATCGAAATTTCGCACCATATATTCTAGGGGCGTCTCCCCCTCCTTTACCTTCTTGGGCTTTGATGACCCGTTACCCATTGTCACTCCTGAAAACAGTACCTTTTGCTATACAGATATATTATTTCAACAACAGTTAAAATCTACAGTCTGATACTTCAACCAACAATCCGTTCGTGTCTGAGGCGCTTCCCCCTTCAGTAGCCGTCTGCAGTCGCCTGAGCCGGAAACGTACGTTCGGGGTCAAATCTCGTATTTGCTTCCTCGCGGAGCGAGTAGGCGCACGTTCACTCACAGCACTCGAGTCAGTTCATTCACAGCACATACCGTATCAGATACTTTCAGCATAATACAGAACATATAACACTTCAACTCTCTCCATTAGCCGAGGGTGTATTCCCTCCTCTGTGGCTCCTTATACCCCGTAATTTGAACTCTAACTCTTGACTGCGTGTGACTATGTGCACCCCGTTCCTTGTCTATACTTCCGTCTGCAATTCCAATCTGCTTTATGGATAATCTACCCACTCAGCACCACTATCTCTGCAGCTACCGCTGGCTCCACTGCGAGCCCTTTTCACTACACGGCGTACACACTAGGCACTGACTCAGGCTCTCAGCCCAGTCACAGAAAAACCCTCCTCCTTTCCCGTTTACCCACGTGGTGAAGCTCTATTTACAAACACTGACTGAATTATGCAACTCCACGTGGCTACCTTCTCCCTCTCTTACAGAACTACACTTTGATTGGCATTCAATTCCCCCGAATCCAGACACCCGCTAGCCACTCTGGCTCCTTAGCAATGTCAGTGCTATCAGCGGCGGGCTAGATATGCCAATAGGATGGTGGCCATCGCATCCTCTTATCCGTCTATCTCAGTCGGACGTTTCCCTTAGATACCGGTATCTCCTTTAGACATACAAAACACAGAAGACACGTTACCTATCGCCGGCGCTGCTCGCTGTTTCCTCAGACTCCATGCCAGTTGTTCCCGGGTCAGGGGTCCGTTTGGGACGAGACGAGGTCCACTGAACAGGAAATCCTGCTTGGCGCCTGCAGATGTCAGCTCACCTTCAACGGACGCCCAACCAGCGGGATTCTCGTGCACCTGCAGTCAATATCGCCGCACTGTGTTCAGCAGCCGTTGCCTGTGTCCTGGCAAGGGCCCGTTATCCCGGCTAAGAGCCCCCAAGAAATGTAACCGGAGTCAGACTGGTTCACTTCTAAAACGGCGCCGGACCAGACACAAGCAAGGATTGTCCAAACACGAGTCTCTTCAGGAAAGGCAAACGTTTATTGTGTCGTCACACAAGTGCTCACACAGGATTGAATCTCTAAGAGTGAGCCCCAATTTAACAGTGACATGAGGTTTTATACCCCGAATACATAATTAGGTACATCCCAATTAGCCCACCTCCCGATGACACTTTATTCCACCCCACGTGGGTTAATACCTCCCATCATTAGCATGAACACAAAGAACATTCCACATTTAACTATAAATTGATACACTTCATGTTAGTTTGACAGTCTGTGATTTGTTGTGCTGTCTTTCTCCGGCCAGCGCCTCCCTCCCTATAGGCTTTGTTTATTCAGATAGCCTGGGGCCTGGTCTGTTTTCTATGTTTTCTTTGTTCCTCGGCACATCTCACTGACCTTGCCTTATTCATAAATCTTCCTGTCTCTCTGTGCCAAGAGCCGGCCGGATTCTGCCTGGGTTTCTTGTTAGCTTTTCTAATCTACCACACATTCCTTAAATTCTACGTGAGCTCTGCTCTTCTCATCTAAATGAAATCTATTCTATTTACTGGTGAACCAATATTCTGAACAAGATGGCTGCCTGGCTCATAGTAGCAACCATCTTCCAGCCTGATTCTCCTTCACAGGTACTCTGCAATAATAATGGTAAAAAGCAGTAATTCCTGATGCAGAGTCAGTTATGTACATTTAAATGTACTCAATATGCAGAAATCTTAGATGCATTATTATTTGTTATTAGAAAGGAATTGTTCTATGTCTTGGCAGATATGACATCCCCTTGTGTGCAGAAGGAAAAGGAATAGCTGTAGCACGCTGCACACTGTATATAATAGGATGTATAGTCTGTGAGACGGATTAACAACTTTCCACAGGGAAAGTTAGATGTTTTGCGAAAATGAAGATGACATGCTAATAGGTCATTTAGAATGAAAATGTTATTGTTTTAAAAGCATTTGGAAAATATGCATTTAATAAAGAGATAACCACGAGGATACTATGGAACAAGCAGCCAATCTGTCTGTCTCCTCATTCTTTCCTGTTTTTACAGGTATTTACATCTGTCTGCTGGCCCTCTGAACGGGGTCTGCAACAAAGTGCTTCTCTCTGCAGTAAAATTAATGCAGCATATGAATCCTCCACACACTGCGGGGAAGCACCTCTCTCTGCAGTATAATAAATGCAGCATAAGAATAGAATCCACACACTGGCAGGCAGCACCTGTAGTCTACAGTATATTAATGCAGCATTGAATCCGTAGTTCTGCAGTAAAGAGTCTCTTTATTTTTATTTTTTTTAGGATCTTTTAAGCATTTTTGTTAATTTTGTTTCTGAGCAACAAAGTGAGGGAAATGTTTCGCCCTATAGTCTTCAATGTTAATAATATTCCTGTTTAATTCAATATCTAATAAACCGTTACTTAATTATTATATTCTGCAGTAAAAAAGAGTCTCTTTATTTTTAGAATTTTTTTTTAGGATTTTTTAATCATTATTTGAATTTTTTGTTTTTGAGCCACAAGGACAAGGAGTGGACTGGAAAAGTTATGCCCCATAGGCTTCAATCACCTGTTTTGGTTGTGTTTTTTGTGATTCTATGCTCTAGAATCATCTTTGGGGGTTGGATTACTGCGTGCATAGTCCAATCAGCTGCTTCCTTTTCTGGAATTTCCACTGAAGGCTGGCACAGACACACACTGTCACTTCCTGATGACTGCAGGGTATACACTTCCATCCCTCTTGGGTGTGCAATATTCCTTTTGTTCTGACTGAATGAGAAGACCGATATAGAAAATAAATGGAGTTGGAGGAGGGCGCGCCCAAACTTCAAATGGAGTAATAAATAAGAGAACAATCTGTGTAACTGATCTCTAGATAGTCTTTATCAGATGGCTCAAATAAACAGTCTTGGCCGCTGGGCAGGTCTCTGCAAGCTCCGTGGCAAACCAGATGGTTAATAGGTAGTAATAACTTGACACAAGTCCCGTGGTGCTGAGCCAATATGGGTGAATAAAGCAAAAAAAGTTTTTGTTATGTTTTGTTTTGTTTTTGAGCCGGATCTTACCCAGTCAGAAGGTTCACTCCTCGGTAGTTCCGTCCCTCAAGATGTCCCAAGATCATCAGGGTTGGTCTCCGAAATGCACTTTATCCTCCTTAGGATGTCCGCAGGAAACTTCAAATAAATAGACCAGACACGAGAGTCTTAGACCTGGAGTCCGCACTCACGGGGCACGCAGTACTTCCAAGATGTGCTCCTTACGTCTGCCTCCTTTGAGCTCCACCGCAGATGGGGGAAAAAATACTTGAATGGGATAGCTTGAAAAACAAATTTATTGAAATTCAATAAAATAACACCTTACATCAATATGATGCTCCAGATAAAATAAAACAAAAAATGAACAAGCCAAACGCGTTTCACGCCTCGCTGGCGCTTCCTCAGTGGCAATAGAAAAGACAAAGGGACTTGCATGCTTTAAACACATTAATATACTCTCAGCATTCAAAGACACCAGCAAGTTAATCATTACCAACCTGTGTGGACAATTAAGACACAAACTGCAATTAAGCCTTTTAGCAGAGGTGTTCTAAACAAAATCAGACAATTTCCCTTCAATGAACCTTATGATAAACACATTGCTATTCAGTTCAAAATCCTTATCCTTACCTACAAAACCCTCACTAACTCAGCTCCCCACTACCTGTCCTCACTAATCACCAAATACACCCCAGCCCGCTCCCTAAGGTCAAACAGTGACCTGCGCCTAGCTTCTCCCCGCATCACCTCTTCCCATGATAGACTGCAGGATTTCTCACGCGCCACCCCCACTCTCTGGAACGCTCTCTCGTACTGTCAGACTTTCCCCTAACTTCTCTTCCTTCAAACGCTCCCTTAAAACGTTCCTATTTAGGGAAGCCTACCACCCAACTCACTGACGCAACCATCAATCACTCTCACCTTACAGTCCTCTCCTCCTGTTTCCAACCCCAACCCTCCTAGATTGTGAGTTCCTACGGGAATAGGGCCCTCATCTCCTCCTGTACTGTTTGTCAAATGTTGTTCAATGTATTGTATTGTAACCCTGTCTATACTGTGCCTATTGTACAGCGCTGCGGAATATGCTGGCGCTTTATAAATAAAGAATAATAATAATAATAATAATAATTGATATAGTAAAATAAATAAAATCTAATTGATAAAAGACGATACAGAGACTTCAACAGTGTATCACAAGTAAAAAATAATAAGAAGAAACAAACGAGTTTTCAAGGGCGATACAGAGGACTCTATTCTGAATCCAATATCTCAAAATCAGGATTTAATTTGTCTAGGGAACATGCTAGTGCAAAAATACACGCTTGACAATGAAAGATAATATCACCCTTATCATACATAATATTTCTACTTAGATTAATTAGAGGGAAAAATTTAAATGGTCCGTGTCGAACCGTAAAATTTGATCTAAAATAGATAAAATTGTGCCAAAGGGCGAGAGTAAGAATTTGGTTAAATGCAACCATACATGAAACCTTCAAAAGAGGGTAAAAAAATAAATATAAATTCGCATCTCCATGGGGTAGCAATCAATTCTCAAAAGATAATGCCTTTTGATAGCAGAAAAAATAAAAATAAACAAATGAAAAAAAAAAAGTGAAAACAAAAAACAAAAAAACACTGGAAGGCTACCAGACTCCTAATAGGAACATGCCACTATGTGGGGAATACCGGAGAAACGTCCATGTGGACCTAAACAAGAAGAAAAATGAAAGATGGTTGGATATTAAAACCGGGTAAAAAAAAAACAAAAAAAAAACAATACAAATAGAAATCGGATACCTGGTCTAAAAGGTGCCTAAGGGAACTAAAAATGTCTGCAGGGAACCAACATCTGAAAGGAGGCTTATCTCTCAATGGAGGTTAACGAACAAAATATGTCCAGTAGTATGAACTGTAATAAACATAAAAACGTCTGTATTGTAGAACCAGATGAAGGGAGGATAATCAGAGAAAATGACAGAGCTCGAAATCAGAATTCAAACCCTTTGGGATTAACGTATCAAACATAAATATTAGTTTCATCTCCTCCTTATTAATTTTCTTAACAAAGTCCTCTCCTCGCCAATCTTTATTAATTTTTTTCAGTGCAAAAAAATTTAAACCTGATGGATCTTTGTTGTTTCTGTAAAAAGTGAGCAGATAAAGGATGTTTCTCATGCCCTTTACATATATTTCTTACATGTTCCATGATTCTCACATGCAATGGGAGTTGTCCTTCCAATATAAACTAGATTGCAGGGACATATTAAGCCATATATAACATTTTTGGTTTGACAGCTCATAATCTGTTTCAGCCTAAAACTTTCCTTATATTCAAAGGTGGAGAAGTGACATTTATTAAGTTTTAGATTTCTGCAGGCTAAACAATAGCCACATCTAGAAAAACCTTCCTTAATCTGAAAGGGATTCCGAGTTGGATTATTTTTCTGAACACATCTAACAACCTTTTAACAATGTGGGGTCTATCCTCCAAAAGTTCTCGTAACGACGGGTCTTCCAAGAGGATTTTCCAATTCCTCTGAATACTCCTATTAATGTCTTTTGATTGACTGTTAAAATTATAAATAAATCGTATAATCGGTGCTTTTTCCACCAATTTGGTTTTATATTTAAGAAGATCCCCTCTATCTTTCTCCTTAGTTTGAAGGATAAGAGAGTCAATTTTATCTTTATTGAACCCTTTTTCGATGAATTTCTGGCTCATCTCCTGGGACTGAGCTTCAAAAGACACAACATCCGTGCAATTCCTCCGCAATTGGGTTAGCTGGCTGTTGGGAACACTATTAAGCCAAGCCTTGGCATGGCAACTAGTGAATTCGATGAAATTGTTTGTATCTACGGGCTTGAAAAAGTTTTCGTTTTTAAAAAACCCCCCTCGACAAACAAAGTTAGATCGAGAAAGTTAATTTCACTTCCATGGAAATGGGCTTCTAGAGAGATGCCCCAGTCATTTTGATTCAATTCACTAAGGAATTCATTGAGACTATCCTCACCCCCTTTCCAAATGAAAAACAGGTCATCAATATAGCGACGGTAGAGGACAAGGTTCTGCACCCAGCGTGGACACCATTGGGCTTCCCATAATGCCATAAAAAGATTGGCATAGCTGGGCGCAAACCTGGTCCCCATTGTAGTTCCTTTCCGTTGAAGATAAAATGTACCATTAAAACTAAAATAATTATTATGCAGAATGAACTCTATACCCTGTATCAAAAAATCAACCTGATCGGGTTCATATAGCTGTTGTTGTTCTAAAAAATGGCGAGTGGCTGTGCATCCTTTATCGTGTGGAATAATGGTGTATAAGGAACAAACGTCGCAGGTAATAAGCAAAAATGAATCATCCCATTCAAAGAGATCAAGTAGCTGTAGGAGATGCATGGTGTCCCTCAGGTACGATGGAATCATTTTGACGGCCGGTTGTAATAATGTATCTATATATTGAGATAATCTACTTGTGAGGGAATGAATGCCTGAAATTATAGGCCTCCCCGGCGGGTTTTGCTGATCTTTGTGGATTTTAGGTAAATGGTATAAGACAGGAATTTTTGGAAACAATATATTGAAGTATACATATTCTTTTTCAGTGAGAATACCACTATCTCTCCCTTTCAACAGAAGGTCAATGAGTTAAGTTTTAATTTTATCTGTGGGGTTGGATGGCAGAATTGAGTAGGTTTCAAGATCATTTAATTGACGGGCTGCTTCCAAATTATATTTGTCTATATCCCATAAAACTATGCCCCCACCCTTGTCAGCAGGCTTGATGACAAGGGAGGGGTCATTATTACAGTAAGTGTTTTTAATGCCTCAACCTCCTTTTTGGTGAGATTAGGGGAATTTTTTTACCAGATATCTTGTCTAGATCTTTCCATAAATTCAAAAATTTTCATTTCCTCAGATATCATACCTTTTAGGAAATAATTTAGAGGGTTCCTTCAGCTCGGTATGCTTGTACCGAGATGTTTCTACCAGTCTTTCAAGGGGATGTTTAAGAAAGAATTTTTTTAAACAAAGTTTCCGCTGAAATTTTTTAAGGTCTATATATAGATCGAACTTATTAGCTTTAACACTTGGTGCGAACTTGAGCCCTTTTTTTAAAACTTTCCTCTCTGGTTCAGTGACCACATGATGACTTAGATTAAAAATTCCCTTCATATCTGGTTAAAATAAATTAGAATTAGAATTCTGAAAATGAGCTGGGTCTCTAAAAGAAAATAGGTGAAATATAAAGTTGTATACCTTCTGTGTACTCTCCTCCAAAAACAAAAAGAGGAGTCTAAAAGTTATTAAATTTAATCGAGCCAAAAAGGCCTAATTTGTATGAACAAGTGTATATGAGAAATGTGAATGTGAAAATATGACTACCTAGCTATATGTATGTGACTACCCCAGCTCTACATAATAGCATAGATACGTACGTAATATTATATAAATCGAAAATGTTGTGCAGTATATATGTGCACAATGTATAGGATACATTAGCAAAAGAAGGTGATCTACCTTCTATAGTGTGAAATAGAAACAATGCATATAACACCCTGAAGATTATAATGGGTAAAAGAGTGTATATATGGACTATGTGGTGAACGCCCATAAATAGAATGGGGATTCCAGAATTTAGATAAATCTCTAAAGTAGTTAAAATGGGTAGTCTGTCTTCTGTGTATTATCCTCCAAAAACGAGGCGGAGGAGTCCAAGGAGTGTAATAACTTAATATAACTAGGGGCCGATCGATATAAAAACCCTAGGGCCTATAATGCAAAATCAAGTGTACAGTATATGTGGAGATGTAGAATAGCCGATGATTTATTTGATGTACGGCTGATATAGACGAGACATAAGGTAGTCTCTAGACCAGATATGTAATATATATGATTAGGGATGAGCTGTTCGGGTTCGGACGGTTCGGGGTTCGACCCGAACTTAGCCTGTTCGAGCAGATCGCGAACCCCGAACATTTCCGGGTGTTCGCCGCATGTTCGACCACAATGGACCACAATGCATTTTCCCACTGCCTGAAGCTCGTAATTGCTACAGCCTTGCACCTGACCACAGGTCTGGTGCAAGACTGGTTGAACACTATGCCAATCACTGCTCAGAGTCCTGATTGGGCAAATTTTGCCCAATCATGGGCTCACAGAGCTACAGTAAGTCCCGCAGCACACTATATAAGGTTTCCACGCAGCGCTTCTGCACGCATTTCAGAGGAGATTTCAAAGGAGATAGTTGTGTGTGTTGTTACTGCCGGTCTGCCACGCTACTGGGGGGGGTCTGGGGGGGTCTCATTTCGACCAAATATCAGGGAATTTAGGTGATGTGTGTCTTGTCACTGTGCCAGAAAGTTTTTTTGGGGTTTACAACTTTATTTAAAACATTTGTGAATTAAGGTGATCTTCTGGGTCTTGTCACCACGGTGCCAGCAAGTCTTTTTGGGTGTCATTTTTACCAAATATCAGGGAATTTAGGTAATGTGTGTCTTGTCACTGTGCCAGCAATTTTTTTGGGGGTTTACAACTTTCTTTAAAACATTTGTGAATTGAGGTGATCTTCTGGGTCTCGTCACACAGCCAGCAATTATTTTTGGGGCTCACTAATTTCTTTAAAACACTTGTGAATTAAGGTGATCTGTGTCTCGTCATACAAACAGTACCACGCTGTATTTTGGGGCTCACTAATTTCTTTAAAACACTTGGGAATTAAGGTGATCTGTGTCTCGTCATACAAAAAGTAACACGCTGTATTTTGGGGCTCACTAATTTCTTTAAAACACTTGGGAGTTAAGGTGATCTGTGTCTCGTCATACAAAAAGTACCATGCTGTATTTTGGGGCTCACTAAAAAAACACTTGGGAATTAATGTGATCTTCTGTGTCTCGTCACACAGCCAGCAATTTTTTTTGGGGCTCACTAATTTCTTTGAAACACTTGGGAATTAAGGTGATCTGTGTCTCGTCATATATACAGTACCACGCTGTATTTTGGGGATCACTAATTTCTTTAAAACACTTGGGAATTAAGGTGATCTGTGTCTCGTCATACATACAGTACCACGCTGTATTTTGGGGCTCACTAATTTCTTTAAAACATTTGTGAATTAAGGTGATCTGTCTCTTGTCACTGGCTGCCAGCTATCAGTGTGTCTCACTGAGTTATACCAGAGTTATTTAAATCTTTATACCAGAGTTGAATCAGAGTTCTGTATATATTAATCTATATATCACTCACCATGTCTGAAAGAACAAAAAGGACAGGCAGACGCTCCCAGCCACAGATAAGAGGGCAAGCAGCCCCTGTGTCGGGAGGCTGTGTCTCTGGTCGTGGTGGACATGGTGCATCCTCTGCAGGGGCACGCTTGTCCTTTCTAACTGGTGCTGGCCGTCTTAAGCAGCAGCAACATACAGAGGACTTGGTGGATTGGCTAACCAGGCCATCCTCATCCTCCGAGTCCTCTGCCAGCCAGGCTTCTAGTGCTTTACAGTCCACCTCAGCTGCCAAAGCATCTAATGCAGCCTCCATGTCCACAGCTACTCCTGCCGTAGCCTCGCTATCACACACGGAGGAGTCAGCTGAATTGTTTGACTACAATGAGAGTGACATGCTGCTTGAGGATGCGCAGCAAGTACAGTGCTCTGATTCAATCTCTGAGGTTGAGCAAGGGAGTATAATCAACCTAGAGGAAGGCGGTGCCAGTGATGACACACAAATAACTGGCACTCATGTTGCCCCAGCAGCTGCAGCATACTGCCAAGTTGGCTCCAGGGACGAGGAGATAGGGGGTGAAGATGACATTGATGATGATGAGGTCACTGACTCCACCTGGGTGCCAGATCGAACTGAGGAATCAAGTGAGGAGGAGGGGGAGGAGGAGGCACAGCAAACACGAGGCACAACATCCTCTGTGACCAACCATAGCACTAGCCAGTCCAAGGCATCACATGTCAGAGCTGCTCCGGTGCAGAGCGCTGTTGTCTCAAAGAACACATGCAGGAACTCTGCTGTCTGGGAGTTCTTTAAGAAATGTGCAGCAGACCCCACCGTTGCTATTTGTAATCTATGTCAGAGGAGGCTGGAGTGTGGGATAAACACCGGACACTTGGGTACCACGTGCTTGAGGCGACATATGAACAAGTGCCACACATCCCGTTGGGGCAAAACTTTGCGTAGGTCCTCCTCCTCCTCCACTGTCTCTACCCACACTGTATGTCCTGCCATGCAATTGCCTACAACCTCCACCGACAGGGATGATGCTACAGTAATGGATGTACCAGCAGGTCCTTCCTCACAATGTGACATAGAAACATAGAAACATAGAAAAATGTCGGCAGATAAGAACCTTTCGGCCCATCTAGTCTGTCATCAAAGATTGCAATTTATTGATAAGCCTTCTATGCGGAACAGTATCAAAAGCCTTACTGAAATCTAAATAAGCGATGTCTACTGCACCACCTGTGTCTATTATTTTTGTTACCCAATCAAAAAAATCAATAAGATTAGTTTGGCATGATCTCCCTGAGGTAAACCCATGTTGTTTCTGATCCTGTAATCTATGTGTTTTTAGATGTTCAACAATCCTTTCCTTTAACATGGTTTCCATTAATTTCCCCACTACTGACGTAAGACTAACTGGCCTATAGTTCCCAGATTCCTCCCTACTACCCTTCTTGTGAATGGGCACAACATTTGCTAATTTCCAGTCTTCTGGGACGACTCCCGTTAGCAAGGATTGGTTAACTAAATCTGTTAACGGTTTTGCTATTACATCACTGAGCTCTTTTAATAATTTAGGGTGGATCCCATCAGGCCCCATTGACTTATTTGTCTTTACTTTAGACAGCTGCTGTAGAACCTCCTCCTCTGTAAACTGATATGTAATTGTCTCGTTAGTGTTTCCTCCTAACTGAGGTCCCTTTCCTTCCTTTTCTTCTGCAAAGACTGAACAAAAATATTCATTGAGGCAGTCAGCGAGACTTTTATCCTCTTCTACATACCTTCCTTCCTTTGTTTTCAATCTAACTAATCCTTGTTTTACTTTTCTTTTCTCGTTTATGTATCTAAAAAATGTTTTGTCCCCCTTTTTTACTGACTGAGCTATTTTCTCCTCTGCGTGTGCTTTGGAAGCCCTTATAAATTGCTTTGCCTCTTTCTGCCTAATCTTATAGGTTTGCCTATCTTCTTCACTCTGAGTTGTTTTATAATTATTGAATGCTGTCTTTTTGTTCTTCACTATTTTGGCCACTTCTGCAGAGTACCACAGTGGTTTCTTCCCTTTTTTGTTTTTGCTAACAACTCGAATGCAATTGCCTGTGGCCTTCAATAATGCTTCCTTTAAATAATCCCATTTCTCCTGGACTCCCTTTAAACTCCTCCAGTCTGATAATGACTCCTTCACACAAAGTCTCATTTTAGAAAAATCTGTTTTTTTAAAGTCTAAAACTTTTGTTTTTGTGCGGTGCGGCTCCATCCCTGTTCTTATATTAAACCATACTGACTGGTGATCACTAGATCCCAAATTTTCACCTACAACAACGTCCGATACCAAACCTCCATTTGTGAGTATTAAATCCAATATGGCGTCTTTACGGGTCGGCTCCTCAACTACTTGTGTTAGAGATAATCCCAGTAGGGAGTTTAGAATATTTGTACTCCTGGTGCACCCAGCTGTTTTGGTTTTCCAGTTCACATCAGGAAGATTAAAGTCCCCCATGATAATAACTTCCCCCTTCATTGCCATTTTGGCTATTTCCTCAAGCAGCAGATTATCTAGCTCTTCTACTTGTCCAGGGGGTCTATAGATCACACCTACACGAGCTACTGTATGATTGCCAAATGTTAGCGTAACCCAAACTGACTCTATGTTCACCTCGCTCACTTTTATTTGGTTCGTTTTTATGTTTTTATGTTTTCATCCCAGTAGCTGAAGATTTACGCAGTCAGATTATGTTGCCGCAGCTGCTGCAGCGAAAGAAAAATTATAGTCCCAACCATCCCCAAGCACAGCGTCTAAATGCCAGCTTAGCAAAATTACTCGCATTGCAGATGCTGCCTTTCCAGCTGGTGGACTCTGCTCCCTTCTGTGAATTTGCTGAATGCGCTGTACCACAGTGGCAGGTTCCAAAATGCCTTTACTTTTCACGTAAGGCCATTCCATCACAATACCAGCACGTGGAAGACAATGTTATCCAGTCATTGGGAAAGGCAGTCAGCAGCAAGGTGCATGTGACTTTAGACAGGTGGTCCAGCAAGCATGGACAGGGTCGTTACATTTCCTTCATGGCACACTGGGTAACTCTGATTGCAGCTGGGAGGGATCCAAGACGGGGCTCTGTGCTGGAGCTTGTTCATCCACCACGCCTCCAGAAAGCTGCTTGTATGAGGTCTGTCTGCTCCACCACCACCACCTCTTCCTCCTCCTCCTCCTCCTCCTCCTTCTCTGTCTCTGGCGAAGTGGCAGTTAAACCCACGCCTGACAGGGTCTACACAATGGCTCAAGCAAGAAGATGCCATACTGTGCTTGAGCTGGTTTGTTTAGGGGACAGGAGCCACACCGGGTCAGAAATTTTGTCAGCTCGGCAGGTGCAGAGATGGTTTACACCAAGCCAGCTTGAGCTGGGAATGATCGTCTGCGATAATGGCAGCAACCTTCTCTCCGCCCTACGCAAGGGTAAATTGACGCATGTATCATGCCTAGCACACGTCCTAAATCTGATGGTACAGCATTTCCTAACCAAGTACCCAGGACTGCCAGAGCTTCTCATCCAGGCCAGAAAAGTCTGCAGCCACTTCAGACGGTCATTCCCAGCAGGCGTTCGCCTGGCAGAAATTCAAAGAGAATTCTACATTCCCACAAACCGTCTGATCTGTGACATGCCCACCAGGTGGAATTCGACATTAGCAATGCTGCAGCATCCGCACAAGCAGCAGGGGGCCATCAACGAGTACCTGTGTGAGTATGACAGAAGGACAGGTTCAGGTCAACTTGTTTCCCCCCCCCCGCAGTGGCTGATGATCAAGGATGCACTGTACTGTCACCATTTGAGGAGGCAATGAGGATGGTGAGCTGGGACAGTGCATGCATCAGTGACACAATTGCTTTAGTGTTCCTGCTGGAGCACACTCTGCAGGGAATTATAGATGTGGCTCTAGAGGCAGAGCAGCGGGAGGAAAAGGAGGCCTTCCCTAGCTCTCAAGGCCCCAGTCTTTCCGCAGACAGCATTCCAGCGGGTTCTACTCAGATCAGACAGGAGGAGGATGAGGAGGAGGAGGACTATTTAAGTAGTGGGTGCCTTGAAGGTGGGGATTCCTCAAGGCAGGGTTTTGTGTGCCCAGAAACAGAAGGGCTTGTGCGTGGCTGGGAGGAGGAAGTGCACGATACGGTCATCCTCATTGACCAGGAAGACTCGGCAGCTAATGCCACCTCCAACCTACGCTGCATGGGCTCCCTAATGATGCAAAGCCTGCTAAAGGACCCCAGGATTCGTGCTATCAAGGAGAGGGATCATTACTGGTTGGCAACCCTTCTTGATACACGATACCAGGGGAAAGTTGCAGAGCTCATCCTGCCCGCACAGAGGGAGCACAAGATGACGAAACTTGAGGACGCTCTAAAGCGAAACTTGTGTAACAACTTTCCAGGCACTGTTAGATTACCAAGTGCTGACACACGTGCTTCTGAGGATGCAGGTGATCAGAGGAATAGCGGTGAATGCCAGGGCCGCTTGACTGATGCATTTTTAAATTTTTTTAGTCCTCGACGCCCAGGGATGTCAAATGTAGGCACCCATTGCCAACGTCTTCACCATATGGTGCAGGACTACCTAGGGGCAAGGGCAGACCTGGATACCTTTCCAGCAGATGATCCACTGGCTTACTGGGTGTTGAGATTGGATCACTGGCCAGAACTTAGCCAATATGCTATGCAGCTACTAGGTTGCCCTTCATCTAGCGTGCTTTCCGAAAGGGCGTTCAGTGCCGCTGGAGGTTTTGTCACAGACAAAAGAGTGCGTCTGTCCACCGACTCTGTAGACCGGCTGACATTTATAAAAATGAATCAGTCCTGGATCAGCACCTATCAATTCCCTGATGCTGAAGTAATGGAATAGATAAGGGATGTCCTCTTCTGCATTCACAAAACCTCCAGCACTGAACTCTTCCACAATACCACAAAAGGGTTACGGTGTGAAGGCACTTGCTGCCATGAAAGGCACAATATCTGGCTGCACTGACGCCCATTAAAAAAAAAACTTTTCAATATAGGACCACATGGTCCACCCCTGCACTCTTCCACAATACCACAGAGGGGTTACTGTATGATGATACTTGCTGGCCTGGCACCAAAGGCACAATATCTGGGTGCACTGACGCCCATTACCAGATAAAAACCTTTTCAATATAGGACCACATGGTCCACCCCTGCACTCTTCCACAATACCACAGAGGGGTTACTGTATGATGATACTTGATGGCCTGGCAATAAAGGCACAATATCTGGATGCACTGACGCCCATTAACAGATAAAAAAAACACTTTTCAATATAGGACCACATGGTCCACCCCTGCACTCTTCCACAATACTACAGAGGGGTTACTGTATGATGATACTTGATGGCCTGGCATTAAAGGCACAATATCTGGGTGCACTGACGCCCATTAACAGATAAAAAACTTTTCAATATAGGACCACATGGTCCACCCCTGCACTCTTCCACAATACTACAGAGGGGTTACTGTATGATGATACTTGCTGGCCTGGCACCAAAGGTGCAATATCTGGGTGCACTGACGCCTTAACCAGATGCATATCTTTTAAATATAGGACCACATGGTCCACCCCTGCACTCTTCCACAATACTACAGAGGGGTTACTGTATGATGATACTTGCTGGCCTGGCACCAAAGGTGCAATATCTGGGTGCACTGACGCCTTAACCAGATGCATATCTTTTAAATATAGGACCACATGGTCCACCCCTGCACTCTTCCACAATACTACAGAGGGGTTACTGTATGATGATACTTGATGGCCTGGCATTAAAGGCACAATATCTGGGTGCACTGACGCCCATTAACAGATCAAAAACTTTTCAATAAAGGACCACATGGTCCACCCTTGCACTCTTCCACAATACCACGGAGGGGTTACTGTATGATGATACTTGCTGGCCTGGCACCAAAGGCACAATATCTGGGTGCACTGACGCCCATTACCAGATCAAAAACTTTTCAATAAAGGACCACATGGTCCACGCCTGCACTCTTCCACAATACTACAGAGGGGTTACTGTATGATGATACTTGATGGCCTGGCATTAAAGGCACAATATCTGGGTGCACTGACGCCCATTAACAGATAAAAAAAACACTTTTCAATATAGGACCGCATGGTCCACCCCTGCTCTCTTCCACAATACCACAGAGGGGTTACTGTACTTGCATGCCTGGCACTAAAGGCACAATATCTGGGTGCACTGCCATTGACGCCTGTATCAGATTCATATCCTCAGAGGGGTTACGGTGTGACGGCACTGTTGCCGATGCTAAAAGCCCAATTTTAGAGCACCTATTGTTACTTTCATCCAAAGCCTGCATAAGTTTCACAATAATTTAGCCCAAAAAAAACTAAATTTTTTCTGCGCGTCCTAAAATGTCTTTTCATACAGGCTGCCCTCCAAGCAGTTGTTTATGGATAGATTAAAGGAAAAGCATTTACCGTCATATGAAACGTCATTTATTTGTTTTTAAGTGTTTCTATACATCCTAGAAATCCGCCACTTCACGGGCAGGTTTTGGGGACCTCCTAGGCACGATATTTGAAGGAATTTTTTGTTTTTATTTTTAACCTTTATTTCATGGAAAACTCACTGTCCCTTTAAAAAATTTTTTTAAAACTTTTTGTCCTTGTTTCCTGTCCCCCAGGGCACTACCTGGACCCCCATACACCTTTTATGGCAAATATGTAGCATATATGCCCTCTTGGAGGGCACTCTAAAAAAATGAATTTTCAGCCCCATTGATTTGCATGGGGGTTCGGGTTCGGGTTCGGTCCCGAACAAGTGGGAAGTTCGGGTTCGGGCTCGAACCGAACTCGGGGAGTGTTCGGCTCATCTTTATATATGATAAGCATTCTTCTCTTTATATGGAACTAGGGAATATGCACATAAAGATATATAGGAAAAGAGAACCCATATACATTTGAACAAATGGAATAAAATGTCGATATGACGAATAGTGTGAATATCTTAAGGATAGTGCATTAGAGTGGTGTCAAATGTAACTATAATATATAAAAAATGGCATCACAGTCGTCTTCCTCATATGGAGTTGGAGGAGCCTTGAAAATTCTTACAAAAAATGAATAACCTCGAAATCATCGTTCAAACCATTGGGCATGAGTGTGCCTTTTTCAAAGATATACCTCATTTCCTCTTTCCCTAACTTGTTAGGTAAATCTTCCTCAATTTCCATTTTTTTAATCTGTCTTATCGCCCAGAATTTAACACCCAAAGGTGAACTATTGTGATGTGTTTTACAATGAAGGGAAACAGAATGTTTCTCATAACTATTTCTGATGTTCCTAGCGTGTTCTGCTATTCTAACATTGAGGGCCCTTTTCGTATGGCCTATATAGCCTAAACCGCAGGGACACTCTAACATGTAGATGACGTTCTTAGAGCAACAATTCAAAATTCCCGTTATTTTAACGATTTTATTCTGTTTGCGATTAAAGTATGAATTAATGAGGTTCTTTTTATTACCAGTAGATCTACAAGCTAAGCATGCGCCGCATTGATAGAAACCCTCTTTAAGGCCAAAGTGGTTCTTAACGATGTTATGTTTACTCTTGGTTTTGCTATGCACCAAGTTAGATTTAATGTTTTTAGTCCCTCTAAAAACTATCTTAGGGCTTATCCCTATATAATCTTTTAAATCTGCATCATTTTTAAGAATCGGCCAGTGTTTCTTGAAGATCTTTTTTATATTTCTTGCTTTGTTGTTATAATCGCAAATGAAGAGAACCTCTTCTTTCTTCGTCTTATCTTTAGTCTTGTACTGAAGTAATTCAACCCTATCTCGGAGATGGTACTATCCAAATCTGCTTCTTTATACCCTTTTTCTAAGAAATCTTTTTTAAGACTGAGGGCCTGTTCTCTATAGGTATCTATATCCGTACAATTTCGCCTTAATCTAATAAACTGTCCTTTAGGTACACCTTTGAGCAATGGCGGGTGGTGACAGCTTGTGCAGTCAATGTAGGTATTTTTATCGACATCCTTGAAAAAGTTTCTAGATTTAATGCATTCATCCTCAATGTATATTTTGAGGTCAAGGAAGTTAACATTTTCTGAACTCCAATTACTGTCCAGTTTAATGCCCCATTCTGGACTGTCCAGACCGTTGAGAAAAATACGTAATTCTTCCTCCTCCCCTCTCCAGATGAAAAAAACGTTGTCAATGTACCACTTATAAGCATGGATACTTCCCTGCGCCCAGCCATGCGAACCGTAGACAAACCTGGTTTCCCAGGCTGCCATATACAGGTTGGCATAGCTGGGTGCATATTTAGTACCCATTGTTGTGCCCTTTCTTTGGAAAAAAAGTCCTCTTCAAATTTAAAATAATTATTGTTAAGAATAAATTGAACACTTTCCAAAATAAACGGCACGTGATTGATATTAATTAACTGGGTTTTGAGTATCTCTTCTTCCAATTTAGCCAAACCTAAATCATGGGATATGCTGCTGTATAACGCGTTCACATCGCATGTGACAAGTAAATCTCCCTTTATACACTCCATATATACACTCTTTCACCCATTATAGTCTTCAGGGTGTTATATGCATTGTTTCTATTTCACACTATAGAAGGTAGATCACCTTCTTTTGCTAATGTATATACTGCACAACATTTTCGATTTATATAATATTATGTACGTATCTATGCTATTATGTAGAGCTGGGGTAGTCACATACATATAGCTAGGTAGTCATATTTTCACATTCACATTTCTCATATACACTTGTTCATACAAATTAGGCCTTTTTGGCTCGATTAAATTTAATAACTTTAAGACTCCTCTTTTTGTTTTTGGAGGAGAGTACACAGAAGGTATACAACTTTATATTTCACCTATTTTCTTTTAGAGACCCAGCTCATTTTCAGAATTCTAATTATTTCATGGGGTCCATTAGTCATACACATAGTTTATATATGCTCGTTTTCATCCATTACATCTTTCCGGTGGATACATGCACTGTTCCTATCTACACTAGATTTCATATCATGCAGATCACTCTGTTATTAATGTACTGTATGCATTGCGTACACATACCCTGCACTTTGCTTTGTATATATATCTTTATTTATGCATCCATGCCGTTTATTATGTCGAGTTGGGGTAGCCTCTTATATAGAGTTGGGTAGCTTTGACCTAACGATCATTTATCTTTCATATAGAGTTTCCCTCATGTATAATAAAGTTCGTTCCACCGTCTGAGAACTCAGATTTATGCACTTGATAGAACGAATGTCTGTTCTCCTGCCTCGTTGCTTGGTCCGACAGAGGCCCTTGTGGAACGCACAGATATAGCGGAAGGATGGCTTGATCCGCACCCTGGAACGCAACGTTCGTACTGCGCATGTGCAAGATGGCGGCGCCCGCGCAACAATGGGAACAGCTGCGATTCAAAGTGTAGAACGCACGCCACCGATTCATCATTACACCTGGGGACAATTATATCAATTTGAGGACGCTATATATGATCTTCCACCTAATATACCTGTAAACCAGCTGAGGAAGCCACACCATGTGGTGAAACGCGTACTGGTAACCTGTTACATCAGGTTCTTATTTCCTGGTTACCTGCTGTGTCAGGTCCTGATTATTTTATGTTTTTTTAATACATTTTATTTTAATTCGTACCAGTCCCCGGCGTTCTTTGGAATCCTAGGTTTCTATGGACTTGACCTGCAACAAGTCCACAGGCGTTCCAACTCAGAGCTTGGTTTTAAAGCTCCAGCAAATGTGAGTGAATTTCCGTTTGATCACACTCACGTTATTACTGTCAGACCTGCACAAGGAAGTTTCTCTCGTTTTATATCCCTATGTATACATCGCGACTGTAAGAAGACTCCTTTTCCAAAGAAAGGTGTGGGTCACCTTTCTGCACTGACAGAAGCAAAGGACCCGACTGCCTTGACCCACTCAGAGCCAGTGTTGGGGCTCTAGACTTGTGAGTGGGATGTGTGTTACCTAATATATCCTATACTGTTCATTTTGTACTGCACCATTATATTTTCTTGCCTCTTTCCACCTGTATTATATGGACGTTTCATCATAAGAGAGCAACCATAAAATCCATTAGCGATTGTCATCGCGCCGCCAGATACATATATTCCTCACGCATGGATATATTGCCAGCAGCTCACACATGGATATATTGCTTCCAGCTCATCACATGGATATATTGCTCCCAGCTCATCACATGGATATATTGCCCCCAGCTCACGCATGGATGTATTGCCCCCAGCTCACTCATGGATATATTGCTCCCAGCTCTCACCTCCTGCCACCGCGTGTTTGGCTCCCTATGAGCGTCCAAAGGCATGGAGCTTGGCCACTCGCCTGGGGAACCACGTGAACTTGCGAGAACGCGGGTGGTCACCTGGTTCTCCCAGGTGAGCGACCAAGCTCCATGCCTTCGGACACTCATAGGGACCCAAACACGCGGCACAAAGCACGCCGCGTGCTTTGCGCCACCGGTCGATAAAAATATATTTAATCGACCAAGGATATTAACGATGGATTAATCGTTAATTTCCACAGCCCTAATATAAATATATATATATATAATATATATCTAGAGCTTGTATGTATAGCTTTCTAAAGGTCTCGAAAATATAAATCGAAACAGGTCAATAGAAGCTCTAAGGATTTCAGATACCTAATTTGTGCCGTATACTTTATAAATAAACAAATATTTGTAATATATTTTACCAGGAAGGATATATTGAGAATAATTAATTGACATACTTAAAAATTAGAGAAATCTCAATGTATCCTTCCTGGTAAAATCCTTTCTCAAAAAAGAAAAGATTAATGAAATAATAATAATGAAAAATAATTAATTTTAAAATAAATTCTTATGCTAGAATTAATGCTTTTTTTTTAATCAAGAGGAGGAACTTATTTATAATATTGTCAGTGCTACTTCAGTTTTATTTATTGCAGTGTTTAACAAACTGTAAAATAAACACACAGCATCACTGCCAAAACCCAGGATCAAACCAGGGACCTTCAATCTAACGCTCTCCCAACTGAGCTATTTCGGCGAGCTGACTCTGTATGTCTGTTAATCTGTATACATGTGTTATTTTTTAATATCTTGCATTGTATTACTTTGTATTTCTGTAACTGTAACAATTCAATGTTCTTGAACCCAGGACATACTTGAAAACGAGAGAAATCTCAATGTATCCTTCCTGGTAAAATCCTTTAAAAATAAATAAATACCCTCTCATTCATACATTACTCTAATAAGTAACTTATATGTAGCAGTGGCAACAAAAAAATCTAATAAAAGTTGTTAAAGAACAGTGTCAAATATTTGCTTGCTCATTAGAATAAATACAACACCGCAATAAAAGTCCCCCACAAAAAACAAATCTATTACTGCAGCGCTAGAATACCGTAATAGTAGAATACTGTAATAGTCCATTCACATGTCACACTGCACATGTCACAATGCACAAGTTCTAACAGAACACCAGAATTCTGTTTCACCCATACCCACTTCTAAGATCTCCTCAAGAGTGGGACTTGAATTGTAAGGATGGCTGAGTGGTCTACGGTGCTGTGTTTAGGGCACAGTCTCCTCTGGAGGTGTGGGTTTGAATCCCACTTCTGACTTTTTATTTTTAAACTTGCTTGCACATTCTCTTAATCAATACTTCCACTACAATGAAACCACTTTTTGCAGAGACGTATTAGGAAGTGGATAATTGCTTTGTTGCAGTGGAATAGAACCAGACAGGCTTCTGTTCAGTATTCAGCGCCAGCATTGTTTTATTTATTTATTTATAAAGGATTTTACCAGGAAGGATACATTGAGATTTCTCTCGTTTTCAAGTATGTCCTGGGTTCAAGAACATGGTTACAGAAATACAAAGTAGTAAAATGCAAGAAATTAACACAAAACAAATATACAGATTAACAGAAAATAATTACGTAAAAACTTCTCGTTGTAACTGAACACCTTAATTCTGTTTCACCCACGCCCACTTCTAAGATCTCGACAACAAACATTAGTTGTCAGGATGGCCGAGCGGTCTAAGGCGCTGCGTTCAGGTCGCAGTCTCCTCTGGAGGCGTGGGTTCAAATCCCACTTCTGACATATCAATTCATTTTTTTTTAAACTTGCTTGCCTTTGTTAAACACAACACAATGAAACCACCTTTTACAGAGACGTATTAGGAAGCGGATAATTGCTTTTCTTGCAGTGGAATAGATCCAGACAGGCTTCTGTTCAGTATTCAGCACTAGGGATGAGCTGTTCGGTTCGGACGGTTCGGAGTTTGACCCGAACTTAGCCTGTTCGATTAGATCGCGAACACCGAACATTTCCGGGTGTTCGCCGCATGTTCGACCACAATGGACCACAATGCATTTTCCCACTGGCCTGAAGCTCGTAATTGGCTACAGCCTTGCACTTGACCACAGGTCTGGTGCAAGACTGGTTGAACACTATGCCAATCACCGCTCAGAGTCCTGATTGGGCAAATTTTGCCCAATCATGGGCTCACAGAGCTAAGTCCCGCAGCGCACTATATAACGTTTCCACGCATAGCTACAGCACGCATTTTGAGAGGAGATTTCAGAGGAGATAGTTGTGTGTTCTTACTGCCGGTCTGCCACGCTACTGGGGGGTCTGGGGGGGTCTCATTTCTACCAAATATCAGGGAATTTAGGTGATGTGTGTCTTGTCACTGTGCCAGCAAGTTTTTTTGGGGTTTACAAATTTCTTTAAAACATTTGTGAATTGAGGTGATCTTCTGTGTCTTGTCACACAGCCAGCAAGTCTTTTTGGGGGTTACAAATTTCTTTATAACATTTGTGAATTGAGGTGATATTCTGTGTCTTGTCACACAACCAGTACCACGCAGTATTATGGGGCTCACTAATTTCTTTAAAACATTTGTGAATTGAGGTGATCTGTGTCTTGTCACACAACCAGTACCACGCAGTATTTTGGGGCTCACTAATTTCTTTAAAACATTTGTGAGTTGAGGTGATCTGTCTCTTGTCACACAGCCAGTACCACTCAGTATTTTGGGGCTCACTAATTTCTACAGAACATTTCTGAATTGAGGTGATCTGTCTCTTGTCACACAGCCAGTACCACGCAGTATTTTGGGTGTCACTAATTTCTACAAAACATTTGTGAATTGAGGTGACTTGTGTCTTGTCACACAACCAGTACCACGCAGTATTTTGGGGCTCAGTAATTTCTTTAAAACATTTGTGAATTGAGGTGATCTGTCTCTTGTCACACAGCCAGTACCACGCAGTATTTGGGGCTCACTAATTTCTTTAAAACATTTGTGAATTGAGGTGATCTGTGTCTTGTCACACAACCAGTACCACGCAGTATTTTGGGGCTCACTAATTTCTTTAAAACATTTGTGAATTGAGGTGATCTGTCTCTTGTCACACAGCCAGTACCACGCAGTATTTTGGGTGTCACTAATTTCTACAAAACATTTGTGAATTGAGGTGATCTGTCTCTTGTCACACAGCCAGTATCACGCAGTATTTTGGGGCTCACTAATTTCTACAAAACATTTGTGAATTGAGGTGATCTGTGTCTTGTCACACAGCCAGTACCACGCAGTATTTTGGGGCTCACTAATTTCTTTAAAACATTTGTGAATTGAGGTGATCTGTGTCTTGTCACACAGCCAGTACCACGCAGTATTATTGGGCTCACTAATTTCTTTAAAACATTTGGGAATTGTTATAATCCGTGTGTTATCACTGGCTGCCACCCATCAAGGGGTCTCACTGATTTATAGGAGGTTTCACTGCCACCCATCATGGGGTCTCACTGATTTATAGGATGTGTCTGAGACTTGTAATCTGTGTCTTGTCACTGGCTGCCAACTATCAGGGTGTCTCACTGAGTTATACCAGAGTGCTTTAAATCTTTATACCAGAGTTGAATCAGAGTTCTGTATATATTAATCTATATATCACTCACCATGTCTGAAAGAACAAAAAGGACAGGCAGACACTCCCAGACACAGATAAGAGGGCAAGCAGCCCCTGTGTCGGGAGGCTGTGCCTCTGGTCGTGGTGGACGTGGTACATCCTCTGCAGGGGCACGCTTGTCCTTTCTAACTGGTGCTGGCCGTCTTAAGCAGCAGCAACATACAGAGGACTTGGTGGATTGGCTAACCAGGCCATCCTCATCCTCTGAGTCCTCTGCCAGCCAGGCTTCTAGTGCTTTACAGTCCACCTCAGCTGCCAAAGCATCTAATGCAGCCTCTATGTCCACAGCTACTCCTGCCGTAGCCTCGCTATCACACACGGAGGAGTCAGCTGAATTGTTTGACTACAATGAGAGTGACATGCTGCTTGAGGATGCGCAGCAAGTACAGTGCTCTGATTCAATCTCTGAGGTTGAAGAAGGGAGTATAATCAACCTAGAGGAAGGGGGT
Organism: Leptobrachium leishanense; assembly: GCA_009667805.1. Lineage (NCBI taxonomy): Eukaryota > Metazoa > Chordata > Amphibia > Anura > Megophryidae > Leptobrachium > Leptobrachium leishanense. The sequence goes on from CM019073.1 coordinate 57,398,609, forward strand.
GCCAGTGATGACACACAAATAACTGGCACTCATGTTGCCCCAGCAGCTGCAGCATACTGTCAAGTTGGCTCCAGTGACGAGTAGATAGGGGGTGATGATGACAATGATGATGAGGTCACTGACTCCACCTGGGTGCCTGATCGAACAGAGGAATTAAGTGAGGAAGAGGGGGAGGAGGAGGCACAGCAAACACGAGGCACAACATCCTCTGTGACCAACCGTAGCACTAGCCAGTGCAAGGCATCACATGTCAGAGCTGCTCCAGTGCAGAGCGCTGTTGTCTCAAAGAACACATGCAGGAACTCTGTTGTCTGGGAGTTCTTTAAGAAATGTGCAGTAGAGCGCAGCATTGCTATTTGTAATCTATGTCAGATGAGGCTTAAGCGTGGGAAAGATACTGGACACTTGGGTACCACGTGCTTGAGGCGACATATGAACAACTGCCACACATCCCGTTGGTGCAAAACTTTGCGTAGGTCCTCCTCCTCCTCTGTCTCTACCCCCACTGTATGTCCTGCCATGTCATTGCCTACAACCTCCACCGACAGGGATGATGCTACAGTAATGGATGTACCAGGTCCTTCCTCACAATGTGACATCATCCCAGCAGCTGAAGATTTACGCAGTCAGATTACGTTGCCGCAGCTGCTGCAGCGAAAGAAAAAATATAGTCCCAACCATCCCCAAGCACATCGTCTAAATGCCAGCTTAGCAAAATTACTCGCATTGCAGCTGCTGCCTTTCCAGCTGGTGGACTCTGCTCCCTTCTGTGAATTTGCTGAATGTGCTGTACCACAGTGGCAGGTTCCAAAACGCCATTACTTTTCACGCAAGGCCATTCCAGCACTATACCAGCACGTGGAAGACAATGTTATCTAGTCATTGGGAAATGCAGTCAGCAGCAAGGTGCATGTGACTTTAGACACGTGGTCCAGTAAGCATGGACAAGGTCGTTACATTTCCTTCACGGCACAGTGGGTAACTCTGATTGCAGCTGGGAGGGATCCAAGATGGGGCTCTGTGCTGGAGCTTGTTTATCCACCACGACTCCAGAAAGCTGCTTGTATGAGGTCTGTCTGCTCCACCACCACCACCTCTCCCTCCTCCTCCTCCTCCTCCTCCTCCTCCTTCTCTGTCTCTGGCAAAGTGGCTGTTAAACCAATGCCTGACAGGGTCTACGCAATGGCTCAAGCAAAAAGATGCCATACTGTGCTTGAGCTGGTTTGTTTAGGGGACAGGAGCCACACCGGGCCAGAAATTCTGTCAGCTCTGCAGGGGCAGGTGCAGAGATGGTTAACACCATGCCAGCTTGAGCTGGGAATGATCGTCTGCGATAATGGCAGCAACCTTCTCTCCGCCCTATGCAAGGGTAAATTGACGCATGTACCATGCCTAGCACACGTCCTAAATCTGGTGGTACAGCATTTCCTAACCAAGTACCCAGGGCTGCCAGAGCTTCTCATCCAGGCCAGAAAAGTCTGCAGCCACTTCAGATGGTCATTCCCAGCAAACGTTCGCCTGGCAGAAATTCAAAGTGAATTCCACCTTCCCACAAACCGTCTGATCTGTGACATGCCCACCAGGGGGAACTCAACATTAGCAATGCTGCAGCGTCTGCACAAGCAGCAGAGGGCCATCAATGAGTACCTGTGTGAGTATGGCACAAGGACACGTTCAGGTCAGCTTGGTTCCCCCCCCCGCAGTGGCTGATGATCAAGGATGCATGCACTGTACTGTCACCATTTGAGGAGGCAGCAAGGATGGTGAGCAGGGACAGTGCATGCATCAGTGACATAATTCCTTTAGTGTTCCTGCTGGAGCACACTCTGCAGGGAATTATAGATGTGGCTCTAGAGGCAGAGCAGCGAGAGGAAGAGGAGACCTTCCCTAGCTCTCAAGGCCCCAGTCTTTCTGCAGACAGCATTCCAGCGGGTCCTACTCAGATCAGACAGGAGAAGGATGAGGAGGAGGAGGAGGCAGAATATTTAAGTAGTGGGGGCATTGAAGGTGGGGATTCCTCAAGGGAGGGTTTCGTGTGCCCAGAAACACAAGGGCTAGTGCGTGGCTGGGAGAAGGAAGTGCACGATACGGTCATCCTCATTGACCAGGAAGACTCAGAAGCTAATGCCACCTCCAACCTACGCTGCATGGGCTCCCTAATGATGCAAAGCCTGCTAAAGGACCCCAGGATTCGTGCTATCAAGGAGAGGGATCATTACTTTTTGGCAACCCTTCTTGATCCACGATACAAGGGTAAAGTTGCAGAGCTCATCCTGCCCGCACAGAGGGAGCACAGGATGAAAAAACTTGAGGACGCTCTAAAGCGACACTTGTGTAACACCTTTCCAGGCACTGGTAGATTACCAAGTGCTGACACACGTGCTTCTGAGGCTGCAGGTGATCAGAGGAATAGTGGTGAAGGCCAGGGACGCTTGACTGATGCATTTTTAAATTTTCTTAGTCCTCGACGCCCAGGGACGTCAAATGTAGGCACCCATTGCCAGCGTCTTCACCATATGGTGCAGGACTACCTAGGGGCAAGGGCAGACCTGGATACCTTTCCAGCAGATGATCCACTGGCTTACTGGGTGTTGAGATTGGATCACTGGCCAGAATTTAGCCAATAAGCTATTCAGCTACTAGGTTGCCCTTCATCTAGCGTGCTTTCTGAAAGGACGTTCAGTGCCGCTGGAGGTGTTGTCACAGACAAAAGAGTGCGTCTGTCCACCGACTCTGTAGACCGGCTGACATTTATAAAAATGAATCAGTCCTGGATCAGCAGCTATCAATCCCCTGATGCTGAAGTAATGGAATAGATTAGGGATGTCCTCTTCTGCATTCACAAAACTTCCAGCACTGAATTCTTCCACAATACCACAAAAGGGTTATGGTGTGAAGGCACTTGCTGCCATGAAAGGCACAATATTTGGCTGCACTGACGCCTGTGCCAGATTTATATCATTTTAACTTTTTGAACCGCAGGGTTCAACCCTGCACTCTTCCACAATACCACAGAGGGGTTACTGTATTATGATGGCACTTGCAGGCCTGGCACCAAAAGCACAATATCTGGGTGCACTGACGCCTTGACCAGAATCATATCTTTTCAATATAGGACCACATGGTCCACCCCTGCATTCTTCCACAAGACCACAGAGGGGTTACTCTATGATGATACTTGCTGGCCTGGCACCAAAGGCACAATATCTGTGTGCACTGACGCCTTGACCAGAATCATATCTTTTCAATATAGGACCACATGGTCCACCCCTGCATTCTTCCACAATACCACAGAGGGGTTACTGTATGATGATACTTGCTGGCCTGGCACCAAAGGCACAATATCTGGGTGCACTGACGCCTTGACCAGAATCATATCTTTTCAATATAGGACCACATGGTCCACCCCTGCACTCTTCCACAATACCACAGAGGGGTTACTGTATTATGATGGCACTTGCAGGCCTGGCACCAAAAGCACAATATCTGGGTGCACTGACGCCTTGACCAGAATCATATCTTTTCAATATAGGACCACATGGTCCACCCCTGCACTCTTCCACAATACCACAGAGGGGTTACTGTATGATGATACTTGCTGGCCTGGCACCAAAGGCACAATATCTGGGTGCACTGACGCCTTCACCAGAATCATATCTTTTCAATATAGGACCACATGGTCCACCCCTGCATTCTTCCACAATACTACAGAGGGGTTACTGTATGATGATACTTGCTGGCCTGGCAGTCTTGCACCAAAGACAGAATATCTGGGTGCATTGACGCCTTAACCAGATGCATATATTTTTAATATAGGACCGCAAGGTTCACCCCTGCATTCTTCCACAATACCACAGAGGGGTTACTGTATGATAGTACTTGCAGGCCTGGCACCAAAAGCACAATATTTGGGTGCACTGCCACTGACGCCTGTATCAGATTCATATCCTCAGAGGGGTTACGGTGTGACGGCACTGTTGGGGACGCTAAAGGACCAATTTTGAAGCACCTATTGTTACTTTCATCCAAAGCCTGCATAAGTTTCACAATCATTTAGCCAAAAAAATCAGTAAACTTTTTCTGCGTGTACGAAAATGTCTGTTCTTTTCATACAGACTGCCACCCCAAGCAATTGTTAGATAGATTAAAGGAAAAGCATTTACCGTCATATGAAACGTCATTTTTTGGTTTTTAAGTGTTTCTATACATCCTAGAAACCTGCCCGTGAAGTGGCGGGTATGGGGACCTCATAGGCACGATATTTGAAGGACTTTTTCGTTTTTATTTTTAACCCTTATTTCATGGAAAACTCACTGTCCCTTTAAAAACAATTTTTTAAAAACTTTTTGTCCTTGTTTTCTGTCCCCCAGGGCACTACCCGGACCCCCATACACCTTTTATGGCAAATATCTATTATATATGCCCTCTTGGAGGGCACTCTAAAAACTGAGTTTTCAGCCCCATTGACTTGCATGGAGTTCGAGTTCGGGTTCGGGTTCGGACCCGAACATATGGGAAGTTCGGGTTCGGGCACGAACCGAACTCGGGGGTGCTCGGCCCATCCCTATTCAGCAACAGCCTTGTTTTATTTTTGCTTATTAATATATGTAGGTTCTATTTTGTTTGCATAATTATACTGTACTTTATTCCTTGTAAGAATCGACTGTTATTATATCGCTTTTTGTTAATTATCATATTAAATTGTTATCCACACAAGTTCCATTTATGTTACTCATTTATAATGAATGCTATTTACTTAACATAAATTTATTACAATAATAAAATCATATATATAGTTTTTCACATGAATTATTTTTTTCTTGAGAAAGGATTTTACCAGGAAGGATACATTGAGATTTCTCTCATTTTCAAGTATGTCCATTAATTATTCGCAATATATCCTTCCTGATAAAATATATTACAAATATTTATTTCGATTTATATTTTAGAAAGCTATATACACAAGCTCTAGATATATATATATTATATATATATATATATCTAGAGCTTGTTTATATAGCTTTCTAAAATATAAATCGCAACAGGTCAATAGAAGCTCCAAGCATTTCAGATACCTAACTTGTGCCGTTTACTTAATAAATAAATAAATATTTGTAATATATTTTACCAGGAAGGATATATTGAGAATAATTAATGGACATACCTGAAAACGAGAGAAATCTCAATGTATCCTTCTTGGTAAAATCCTTTTACAAGAAAAATAATAATTCATGTGAAAAAATAATAATAATGAAAAATAATTAATTTTAAAATAAATTCTTATGCTAGAATTAATGTTTTTTTTTAATCAAGAGGAAGAACTTATTTATAAATATAACCTGGACAGTTATCTGATGTCCAGGGTTATTTCCTCTTGTATCATGTAAATCTGCAGTTTGTGCATCCCCATTGTAAAGTGCTATGGAATTTGTTGGCGCTGTATAAGTACTTGTAACTGTAACTTTGTATTTCTGTAACCACTCAATGTTCTTGAACCCAGGACATACTTGAAAACGAGAGAAATATCAATGTATCCTTCCTGGTAAAATCGTTTATAAATAAATAACATTGTCAGTGCTACTTCAGTTTTACTTATTGCAGTGTTTAACAAACTGTAAGACAATCACACAGCATCACTGCCGAAACCGAACCAGGGACCTTTAGATCTTCAGTCTAACCAGGGCCGTCTTTAACGCGGGGCAAATGGGGCAGTTGCCCCGGGCCCAGTCACTTGAGGGGCCCAAAGCAGCTGCCCCCTTGGGCCCCGCGGCAAAGACCGCCGGCGGCCCGGCGCCGCAGAAAAACGGCTTTTGTTGACGTCGTTTATTGTTGTGTCTGTGAGACTGTGAGTGCTGTGCTGTGTAACCAGACAAGTGACTGTGACTGACTCTCGTCTGGTCTGAGAGCCTGCAGACTCAGTGCGGAGGCCCGGGCTGGCAGCAGCAGGCAGGGTTGCAGGGGGCACTGGAGGAGCCGAGTCTGGAAGGTGGTAGCCAGGCCAGCAGCCACACGCACAAGAGCCGCTGCAGCGACACTGCGACAGGCAGCGTGCGTGCCTTCCTTACAGCCGACACAAGGCTGGGAACGGCACTCACGCTGTTGGCGCCGCCCTCTTGGCGTACCGTACGTACCACGTCACGTGATGCGGCGCGGCGCGGCGCGCATGCTCAGACCACCGAGCCGGTCGGAGGAGCGAACCACCACCAGGCCAGGAGCACTGCAGGCAGCAGCACAGCAGGTGTGTGGATAACTGGGTGGGTACAACAACTCAGTCTGTGACTACTCACCTGGACTCTCGAATGAAAATCGATCGATATATTTATAGATACGGTATATTATATACATCATACTATACTACTGGGGCTTGGAGGGGGGATAAAGTGATATACTGGGGCTTGGAGGGGTGGATAAATTGATATACTGGGGCTTGGAGGGGTGGATAAATTGATATACTGGGGCTTGGAGGGGGATAATTTGATATACTGGGGCTTGGAGGGGTGGATAAAGTGATATACTGGGGCTTGGAGGGGGGATAAAGTGATATACTGGGGCTTGGAGGGGGATAAAGTGATATACTGGGGCTTGGAGGGGGGATAAAGTGATATACTGGGGCTTGGAGGGGGGATAAAGTGATATACTGGGGCTTGGAGGGGGATAATTTGATATACTGGGGCTTGGAGGGGTGGATAAAGTGATATACTGGGGCTTGGAGGGGGAATAAAGTGATATACTGGGGCTTGGAGAGGGGATAAAGTGATATACTGGGGCTTGGAGGGGGGATAAAGTGATATACTGGGGCTTGGAGGGGGGATAAAGTGATATACTGGGGCTTGGAGGGGGATAAAGTGATATACTGGGGCTTGGAGGGGGATAATTTGATATACTGGGGCTTGGAGGGGTGGATAAAGTGATATACTGGGGCTTGGAGGGGGATAAAGTGATATACTGGGGCTTGGAGGGGTGGATAAAGTGATATACTGGGGCTTGGAGGGGGATAATTTAATATACTGGGGATTGGAGGGGTGGATAAAGTGATATACTGGGGCTTGGAGGGGGGATAAAGTGATATACTGGGGCTTGGAGGGGGGATAAAGTGATATACTGGGGCTTGGAGGGGGGATAAAGTGATATACTGGGGCTTGGAGGGGGATAATTTGTTATACTGGGGCTTGGAGGGGTGGATAAAGTGATATACTGGGGCTTGGAGGGGGGATAAAGTGATATACTGGGGCTTGGAGGGGGGATAAAGTGATATACTGGGGCTTGGAGGGGGATAATTTGATATACTGGGGCTTGGAGGGGTGGATAAAGTGATATACTGGGGCTTGGAGGGGGGATAAAGTGATATACTGGGGCTTGGAGGGGGGATAAAGTGATATACTGGGGCTTGGAGGGGGGATAAAGTGATATACTGGGGCTTGGAGGGGGGATAAAGTGATATACTGGGGCTTGGAGGGGGGATAAAGTGATATACTGGGGCCTGGAGGGGGGATAAATTTATATACTGGGGCTTGGAGGGGGGATAAATTGATATACTGGGGCTTGGAGGGGTGGATAAAGTGATATACTGGGGCTTGGAGGGGGATAATTTGATATACTGGGGCTTGGAGGGGTGGATAAAGTGATATACTGGGGCTTGGAGGGGGGATAAATTTATATACTGGGGCTTGGAGGGGGGATAAATTGATATACTGGGGCTTGGGGGGGATAAATTTATATACTGGGGCTTGGAGGGGTGATAAATTGATATACTGGGGCTTGGGGGGGATAAAGTTATATTCTGGGGCTTGGATGGGGATAATTTGATATACTGGGGCTTGAAGGGGTGGATAATTTGATATACTGGGGCTTGGAGGGGGGATAAATTGATATACTGGGGCTCTGGGGTGAATAAATTGATATACTGGGGCTTGGGGGATGTGAATAAATTGATATACTGGGGCTTGGCAGTGGCGTAGCGTGGGGGGGGGCTGGGGGGGCCGTGGCCCCGGGCGCAGTTTTGTTAGGGGCGCATTTGCGCCCCTAAAACTGGCCCGGGGGTTGAGGGGACCCAGATGCCGGGCAGCGCGGGAGTGCCTGCCCGGTCCTGAAGAGTCCGTCCTGTTAAAGGGAAGCGGCTGCGTGCAGGCGCAGCCGGTCACGTGGTCCGGCTAATCAGGTGGTACTGAGTCTCTGTACCACCTGACTGGCCGGACCGCGTGACCTGCGCACGCACGCCACGCAGCCGCATCACCTTCAACAGGACGGACTCTTCAGGACCGGGCAGGCACTCCCGCGCTGCCCGGCATCTGGGTCCCCTCAACCCCTGCCGGAGCTGGAGCAATATCCAGGTGAGAGCTGGGCAAATCCATGAGCTGGGCAATATCCATGAGCTGGGGGCAAATCCATGAGCTGGGGGCAAATCCATGAGCTGGGGGTAAATCCATGAGCTGGGGGTAAATCCATGAGCTGGGGGTAAATCCATGAGCTGGGGGTAAATCCATGAGCTGGGGCAAATCCATGAGCTGGGCGCAAATCCATGAGCTGGGGGCAAATCCATGAGCTGGGCAAATCCATGAGCTGGGGGCAAATCCATGACCTGGGTGCAAATCCATGACCTGGGTGCAAATCCATGAGCTGGGCAAATCCATGAGCTGGGGGCAAATCCATGAGCTGGGGGCAAATCCATGAGCTGGGGCAAATCCATGAGCTGGGCAAATCCATGTGTGAGCTGGGGCAAATCCATGTGTGAGCTGGGGCAAATCCATGTGTGAGCTGGGGCAAATCCATGAGCTGGGGCAAATCCATGAGCTGGGCAAATCCATGTGTGAGCTGGGGCAAATCCATGAGCTGGGGCAAATCCATGAGCTGGGCAAATCCATGAGCTGGGCAAATCCATGTGTGAGCTGGGGCAAATCAATGAGCTGGGGCAAATCCATGAGCTGGGGGGAAATCCATGAGCTGGGGCAAATCCATGTGTGAGCTGGGGCAATATCGATAAAGTGTCCACAGGTGGGGGGGCGCACAATTCTTGGCTGGCCCCGGGCGCTGACAACCCACGCTACGCCACTGGGGCTTGGAGGGGGATAATTTGATATACTGGGGCTTGAAGGGGTGGATAATTTGATATACTGGGGCTTGGAGGGGGGATAAATTGATATACTGGGGCTCTGGGGTGAATAAATTGATATACTGGGGCTTGGGGGATGTGAATAAATTGATATACTGGGGCTTGGAGGGGGGATAAATTGATATACTGGAGCTTGGAGGGGATAAATTGATATACTGGGGCTTGGAGGGGTGGATAACGTGATATACTGGGGCTTGGAGGGGGATAAATTGATATACTGGGGCTTGGAGGGGTGGATAAATTGATATACTGGGGCTTGGAGGGGTGGATAAATTGATATACTGGGGCTTGGAGGGGGGATACATTTATATACTGGGGCTTGGGGGATGTGAATAAATTGATATGCTGGGGGGGTTGAATACACGCTACACATTACAGTGAGTTATTTCTGTGGAGCTCTGAGATACGTTCATATATGCTGTTAGTTTTATTGCTGTGCAGCTCTGATACGTTCATACACCACACATTGCTGTGAGTTTTATCGCTTTGGAGCTGTGATACGCTCATACAGTGAACATTGCTGTGAGTTCTATTGCAGCAGAGCTCTGTGATACACACACATACACATACACACACATTGCACAGTACTGTGAGTTTTATTGCTGTGGAGCTCTTGGCTGTTGGGTAGTTATGCGGTGGGCAGGGCTTTTGGGTGGGGGGGCCCAAGAAAATGTTTGCCCAGGGTCCAATCAATATTAAAGACGGGCCTGAGTCTAACGCTCTCCCAACTGAGCTATTTCGGCAAGCTGACAGCCCCTGTAGAGATGTGATTATACCAGAGAATACAAGTCTGCACATTTCCTTTGTGCATGTTAGAGACTTGGGGTACATTATGTGACTCACACACTTCATGCCCTCTCATTCATACATTGCACTTACATATATGTAGCAGTGACAACAAAATACGTCTAATAAAAGCTATTGAATAACTGTGTCAAATATTTTCTAGCACCTTAACAATAAATACAACACTGTAATAAAAGTGCACCCCAAAAACAAATATATTACTACAGCTTTAGTATACCATGATGCTATGTGATTGTCTGAGAATACAAATTTGCAAGGTGTTTTGTGTGCCTCCTAGAGACTTGGGGTTCATTTTGTGGCTCACACACCTCATACCCTCTCATTCAGTGGCGTAGCGTGGGTTGTCAGCGCCCGGGGCCAGCCAAGAATTGTGCGCCCCCCCCACCTGTGGACACGTTATCGATATTGCCCCAACTCACACATGGATTTGCCCCAGCTCATGGATTTGCCCCAGCTCATGGATTTGCCCCCAGCTCATGGATTTGCCCCAGCTCATGGATTTGCCCCAGCTCATGGATTTGCCCCAGCTCACACATGGATTTGCCCCAGCTCACACATGGATTTGCACAGCTCATGGATTTGCCCCAGCTCATGGATTTGCCCAGCTCATGGATTTGCCCCAGCTCATGGATTTGCCCCAGCTCACACATGGATTTGCCCCCAGCTCACACATGGATTTGCCCCAGCTCACCACATGGATTTGCCCAGCTTTCATGGATTTGCCCAGCTCATGGATTTGCCCAGCTCATGGATTTGCCCCCAGCTCATGGATTTGCCCCCAGTTCATGGATTTGCCCCCAGCTCATGGATTTGCCCAGCTCATGGATTTGCCCCCAGCTCATGGATTTGCCCCAGCTCACACATGGATTTGCCCAGCTCATGGATTTGCCCCAGCTCATGGATTTGCCCCCAGCTCATGGATTTGCCCCCAGGTCATGGATTTGCCCCCAGCTCATGGATTTGCCCCCAGCTCATGGATTTGCGCCCAGCTCATGGATTTGCCCCCAGCTCATGGATTTGCCCCAGCTCATGGATTTGCCCAGCTCATGGATTTGCCCCAGCTCTCACCTGGATATTGCTCCAGCTCCGGCAGGGGTTGAGGGGACCCAGATGCCGGGCAGCGCGGGAGTGCCTGCCCGGTCCTGAAGAGTCCGTCCTGTTGAAGGTGATGCGGCTGCGTGGCGTGCGTGCGCAGGTCACGCGGTCCGGCCAGTCAGGTGGTACAGAGACTCAGTACCACCTGATTAGCCGGACCACGTGACCGGCTGCGCCTGCACGCAGCCGCTTCCCTTTAACAGGACGGACTCTTCAGGACCGGGCAGGCACTCCGCGCTGCCGGCATCTGGGTCCCTCAACCCCGGGCCAGTTTTAGGGGCGCAAATGCGCCCCTAACAAAACTGCGCCCGGGGCCACGGCCCCCCCAGCCCCCCCCACGCTACGCCACTGCTCTCATTCATACATTACTCTAACAAGTAACTTATATGTAAGTTATCTGAAGGAGGGTTGTGCATGGAAGGTGCTACTAATAGTCCATTCACATGTCACACTGCACATGGCTCGATACACAAGTAAAAAAACTTCTCGTTGTAGCGGAACACCAGAATTCTGTTTCACACACTCCCACTTCTAAGATCTCCTTGCGACAAACTGTTGGCTGTCAGGATGGCCGAGCGGTCTAAGGCGCTGCGTTCAGGTCGCAACATACTTTTTTTTTTTAACTTTCTTGACTTTGTCCAACACATTCTCTTAATCAATACTTCCACTACAATGAAACCACCTTTTGCAGAAACGTAGGAAGTGGATAATTGCTTTTCTTGCAGTGGTATAGATCCAGACAGGCTTATGTTCAGTATTCAGCACCAGCCTTGTTTTATTTTCCCTTATAAATATGTGTAGGTTCTATTTTCTTTGCTCAATTATACTGTGCTTTCTTCCTTGTAAGAATAGGCTATTATACAGCTTTTGTTAATTATCATATATAATTGTTATCCACACAAGATTCATATTTTTTTTTACACCATTATAAATATTGCTATCAATTTAACATAAATTTATTACGTTACCAAAATCTATATCTATATCGAGCTGATACAGTCACTGTGGAAGGAATGTGTCCCATTGAATACAAGTGCAACACGTTTTGAGTGTCTGCTAGAGACTTGGGGTCACTATGTGGCTCACACACCTCTTGACCTCTCATTCATACATTGCACTAAGAAACTTAGTAAGAACAAAGAAAACTTCTAAGAAAGTTGTCAAATAACAGTGTAAAATATTTTCTAGTACATTAGAATAAAGACAACACTACAATAAACATACACCCCAATAACAAATCTATTACTGCAGACCTATTATAACGTGATGCTAAAGAGAGATTTATTTAACAGCTCTCCCAGAACCTACTTTATCTGAAGGAGGGTTGTGAATGAAAGGTGCTATCCTATGTAACCCTTCATTCATATGTCACCCTGAACATGATACAATACACAAGTACTAGCACTAGTACTTTATTCCTTGTAAGAATAGACTGTTATTATATCACTTTCTGTTATTTATCATGTTAAACTGGTATCCACACAAGTTCCATATATGTTACTCATTTATAATGAATGCTATTTACTTAACATAAATTTATTACAATAATATAATCATATATATATATAATATATCTAGAGCTTTCTAAATGTCACAAAAACATACATCGAAACAGGTCAATAGAAGCTCCAAGCATTTCATTTCAGTTACCTTATTTTTGCCGCATACTTTATAAATAAATAAATATTTGAAATATATTTTACCAGGGACGATATATTGAGAATAATTAATGGAATTCATGTGAAATAAAAAATAATTAATTTTAAAATAAATACTTAAGCTTGAATTAATGCTCTTTTTTTAATCTAGAGGAAGAATTTATTAGTAATATTTATTTATTTATTTATTTGCAGTGTTTAACAAAGTGTAAAATAAACACACAGCATCACTGCCGAAACCCGGGATCGAACCAGGGACCTTTAGATCTTCAGTCTAACGCTCTCCCATCTGAGCTATTTCGGCAAGCTGACAGGACCTGCAGAGATGTGCAGACTTGTATTCTCTGGTATAATCACATTTCCTTTGTGCATGTTAGAGACTTGGGGTTCATTATGTGACTCACACCCTTCATGCCCTCTCATTCATACATTGCACTTACATATATGTAGCAGTGACAACAAAATACGTCTAATAAAAGCTGTTGAATAACAGTGTTAAATATTTTCTAGCACCTTAGAATAAATACAACACTGTAATAAAAGTGCACCCCAAAAACAAATATATAACAACAGCTTTAGTATACCATGATGCTATGTGATTGTCTGAGAATACAAATTTGCAAGGTGTTTTGTGTGCCTCCTAGAGACTTGGGGTTCATTTTGTGGCTCACACACCTCATACCCTCTCATTCATACATTACTCTAACAAGTAACTTATATAAAGCAGTGGCAACAAAAAGTCTAATAAAAGTTGTTAAAGAACAGTGTCAAATATTTGCTTGCTCATTAGAATAAATACAACACTGCAATAAAAGTGCACAACAAAAAAGTAATCTATTACTGCAGCGTTAGAATAGCTCAATGCTTAAAAGAGATTTATCTGGTCTCCTAGAACACTTGTATCTGAAGGAGGGTTGTGCATGAAAGGTGCTGCCCTAAGCAATAGTCCATTCACATGTCACAATGCACATGGCACAATACACATGGCACAATACACAAGAAAAAAAACTTCTAGTTGTAACTCAACACCTTAATTCTGTTTCACCCACACCCACTTCTAAGATACTCTTGAACGAAACATTGAGATGTCAGGATGGCCGAGCGGTCTAAGGCGCTGCGTTCAGGTCGCAGTCTCCTCTGGAGGCGTGGGTTCGAATCCCACTTCTGACAAGAAGTTTCTTTCTTTTTTCTTAACTTGCCTGCCTTTGTTAAACACAACAGAATGTAACCACCTTTTACGGAGACGTATTAGGAAGCTGAAAAATGCTTTTCTTCCAGTGGAATAGATCCAGACAGGCTTCCAGGGCAACCATCAGAAATGATGGGGCCCCTTACTGAAAATGTAATCTCGATTGCAGCAAGCTGGCGGATGGATCTCAGGCGAGCGGCAGATACTCATGCGGCTGCCGCTCGTTGAAAGAACGAACGCGGCGGCCGCACGATCTGCCGCCGCCAGATAAAATAAAGCGCAGCAGCGGTGCCGGGGGGCGGAAATTTGCTGCCCCCAAATTTCTGCCTCCTGGCGCCGTTGCTCCGCTCTGCACCATTGTCGGGCCAGCCCTGTTCCGCCCTCGGCACCTCCCTCATCCCATAATCTCTGATCCATGTGCGAGTCTGGGGGAAAATATATCCATGTGTGAGTCTGGGGCAAATATTTCAATGTGTGAGTCTGGGGCAAATATATCCATGTGTGGGCACTGCTGGGTATGTGACGCTCGGTATGTGACGCTGGGCACTGCTGGGTATGTGACGCTGGGTGTGTGACGCTGGGCACTGCTGGGTATTTGTCGCTGGGCTCAGTTATACACACCTCACATTACTGGATCACAGAGCTCCACAGCAAGAAAATTCTAATGTACGGTGTGTATGAGTGTTTGAATTTTATTGCTGTGGCACACTGTGATACGCTCATACAATTATTTTTTTTGGGGGGGGCAGCATTTCATCCTTCGCTCCAGGCAGCACAATGTCTTGGGCCGGCCCTGGGGCGGAAATTTGCCGCCCCCAAATTTCTGCTGCCTGGCGCCGTTGCTCCGCTCTGCACCATTGTCGGGCCGGAACCGGTTTGTAATATATATTACCACGGACGATATATTGAGAATAATTAATGTAATTCATATGAAAAAAATAATAATAATGAAAAATAATTGATTTTAAAATAAATACTTAAGCTAGAATTAATGCTTTTTTTTAATCAAAAGGAAGAACTTATTAGTAATATCGTCAGTGATACTTGAGTTTTATTTATTGCAGTGTTTAACAAAGTGCAAAATAAACACACAGCATCACTGCCGAAACCCGGGACCTTTAGTCTAACGCTCTCCCAACTGAGCTATTTCGGCAAGCTGACAGCCCTTGTAGAGATGTGATTATACAAGAGAATACAAGTCTGCACATTTCCTTTGTGCATGCTAGAGACTTGGGGTTCATTATGTGAATCACACACTTCATGCCCTCTCATTCATACATTGCACTTACATATATGTAGCAGTGACAACAAAATACGTCTAATAAAAGCTATTGAATAACAGTGTCAAATATTTTCTTGCACCTTAGAATAAATACAACACTGTAATAAAAGTGCACCCCAAAAACAAATATATAACAACAGCTTTAGTATACCATGATACTATGTGATTGTCTGAGAATACAAATTTGCAAGGTGTTTTGTGTGCCTCCTAGAGACTTGGGGTTCATTTTGTGGCTCACACACCTCATACCCTCTCATTCATACATTACTCTAACAAGTAACTTATATAAAGCAGTGGCAACAAAAAGTCTAATAAAAGTTGTTAAAGAACAGTGTCAAATATTTGCTTGCTCATTAGAATAAATACAACACTGCAATAAAAGTGCACAACAAAAAAGAAATCTATTACTGCAGCGTTAGAATAGCTCAATGCTTAAAAGAGATTTATCTGGTCTCCTAGAACACTTGTATCTGAAGGAGGGTTGTGCATGAAAGGTGCTGCCCTAAGCAATAGTCCATTCACATGTCACAATGCACATGGCACAATACACATGGCACAATACACAAGAAAAAAAACTTCTAGTTGTAACTCAACACCTTAATTCTGTTTCACCCACACCCACTTCTAAGATACTCTTGAATGAAAGATTGAGATGTCAGGATGGCCGAGCGGTCTAAGGCGCTGCGTTCAGGTCGCAGTCTCCCCTGGAGGCGTGGGTTCGAATCCCACTTCTGACAAGAAGTTTCTATCTTTTTTCTTAACTTGCCTGCCTTTGTTAAACACAACAGAATGTAACCACCTTTTACGGAGACGTATTAGGAAGCTGAAAAATGCTTTTCTTCCAGTGGAATAGATCCAGACAGGCTTCCAGGGCAACCATCAGAAATGATGGGGCCCCTTACTGAACCTCACGATGCCCCCCCTTTATCATGTTAAACTGGTATCCACACAAGTTACATATATGTTACTCATTTATAATGAATGCTATATACTTAACATAAATTTATTACAATAATATAATCATATATATATATAATATATATCTAGAGCTTGTATATATAGCTTTCTAAAGGTCTCAAAAACAGACATCGAAACAGGTCAATAGAAGCTCCAAGCATTTCATTTCAGATACCTTATTTGTGCCGCATACTTTATAAATAAATAAACATTTGTAATCAGGGCCGGCCCAAGACATTGTGCTGCCTGGAGCGAAGGATGAAATTCTGCCCCCCCCAAAAAAATAATTGTATGAGCGTATCACAGTGCGCCACAGCATTAAAATTCAAACACTCATACACACCGTACATTAGAATTTTCTTGCTGTGGAGCTCTGTGATCCAGTAATGTGAGGTGTGTATAACTGAGCCCAGCGACAAATACCCAGCAGTGCCCAGCGTCACACACCCAGCGTCACATACCCAGCAGTGCCCAGCGTCACATACCGAGCGTCACATACCCAGCAGTGCCCACACATGGATATATTTGCCCCAGACTCACACATTGAAATATTTGCCCCAGACTCACACATGGATATATTTTCCCCCAGACTCGCACATGGATCAGAGATTATGGGATGAGGGAGGTGCCGAGGGCGGAACAGGGCTGGCCCGACAATGGTGCAGAGCGGAGCAACGGCGCCAGGCGGCAGAAATTTGGGGGCAGCAAATTTCCGCCCCCCGGCACCGCTGCTGCGCTTTATTTTATCTGGCGGCGGCAGATCGTGCGGCCGCCGCGTTCGTTCTTTCAACGAGCGGCAGCCGCATGAGTATCTGCCGCTCGCCTGAGATCCATCCGCCAGCTTGCTGCAATCGAGATTACGTGATCTCGCGAGAACGCGGCAGGCTGGAGGATGGATTTCAGGCAAGCGGCAGATACTCGTTGAAGAAAGGAACGCGGCGGCCGCAGGATCAGCCCGACAGAGGGGGCCTGGCAGAGCGAGGTAAGCTTGGGGGCAATCTATCCATGTTTGAGCCTGGGGGCAAATATATCCGTGAGCCTGGCTTGTGGGCAAATCTATCCATGAGTCTGGCCTGGGGGCAAATATATCCATGAGTCTGGCCTGGGGGCAAATATATCCATGAGCCTGGGGGCAAATATATCCATGAGCCTGGGGGCAAATATATTCATGAGTGAGCCTGGGGGCAAATATATCCATGTGTGAGGCTGAGGGCAAATATATCCATGTGTGAGTCTGGGGGCAAATATATCAATGTGTGAGTCTGGGGCAAATAAATCCATGTGTGGGCACTGCTGGGTATGTGACGCTGGTTATGTGACGCTGGGCACTGCTGGGTATGTGACGCTGGGTGTGTGACGCTGGGCACTGCTGTTCATGTGACGCTGGGCTCAGTTATACAAACCTCACATTACTGGATCACAGAGCTCCACAGCAAGAAAATTCTAATGTGTATGATTGTTTGAATTTGTTAATTTTCTTGCTGTGGAGCTCTGTGATCCAGTAATGTGAGGTGTGTATAACTGAGCCCAGCGACAAATACCCAGCAGTGCCCAGCGTCACACACCCAGCGTCACATACCCAGCAGTGCCCAGCGTCACATACCCAGCGTCACATACCCAGCAGCGCCCACACATGGATATATTTGCCCCAGACTCACACATTGAAATATTTGCCCCCAGACTCACACATGGATATATTTTCCCCCAGACTCACTCATGGATATATTTGCCCCCAGACTCACACATGGATCGGAGATTATGGGATGAGGGAGGTGCCGGGGGTGGAACAGGGCTGGCCCAACAATGGTGCAGAGCAGAGGAACGGCGCCAGGCGGCAGAAATTTGGGGGCAGCAAATTTCCGCCCCCCGGCACCGCTGCTGCGCTCTGCACTTTATTTTATGTGGCGGCGGCAGATCGTGCGGCCGCCGCGTTCGTTCTTTCAACGAGCGGCAGCCGCATGAGTATCTGCCGCTCGCCTGAGATCCATCCGCCAGCCTGCTGCAATCGAGATCACGTGATCTCGCGAGAACGTGGCAGGCTGGAGGATGGATTTCAGGCAAGAGGCAGATACTCACGATGCTGCCGCTCGTTGAAGAAAGGAACGCGGCGGCCGCAGGATCAGCCCGCAGAGGGGGCCTGGCAGAGCGAGGTAAGCTTGGGGGCAATCTATCCATGTTTGAGCCTGGGGGCAAATATATCTGTGAGCCTGGCTTGGGGGCAAATCTATCCATGAGTCTGGCCTGGGGCAAATATATCCATGAGTCTGTCCTGGGGGCAAATATATCCATGAGCCTGGCCTGGGGGCAAATATATCCATGAGTCTGGCCTGGGGGCAAATATATCCATGAGCCTGGCCTGGGGGCAAATATATCCATGAGTCTGGCCTGGGGGCAAATATATCCATGAGCCTGGCCTGGGGGCAAATATATCCATGAGCCTGGGGGCAAATATATTCATGAGTGAGCCTGGGGGAAATATATCCATGTGAGAGCCTGGGGGCAAATATATCCATGTGTGAGTCTGGGGGCAAATATATCCATGAGTGAGCCTTGGGGGCAAATATATCCATGTGTGAGGCTGAGGGCAAATATATCCAAGTGTGAGTCTGGGGGAAAATATATGTGACGCTGGTTATGTGACGCTGGGCACTGCTGGGTATGTGACGCTGGGCACTGCTGGGCATGTGACACTGGGCTCAGTTATACAAACCTCACATTACTGGATAACAGAGCTCCACAGCAAGAAAATTGTAATGTGTATGAGTGTTTGAATTTATTTGCTGTGGCACACTGTGATACGCTCATACAATATTTTTTTTGGGGGGCAGCATTTCATCCTTCGCTCCAGGCAGCACAATGTCTTGGCCGGCCCTGGGGCGGAAATTTGCCGCACCCAAAATTTTCTGGCGCCTGGCGCCGTTGTCCGCTCTGCACCATTGTCGGGCCGGAACCGGTTTGTAAATTATATTACCACGGACGATATATTGAGAATAATTAATGTAATTCATGTGAAAAAATAATAATAATGAAAAATAATTGATTTTAAAATAAATACTTAAGCTAGAATTAATGCTTTTTTTTAATCAAAAGGAAGAAACTTATTAGTAATATCGTCAGTGATACTTGAGTTTTATTTATTGCAGTGTTTAACAAAGTGTAAAATAAACACACAGCATCACTGCCGAAACCCGGGACCTTTAGTCTAACGCTCTCCAACTGAGCTATTTCGGCAAGCTGACAGCCCTTGTAGAGATGTGATTATACAAGAGAATACAAGTCTGCACATTTCCTTTGTGCATGCTAGAGACTTGGGGTTCATTATGTGAATCACACACTTCATGCCCTCTCATTCATACATTGCACTTACATATATGTAGCAGTGACAACAAAATACGTCTAATAAAAGCTATTGAATAACAGTGTCAAATATTTTCTGCACCTTATAATAAATACAACACTGTAATAAAAGTGCACCCCAAAAACAAATATATAACAACAGCTTTAGTATACCATGATGCTATGTGATTGTCTGAGAATACAAATTTGCAAGGTGTTTTGTGTGCCTCCTAGAGACTTGGGGTGTCATTTTGCATGCTCACCATTCCTCACACATCATACCCTCTCTTCAACTTACTCTAACAAGTAAACTTATATAAAGCAGTGGCAACAAAAAGTCTAATAAAAGTTGTTAAAGAACAGTGTCAAATATTTGCTTGCGCATTAGAATAAATACAACACTGCAATAAAAGTGCACAACAAAAAAGAAATCTATTACTGCAGCGTTAGAATAGCTCAATGCTTAAAAGAGATTTATCTGGTCTCCTAGAACACTTGTATCTGAAGGAGGGTTGTGCATGAAAGGTGCTGCCCTAAGCAATAGTCCATTCACATGTCACACTGCACATGGCACAAAACACAAGAAAAAAAACTTCTAGTTGTAACTAAACACCTTAATTCTGTTTCACCCACTCCCACTTCTAAGATACTCTTGAATGAAACATTGAGATGTCAGGATGGCCGAGCGGTCTAAGGCGCTGCGTTCAGGTCGCAGTCTCCTCTGGAGGCGTGGGTTCGAATCCCACTTCTGACAAGAAGTTTCTTTCTTTTTTCTTAACTTGCCTGCCTTTGTTAAACACAACAGAATGTAACCACCTTTTACAGAGACGTATTAGGAAGCTGAAAAATGCTTTTCTTCCAGTGGAATAGATCCAGACAGGCTTCCACGGCAACCATCAGAAATGATGGGGCCCCTTACTGAACCTCACGATGCCCCCCTTTATCATGTTAAACTGGTATCCACACAAGTTACATATATGTTACTCATTTATAATGAATGCTATATACTTAACATAAATTTATTACAATAATATAATCATATATATATATAATATATATCTAGAGCTTGTATATATAGCTTTCTAAAGGTCTCAAAAACAGACATCGAAACAGGTCAATAGAAGCTCCAAGCATTTCATTTCAGATACCTTATTTGTGCCGCATACTTTATAAATAAATAAACATTTGTAATCAGGGCCAGCCCAAGACATTGTGCTGCCTGGAGCGAAGGATGAAATTCTGCCCCCCCCAAAAAAATAATTGTATGAGCGTATCACAGTGCGCCACAGCATTAAAATTCAAACACTCATACACACCGTACATTAGAATTTTCTTGCTGTGGAGCTCTGTGATCCAGTAATGTGAGGTGTGTATAACTGAGCCCAGCGACAAATACCCAGCAGTGCCCAGCGTCACACACCCAGCGTCACATACCCAGCAGTGCCCAGCGTCACATACCGAGCGTCACATACCCAGCAGTGCCCACACATGGATATATTTGCCCCAGACTCACACATTGAAATATTTGCCCCCAGACTCACACATGGATATATTTTCCACCAGACTCACACATGGATATATTTGCCCCCAGACTCGCACATGGATCAGAGATTATGGGATGAGGGAGGTGCCGAGGGCGGAACAGGGCTGGCCCGACAATGGTGCAGAGCGGAGCAACGGCGCCAGGCGGCAGAAATTTGGGGGCAGCAAATTTCCGCCCCCCGGCACCGCTGCTGCGCTTTATTTTATCTGGCGGCGGCAGATCGTGCGGCCGCCGCGTTCGTTCTTTCAACGAGCGGCAGCCGCATGAGTATCTGCCGCTCGCCTGAGATCCATCCGCCAGCTTGCTGCAATCGAGATTACGTGATCTCGCGAGAACGCGGCAGGCTGGAGGATGGATTTCAGGCAAGCGGCAGATACTCGTTGAAGAAAGGAACGCGGCGGCCGCAGGATCAGCCCGACAGAGGGGGCCTGGCAGAGCGAGGTAAGCTTGGGGGAATCTATCCAGTTTGAGCCTGGGGGCAATATATCCGTGAGCCTGGCTGTGGGCAAATCTATCATGAGTCTGGCCTGGGGGCAAATATACCATGAGCCTGGGGGCAATATATGAGCCTGGGGCAAATATATTCTGAGTGAGCCTGGGGCCCTGGAGGGCAAATATATCCATGAGTCTGGCCTGGGGGCAAATATATCCATGAGCCGGGGCAAATATATCCATGAGCCTTGGGGCAAATATATTCATGAGTGAGCCTGGGGCAAATATATCCATGGTGAGGCTGAGGGCAAATATATCCATGTGTGAGTCTGGGGGCAAAATATATCAATGTGTGAGTCTGGGGCAAATAAATCCATGTGTGGGCACTGCTGGGTATGTGACGCTGGTTATGTGACGCTGGCACTGCTGGGTATGTGACGCTGGGTGTGTTGACGCTGGGCACTGCTGTTCATGTGACGCTGGCTCAGTTATACAAACCTCACATTACTGGATCACAGAGCTCCACAGCAAGAAAATTCTAATGTGTATGATTGTTTGAATTTGAATTTGTTAATTTTCTTGCTGTGGAGCTCTGTGATCCAGTAATGTGAGGTGTGTATAACTGAGCCCAGCGACAAATACCCAGCAGTGCCCAGCGTCACACACCCAGCGTCACATACCCAGCAGTGCCCAGCGTCACATACCCAGCGTCACATACCCAGCAGCGCCCACACATGGATATATTTGCCCCAGACTCACACATTGAAATATTTGCCCCCAGACTCACACATGGATCGGAGATTATGGGATGAGGGAGGTGCCGGGGGTGGAACAGGGCTGGCCCAACAATGGTGCAGAGCAGAGGAACGGCGCCAGGCGGCAGAAATTTGGGGGCAGCAAATTTCCACCCCCCGGCACCGCTGCTGCGCTCTGCACTTTATTTTATGTGGCGGCGGCAGATCGTGCGGCCGCCGCGTTCGTTCTTTCAACGAGCGGCAGCCGCATGAGTATCTGCCGCTCGCCTGAGATCCATCCGCCAGCCTGCTGCAATCGAGATCACGTGATCTCGCGAGAACGTGGCAGGCTGGAGGATGGATTTCAGGCAAGAGGCAGATACTCACGATGCTGCCGCTCGTTGAAGAAAGGAACGCGGCGGCCGCAGGATCAGCCCGCAGAGGGGGCCTGGCAGAGCGAGGTAAGCTTGGGGGCAATCTATCCATGTTTGAGCCTGGGGGCAAATATATCTGTGAGCCTGGCTTGGGGGCAAATCTATCCATGAGTCTGGCCTGGGGCAAATATATCCATGAGTCTGTCCTGGGGGCAAATATATCCATGAGCCTGGCCTGGGGGCAAATATATCCATGAGTCTGGCCTGGGGGCAAATATATCCATGAGCCTGGCCTGGGGGCAAATATATCCATGAGTCTGGCCTGGGGGCAAATATATCCATGAGCCTGGCCTGGGGGCAAATATATCCATGAGCCTGGGGGCAAATATATTCATGAGTGAGCCTGGGGGGAAATATATCCATGTGAGAGCCTGGGGGCAAATATATCCATGTGTGAGTCTGGGGGCAAATATATCCATGAGTGAGCCTTGGGGGCAAATATATCCATGTGTGAGGCTGAGGGCAAATATATCCAAGTGTGAGTCTGGGGGAAAATATATGTGACGCTGGTTATGTGACGCTGGGCACTGCTGGGTATGTGACGCTGGGCACTGCTGGGCATGTGACACTGGGCTCAGTTATACAAACCTCACATTACTGGATAACAGAGCTCCACAGCAAGAAAATTGTAATGTGTATGAGTGTTTGAATTTTATTGCTGTGGCACACTGTGATACGCTCATACAATTATTTTTTTTGGGGGGGGCAGCATTTCATCCTTCGCTCCAGGCAGCACAATGTCTTGGGCCGGCCCTGGGGCGGAAATTTGCCGCACCCAAATTTCTGCCGCCTGGCGCCGTTGCTCCGCTCTGCACCATTGTCGGGCCGGAACCGGTTTGTAATATATATTACCACGGACGATATATTGAGAATAATTAATGTAATTCATGTGAAAAAAATAATAATAATGAAAAATAATTGATTTTAAAATAAATACTTAAGCTAGAATTAATGCTTTTTTTTAATCAAAAGGAAGAACTTATTAGTAATATCGTCAGTGATACTTGAGTTTTATTTATTGCAGTGTTTAACAAAGTGTAAAATAAACACACAGCATCACTGCCGAAACCCGGGACCTTTAGTCTAACGCTCTCCCAACTGAGCTATTTCGGCAAGCTGACAGCCCTTGTAGAGATGTGATTATACAAGAGAATACAAGTCTGCACATTTCCTTTGTGCATGCTAGAGACTTGGGGTTCATTATGTGAATCACACACTTCATGCCCTCTCATTCATACATTGCACTTACATATATGTAGCAGTGACAACAAAATACGTCTAATAAAAGCTATTGAATAACAGTGTCAAATATTTTCTTGCACCTTAGAATAAATACAACACTGTAATAAAAGTGCACCCCAAAAACAAATATATAACAACAGCTTTAGTATACCATGATGCTATGTGATTGTCTGAGAATACAAATTTGCAAGGTGTTTTGTGTGCCTCCTAAAGACTTGGCGTTCATTTTGTGGCTCACACACCTCATACCCTCTCATTCATACATTACTCTAACAAGTAACTTATATAAAGCAGTGGCAACAAAAAGTCTAATAAAAGTTGTTAAAGAACAGTGTCAAATATTTGCTTGCGCATTAGAATAAATACAACACTGCAATAAAAGTGCACAACAAAAAAGAAATCTATTACTGCAGCGTTAGAATAGCTCAATGTTTAAAAGAGATTTATCTGGTCTCCTAGAACACTTGTATCTGAAGGAGGGTTGTGCATGAAAGGTGCTGCCCTAAGTAATAGTCCATTCACATGTCACACTGCACATGGCACAATACACAAGCAAAAAAACTTCTCGTTGTAACTGAACACCTTAATTCTGTTTCACCAACTCCCACTTCTAAGATACTCTTGAGACGATGTTTGACTTGTCAGGATGGCCGAGCGGTCTAAGGCGCTGCGTTCAGGTCGCAGTCTCCTCTGGAGGCGTGGGTTCGAATCCCACTTCTGACAACATACTTGGCTTTTTATCTTGCTTGCCTTTGTCCAACACATTCTCTTAATCAATACTTCCACTACAATGAAACCATCTTTTGCAGAAACGTAGGAAGTGGATAATTGCTTTTCTTGCAGTGGTATAGATCCAGACAGGCTTATGTTCAGTATTCAGCACCAGCCTTGTTTTATTTTCCCTTATAAATATGTGTAGGTTCTATTTTCTTTGCTCAATTATACTGTGCTTTCTTCCTTGTAAGAATAGGCTATTATACAGCTTTTGTTAATTATCATATATAATTGTTATCCACACAAGATTTTCATTTTTTTTTTACACCATTATAAATATTGCTATCAATTTAACATAAATTTATTACGTTACCAAAATCTATATCTATATCGAGCTGATACAGTCACTGTGGAAGGAATGTGTCCCATTGAATACAAGTGCAACACGTTTTGAGTGTCTGCTAGAGACTTGGGGTCACTATGTGGCTCACACACCTCTTGACCTCTCATTCATACATTGCACTAAGAAACTTAGTAAGAACAAAGAAAACTTCTAAGAAAGTTGTCAAATAACAGTGTAAAATATTTTCTAGGACATTAGAATAAAGACAACACTTCAATAAACATACACCCCAATAACAAATCTATTACTGCAGACCTATTATAACGTGATGCTAAAGAGAGATTTATTTAACAGCTCTCCCAGAACCTACTTTATCTGAAGGAGGGTTGTGAATGAAAGGTGCTATCCTATGTAACCCTTCATTCATATGTCACCCTGAACATGATACAATACACAAGTACTAGCACTAGTACTTTGTTCCTTGTAAGAATAGACTGTTATTATATCACTTTCTGTTATTTATCATGTTAAACTGGTATCCACACAAGTTCCATATATGTTACTCATTTATAATGAATGCTATTTACTTAACATAAATTTATTACAATAATATAATCATATATATATATAATATATCTAGAGCTTTCTAAATGTCACAAAAACATACATTGAAACAGGTCAATAGAAGCTCCAAGCATTTCATTTCAGTTACCTTATTTTTGCCGCATACCTTATAAATAAATAAATATTTGAAATATATTTTACCAGGGACGATATATTGAGAATAATTAATGGAATTCATGTGAAATAAAAAATAATTAATTTTAAAATAAATACTTAAACTTGAATTAATGCTCCTTTTTTTTTTTTTTTTTTTTTTTTTTTTTTGAATTCAAAGTTTTTATTTTGTAAATAACGAAAAGGTCACAGGTTGACCGGCAATATTGGCCTCGCAGGGCCACAGAGACTCACATAATCTCACATACACGAAAGGGTTCAGCTATAATAGGTAGAACAGCAGGAAACACGACATCAAAGGGCCATCAGAGCATACATAAGTAACGAAAAAGACATCAAAGGGCTAAAAGAAGTCGTCTGCTTAGAAACGTGAAGTTAAAAATAAAAAAAAAAATACAAAAAAAAATAGCGAGAGGAAAATAATAGACAAGCGAAAAATCTGTTATAGGCTTCCATGAAAATAGTGTCTCTAAGTGATATCTGATATACAGCAGGCAGGGTTACGTTAAGGTTTTCACATGACATAATAAGAGATATATCAGGTAAAACCACATAGGGTCATCACAAGAAACTGCACGTATACAGAAACAGCGTATCGATCCTCCAGAAAATGCAAAAATACAGATAGGAAGGACAGGAATCATAGAATAAAAAGACAAATGAAACATTTAAACCCTCGTAAAAGAAACTAAAACTAAAAGGAGGGGAGATCAGAAAAGGCTAGCACCCCAACATCCCAG